>MBPM02000017.1:600000-1015889 GCA_001695595.3 Plasmopara viticola
CCGCGACGGCCCAAGTCGTCACGATCCTCGCATCTCTCTTTTGTGCGTTTGATAAACTTACGGAAAAGCACGGCGTGTTTAAAATGCAAACGATTGGAGACGCGTACGTGATTGTGTCGGGGCTCCCGTACGTCGATATGAGTCTCGGACGTGGGTTGGTCACTAGCTCGGCGAGTACGAACAACATGTCCATTGCCGGTGCCACAGGTACGAGTCCGACGAGTAATGGCCTTGCAGCGGGGTTCATGCGACTCCCGGGGAATCGTGTCTTTCCATTAAAGAGCGAACGCATGGATCCTTCGACGGCGAGTCTACGGACTGGAGATGCCAAAGGACGTTCGCATCTCGTACGCCGCAGTACGTTGAAACACGAAGGGCACTTGCAATTACGCAGCCATCTTCGTGACCTCTTGGCCATGGCGCGGGACATGCACAAGGAAGTGCGGAAGCTTCGAGACCCCAACACGGGCGAATGCTTGCAAATGCGGATTGGGATCCACGTGGGCAATATTATTGGCGGCGTCATTGGGACGACGACGTTGCGGTACGACATGTGGGGGCCCGACGCTTTGACGGCGAACGAACTCGAATCGAATGGCGTGCCAGAGAAGATTCTCGTGAGTCCGATTGTCCAAGACGTGGTCAAGGACATGGTGGATCTCCGCTGTACGTTCCACCGCAAGATCAACTTGACGAACGTGCCCATGATGGATACGTTCCTTGTCGAGTTTATTGACCCGGACAGCGCGAGTGGCTCGGCTTCGAGAAGGAACAGTGGCAATAGTCTCGACCAATTCACTAGTGGACGCAAAGACGGAGGCTATAGCGATGAAAACACGCACGAAATCTCCCTTCCTGAGCCAACGTGAAGCCAATGTTATCAACACAAGTCGACCAATTGATTAATTTTAAAGGTGTCATGTGCACGAGCGGTAAGAAAGCAGAGCCGACTAGATTACAATGACGATTTCAAGCTCCGTGGTGATTTCGCCCTTGATGACGACACCGTCGCGGCAGCGCGTGGCGGCGTTGTAGAGCGCCCACGAGAGCGTCAAGCCGTCGTCCATGGTGGCATTCTTGAGTCTGCGCAGCGAGTCCATGGGGTCCACGGTCGCTGCGTTCACGAGCAGCAACGACAGCCACGACACGTTGCTGTTGGGCGTGGCCACAATGGGTTCATGCGCCAAAATGTCGTTCCATTCTTGCTCGACAAAGTGCGACGTGCGCGCGAGTTCGTTGATGGGCGACACGGGGATCATTTGGATCCCGTGGATTGCATACACTTCGTCCAAGAACCACGTGTTGTAGTACACTTTATTGTCGAAAAAGATGCCCGTCACGTGGTTGCGGACAATCTCGGGCGGGTGCACGGTATTGTCCGACTTGAGCAAGAAGTACGTGCGAATGGCGTGGGCGTTGACCCGCAGCATGAGGCTCCCGAGGTCTTCCAACGCCTTGTGCCCCGACACTTTGCCCCAGAGGGTCATGCCATAGTAGAAATTGATATCTTCCGACGTGCTCTCTTCGTCCTTGCCCTCGCTAAGCAACGTCACGCCGTGCGAGTACGAGTGGCCGTGGTACCACGAAAAGTGCCGGAAGCGAGCAAAGTACGGATCGTCCGCGCTCGGATTCGAGACATCCCGCAGCATTAACCAGATGATATACTCGAGCTCGGGCATGCGCGACCAAGTGGGGTCCAAGTGCTTGAGCATGGCCGAAGCCGTCACAAAGTACCCAAAGTGATAATGGTGATCGTTGTAAATCCCGTTGCCGAAATCGTCGTACAGGGCACCAGTTTGAAAGATCAAACTCGTTACGATGCCACCGTACACTGTCTCGTAGACGAGGGGCGGGGGCAAGGTATTGTTCAACAGGGGCTCAATCAACGCCTCCAGCTTTGCCACGCAAAATTGCAGCAAGGTCGTGTTGGTCCCCACGACGGCGTCGTCCGCTGCCATGAGACACAGTGACGCGTACTTTTGATACAACTTGCCATTAAAGTACCAACTGTTCGAGTCCATCGTCCAGTTGGCCATGATGTCGTGCTCCAACGTCTCGCGCATCTCCGTCTCGCGTACGATCCGTTCATTGGGCTTTCGCGACGGGTAGAAATCCACTTCAAAGCTTGCTTCGGACTCGAATAACGACCACGTGGTGGCCACTTGGCCGACCATTTGCCCGCGAGTGGTCGAATGGAGGACAATGGCATTGGGATTCGTCGACTGGATGGCCGACGCGCCCATGGCGTCGACTTGGTGCACGAGAGCAAAGTGCAAGAATCCGCCGTCTGCCTCACAGGTTTCGCCCTCCACGTCCCAATGCAGTGCGTATTGGGTGCGCGAGTCCATGGACACGGTGCCACCCCGCACGACGCATGCCGCGTACTTGTCGTAGACGCGAGGGTCTGCCCCATCCGGTAGCACAGCAGCGCGAAGCAGCCCCGAGAACGCTTGGTTTGCGACCAAGGAAGAGCCGGACGCATTGACGGAAAAGGCGACGGCGGCTTCCACTGTGAACGACAGCGTTGCGTCACTTGCGTACATGACCCACGTTTGGTTGCTGTCAAAGGTAATGACAAATTTGCCCGGCGTGGCATTGTCCACGGACACAATCGTGTGCTCGGTATCGATGCGTGGCCTGAGTCCGTCGTACGTGGCAGACACGAACGCCATGCCGCTGACCAGCGCCGACTCGATGCATTTGCCACTGCTTGCGGCACACGTCCGCAGCTTGACGCCCACGTCATCCCATTCATAGACTTGGTACTCGGGTTTCGTTTCGTTGAATTCGTAGGCTGCGAACGTCAAGTCATTGTGCATCACGTGGTGGTACCATCGGACCGTCTCGTTCACTTCGGGAGCCATTTCACGGTACGTATAGGGATAGCACACGCGCATGCCGTACGGTGGTACGATCGGGAGCATGATGGAGTATGGTTGCGCCCACGCTGGATCGTTCTCGGATCGGTTCGAAGGCGTGACGTGGATCAAGTTGCCCCACCACTCGTTCGTTGGAATCGGTTGATGGAGGGCGGACGCGGCCACGTTGACGATTGGCGCGAGCTGGGCAAGCGTGCCGTTCCGTGCAAAGAGGGTCTCAGAGGGTTTGTCCGTGCCAAATGGCGCGAAATACGGTCCACTCTCGGTACTTTGCTGCGTCGCTGGGACTGCGGGTTCGATCGTATTTGTCAATGGTTCAGTCACCCTTTCGACGGGATGGGTGACTGGAGTCAAGAGATTGCCAAGCCCAGGAAGTTCATTCGTGGCAAGCACAGTCCCGATCGTGAGTGAAGACACGACGTGGATATACTTGAACGACTTCATCTTGACGTGTGCGTGAGCCGTGGGGAAATGTAAAGTGGTCCCGTGCGTCGTTTTCGATACAATGAAGGTGTTGATTGAACCACATTGCAAGTCATTGTGCTGGACAATGACAAGAGGAATGCATGCATGGCAAAGCCAAAGGAGAGGCTGTTGCCAGTTAATTGGCTGGCACCGGTGTTCGTTCCACGGAGACGATCAAGTGAACGCAAGTAATCGTCGTCGTGTTGAGTCAGTGCCATTGCAATGCCACGGTTCAGTCGATTGTATCCCGGCGATTCTCCCGCGGGCAAGGTTTCGGTGGGAGAATTGGACACAGATGGCAGTGTATAGTATACACTTAGTGTCTAGTATACACTGCCATCTGTGTCCACTGTATAGCGTGTTGTGAGACAAAGGACTGAGACATGCGCGACGAGGTTATGGCGTTTTAAAGTTATATCTGGGTGATGTGTACTTCCCGTAAAAACTTATAAGGAGCTGACGGCTACGAAATATATTTTTATCCTTGACTAACTTTTGAAGCATTATCGTTTTATGGCAATGGTTTTATCAAAAGAAAGAGGCTTTGGAATCAAATTAGTCAAATGGGTGTTGATTTGCTGGCGAAAAGGCAATTTTGATCGAAGGCTTAAACATTATCCTTGATAAAAGTGTGTGCATTAATGCTAACGCAGACGGGGTGTTGGCCTAGGAGTACATATACGAGATGGAGCATAGCGCTTAATCTAGGAAGGTTCAGTCTGTTTCTAAGTGTCGATACACTGAGCAGTTGACGGTAGCACCGCCAAAGTGTACTTAAATATAAGTATCGTCGACATCGAAATGGAGCAGCTTTATTGTTTATTGAGTACAGCTTTACTTGCGGGCTTGGAAAAGCCAGCGTCGCTCAGGCGATCGCGGGAAAACAAATTTATCCAGCTTACAAAAATGTGAGGGTCTTAGGTAATTTCCAAATGTTGATACGCTTACAGACGTGCAAAGACGCAATAAAGCCACCATTTTGGAAATGGCAATTTTGAAGCATAGTCGAAGAAAACTTAAGAAAAAAGTTGATATGGTCAAGTGAAGGGTCTGCAAACTGATACTTTAGCAAACAAGAGCAAGAATAGCACAGCGTGCTTTCCATGTACTGCGACATTCTATTCAGGTACAGAGCATTACTTTGCAGCAGCAAATTCGAAAATTCTAGATATGGTATTTGTGAAATATAGAGCTCGAAAAAAAAAAACTTGTGCGAGCGCAGTATATTAATTTTTAGGAGCATACACATCTCGAGGATAAAGTCGGAAGGATCAAAGAAATAATATAAAAAAGCTACAAGAACCAGCCACTTAAGACGCAAATTTTATGCAAGAACGGTCGGGACGATCGAAGATTAATATATTGTTGGAGAAATGAAAGAAGTTGTGATGGTGGTGTCCATCTCTTCGTTGGGGAGTCGCTTGCTGTGTACTGCAGTAAAGGTGTCATGTACAGTCCAATGACCTACAAATATTTGAGCATGCTCGTACTCAAAAACCGCATCTTTGTTCCACTATTTCCACTTTCAAATTGTCGACTTTTTCGTCGCGAGTAGACAAAGAAGGATCCTCCTGATCATAAAAGAAGGATTGGCGAAGTCTTGAACCAAAGCAATCGACTGTTTAACCCGTAAAGAACAACCTAAGAGTCTGCTCACAATGGAATGGCTGGACTTTGGTCATGGAAGACTCTCAAAGCATCTTTGTGTCCATGTTTTTTAGCCCAGATTTGTCACTTCAAAGCCGTCGAAACCACTTTAGAAGGTTCACCACACTTGATGTTATGGATACGTTTCTTGTCTGCTTTGAGACTGAGTAAACTTCCTCACTTTGAGGTTGTTTCTGACACCATCGAGGACCTACATTGATGTGGTACTGTCGAAAAGAGCATGTTTTCACGTCTGGATTTATCCAAGCCGACAAAAAGACAGCGACACGAGCCTTTCCAGCCTCCAGTGCAGCCCGACGAGCGTCAAAGAGACAGCCGTGGACACAAGAGCGAATGAGTGCATCCACGCACTGTACATTTCCTTGCGCTGCAACTCGCTCAAGAGCGTACTCATGTGAACCTTCGTGTCTGTGCTCTCCAAGATACTGCACGACACTGACATGGCCGTGTATGGCTGCATTGGTCATGGCGTCTTTTGTACACCCTTCCACTCGATTTTCCTGTAAATAGCGCACAATGTCTAAATATCCATTACTTGCAGCATTGTCCATGGCTTTAGTTGTACACGTAGCATTGGCCTCTTCATGTAGCACACGCACAATTTCCAAGTGACCATTTTGACACGCAGCATCTAAAGCACTGGACGTACAACCCTCGGATCGTTTCGCCACGAGAAATTGTACCACTTCAACATGGCCTCTCCACGCAGCCCCATCAATTGCTCTTACACTGCATCCTTCCTGTCGATTGTCATGTAAAAACTTGATCACCATCAAGTTTCCCATCAATGCCGCGCCATCCATGGCATCAATCGTACACCCTTCTGTCCGGTAATCATGCAAAAAGCGGACTACATCCAAGTGTCCACTTTGAGCTGCTCCATTCATCGCATTCGTCGTACACCCTTCATGGCGGTGGTTGTGCAGAAATAGCACAATGTGCAGAAAGCCTCCAGCAGCTGCACCATCCATTGCAGCAGTCGAACAGCCTTCGCTTCGATTCGTATGTAAAAAGTGGACAATGTCAAAGTGTCCGTTGCGAGCAGCTCCATCCATTGCTGCAATGGTACACCCTTCCGTTCGTTGTGCGTGGAGAAAGCGTACGACCTCTAGAAATCCATTGCGAGCTGCGTTATCGATTGCTGCAACCGTGCACCCTTCTCTTCTTTGCTCGTGCAAGTACGTGACGATCTCTAAATGTCCGTTCGCTGCAGCTTTATCCATTGCGTCCGATGTGCACCTCTGCTCTTCGTCTCCATTCTCCAATAAGAACCTCAATGTACCTAACTGACCACGAGCAGCCACCAAATCCACAAGGTGTGGGTCTTTAAACCCATTTGTTGCGAGCCCTCTTTCTTTTAAAAACGCCATTAAAAGAAGTCCTGCATGACTTAAATCATCGGCATTCACGTCTTTTAGCGCTAGGTCTGAGTAATGATTAGCGACCCACTCGACAATTTCCACTTTCGTCTCCGAGTTAAAAACTTCTGAATACCGAATTGCCCATGCCAGCAACGTGCTACCTTTTATTCGGTCCCTCACGAGCGCTGTTTTATCTTTCTGGTCGTCTTGAATCGTCTTGACCAGGTACTGGACCATTTCTAGTCGCCCGAATTGAATGGCGTAGCATATCGTGCCTTCAAAGGACAATTCCGGCCGCGTCTTGTACGCTTGAGTCGTCGACAGGCGGTATAAATGACGCAGTGTCTCGAAATCTCCACGTTGGATGGCATCGCGCGGTAGAATGCCAGTGGCAGACCACGGAAATCCGCGATCGCCGTGCTGAAGCGATGAGAGTGACGACAACACTCGACCAGGAATGCCGTCAATATAGGTCATGATGAGGCGAAAGAGCGGCAGACTGGTAAGCACCAGCGTCGGAGCACTAGGTGAAGAGACGGACATGGATACGGCCTGATTTTACAAGTACAAGGGGTACTATATTAAAACTCTTCAAGCGGTACTATCCAGCATTAATATTAAAACTCTTCAAGCGGTACTATCCAGCAGTTGGACAAAGTTTGTTGATCTTGCCCTTTACTAAGAGCAACATTTGATTCTAGACGACCTCTCTATTCGGATTGAACTGCTACCCTATCAAACGATGTGTGGCTCCAGCGAGAAGGCGAATGATCCGCATAGGAATAAAAAGCATGCTCGTGTTCGAGTCAATGTTGAAAATTATAGTCCGATATACCGCAAAATTTCATCTTCTATAGCACCTTGAGCTTTTTCATATAAAATGTACTTCGAGAAATTAGTGTACTTATAGTGTGCCGCACATTAGAAACAACCTCCTTTTCTAGTGTGTCCCACATTTGTTCCTCTACGGTGGGTGGACCTATGAAGACGACGTTGCCAACGTCGGACGCGACCTTGGCGCTTGGCAGCTGGCTTCTCTTCTTCTTGTTTGCTCGCTTCTTCTTTTCGTGGTGGCTCTTTCGCGACTATGCCGTACGCAATGCAGCAACTCCATTGCTCTTTGCAGCCACGTTGACGTTCTCCTTGAGTATCTTCCAAATGGTTTTATTCGAAGTAACAAATGTGATGCACGTGGGTAGTCGCCAATGGGTCTGGCGCGTCGATCTCATCGCTATGACGTATCTAGTCGTGTTAGTCTTGCCACTTTCGCTCTTCTACGCGCTAGCAAGGGAGTATGGCGTAGCGAGGCGTCATGCGGTGGGTACAGCCAGCGCACTCTTGGTGTTCTATCTTTACGGCTTTTGGAGACTCGGTAGCGTACTGGAACAAGATCTTCCACCCCAATCTGTTGACGGTGAGTTGATAATCGCAGCTTGAAAAAGATCTCTTAGCAAGAATGTTGACATTTAAGAGCTGACTCTGGTGTTCTTTGTGGGTTTCGACAGCGCTATTCTCTATTCGCAACTTTGTGAGTCGAGTAAGTCTCCTGGGCGTGATATTCATGGCACTTCTATCCGGGTTTGGTGCTGTTAATTGTCCATACGAGTACATGGCGTTCTTCTGGCGAAGAGTGGCCGAAGAGGACATTGAATTCTTGGAAAAACGTTTGCGTCATAATCTTGACATTCTAATTGCCAAGAAGAAGCGACTGACGCTAGAATTGCGTGCAGTGGTACGGAGACAAGATGAAACATTGACAAGCAAAAAGAGTTCAGTCTTTTCGCGCGTCTTGCGCTTGTTTTCGAAACAGAACGACACGACGTACATCAAATTACTCGAGGCGGAAATCTCGACGTTAGAAAGTCTTGGACGCGAATTGTTTTTAGAGGTGAATGACTTACGAAACGTGCAGGCAAGATCATTAAGAGCAAGGACATTGCGAGGTCGAATATTTAACTTCTTTGGCTACGTCATGTCAGCCTTTTGTATGTACAAGATGCTCATGAGCACGCTTAACGTAGTGTTTCGAAGAAATCGCGATAAAGACCCCATCACTGACGCTGTGGAAAAGTTGCTGTATATCTGGCCATCGTTGGCCGAGCAGCTAAATATTCGCTTTTTGTCGGAAATCGCGTCACTTGGATTCGTGGGAATTCTCGTCTTTACTCAAACGCGAGGCTTTCTTGTAACGCTGCTCAAGTTCTTTCGCACGTATTCAAGCACGGTTTCGTCAAATAGTGTCGTGCTTTGGCTTGCTCATCTTACGGGCATGTACTTCATCTCGTCTTTTGTCCTCATGCGAATGAATCTCAGTCCCTTGCATCGGTACGCCATTGAAAAAATTCGGTTTGCGCCAATTCGTTTTCTAACTTCTTTCTCGAACATTTTCCGTAGACAGCGAATTGACGAAGTGCTCGGAGAAATTGAGTTTAATGTTTTTCATCGGTACTTTGACATGATGTTCGTTGTCAGCGCTTCGTGCAGTATTGGCGTTCTGGCTCTTACAAAATTCTCAAGGGCCTCACGAACGGCCTACAATGACTACGGCGACCACGATAAATTTCCTTGACACACTGCACCGAAATCCCGGGCTTAATTTATAAATTTCGAAGCTAGCCTTGGACGAAAGGGAAGCTCAAGAAGTCGTCGTACAGCAAATTACCATTGGCGTCGTAGTGAGCAGCCCGGTAGCAACGATTGCAGAAAAACATGGGGTCAACTGTGGCCAGACGATCCCCATAACAGACAAACTTGGCACTGTAATTTTGACAGATCAAGCAGTTGCGTAGCGTATGACTTAGTTGGTTTGGCAGTCGAAGAGGGTAAAGGTTATTGCTCAATGGTGCATCCAGTTCATGCGGTAATCGTGCGTCTCGCAGTCGTAGTAAATGTTCACACTCGCCCTGATGAATGTACACTCCCGGTACATCGACAAGCAGCTCCAAATCGGCAAATGTGGACGTGTGAAGACTCTGCGGCGTTGCATTGTCGTCCTTGAACAAACCGAATTTTGCTTGACGTTCCGGTTTTGCTTGGATCCAGCGGATAATCTGCTCAGAGTAGTCAATACTCCCTGGAGCGCGTCGATCCACAAACATTTTTTGACCAAAATACACAAGTTTTGAAGCTCTGGCGTGGTCACTTAACCTTTCATCGTTTGCACAGACAATAAGGTCCACAAGATCCGAGAGCTTTTGGGAACGCCGCACAAGAAACGACTGGGTTCGAGCAGGATCTTTGCTTGGATGCAGCACGTCAAACCACAAGATGGGGTCTTTATCCATCAAAACATTTACTATCTTGTACTTCTCTTCGTTTTCACTCTCTTCCCGCTCAATGTTTGGCACTGGACGTGCAAATTCAAAGCTCATGGCTGTGACTGTATCTGCCATCGACCTCTTTTGCGCTAATCGTCGCTTCTTGATCTTAAAAGTGTTTACGAACGACTGGATCCGTTCACTAGGTACCCTCTCCGCCCTTAAAGTGTCGATATCGTTCAATTCTGCAAAAACGCCGTCAAAGCGCACGCGTTCCTCGTGCCGTTCCTTCACCTCTTTCCTTCGCTGCTTCTTCTTCTGTCTCATAGCCGCTAGGGCTGCCTTTTGCTTGGCCACTATTGTCGCTCGATCCTCCTCATCACGCAGCTCTATCTCAGACTCACTTGCCACATCATTCCCATCGTCCTTCTCAGTACTTGGTGTACCCTCACCATGCAAAGCGAGAGCAGCAATACGACGGTATTTCTTAATTCGTTCAGAGTAATGCAGCGCCTTGTCAGACTGCGCCAAGTCTCCTTCGTTCCAGCGCCGCAATGCACGGTAAATACCATCGTCCACTGCTTTTTCTAATGGAGGCAACAGAATGTCGTCAACGCTTATGTCAACAGCGTCAAACTCTTCCTGAGCGCCATCGTAAAGAGGCATCAGCGGCGGGAAAAGCGCTTCAAAGTCCATTAGTAAGTATGATTTTCTATACAAAATAGTTATTTTTAAATTAAATTTTAAGGCAATCTTATCTTCAGATTACCAGTAATAAATCTAAGTAATAGGGTGCAAAAGTGCTCTTAGTAATCGATACTCGTCAAAAGTCTAAGATATCGTCAAATCTTTTAGCTCAACTTGAGGTTTGCGCCGTAGCGACGATCCGCTGCTTCGTCCTCGCGTATAATTTTCACTGCACGCTTTGCCACCATCACGACGGTCGAGTGCACGTTGCCGTTCGGAATCAAAGGAATAACAGACGCATCAGCTACCCGTAAGTTTTGAATGCCAAAGACGCGCAAATGGTTGTCAACGACTCCCTCGTTCTCGGAAAGTGCCATTGACGCACTACCAACCCAATGCGAATTGCGAAATGCATTGTTATATACCCACTCGTCCAAGTCTATCTCACGCACCACCAATAAGAAACTGTTCTATTCAAAAACACCAAAAACTACCTTTAGAAGTCTTGATAGCAGCGCCTGGGGACAGCTCACGCCCTATAACATCCTTCTCGCCTAGCATACACACACTTCATCAATTACGATCCTTGAAGCGGTCACTTCCAATAAAGCTTACCAAGTTTGGCTGCAATCTCGCGCACTACCCCAATCGCCCAAGTGACTTTCCAAACATCACCTGATCTGAGATGCTCGGGGGGAGCTCCCGGAGTTTCTGACACAACGCGCGAAATCAGGTGATCATCATTGTCATTCTCGCCACTAGATTTGTGATCGCGTATAAGCACCACACGATTACGTGCGAAAGGATCAAGCAGAGCAATCGTGATGATGGCCTGTGTTGTGTGGTCGAGTCCAGAGCTATTCGACATGTGAGGTTCGGACTTCTGAGGAAACAGCGTAAGTTGAATTTCGGGAACTGTAGCTCCCGGTGGAATCAAAAACGCCCCCGCTCTTATGCCAACGCTTCCGAAAAGACCAAAACTGGATGCATTCGCGGATTTCAAATTGGTGGTTTCAAAATACGACTTCAAATCAGCTCTAACCAGCATTTCAAAGTGTGTAGGACATAGCCTTTACCTGATCATAAATCATTAAGTACGTACGTCAAATCAACGTTGCGTGTTTTCTTGTACTCGAAAACCATTCCAATCACGGGGTGATCCTGCAGATTCATTCCCACGCGAGGTAAGTGCTTCTTTAAAGGTAGTTTCACCTTTTCAAGCGTATCACGATTACCAAGTCCAGAGAGCATCAAAATCTTTGGAGTATTGATTGCACCCGCGGTAACGATTACTTCACCGCGTTTGGCAAGACGAATCGATTGTGTCGTGCCATTTCCGTAACGTACTTCCACTCCTTGAGTAACATTGTCGTCATCAATACTAATTTTCTACAATTTCATATCGTTAGATAAATCATGGCGTCTCTCACCAATATTGAATCTAGATATAACGCACCGTGACTGTCGTGTCAAGCATTAATCGGAAATTCTTCCGCTTAGATTGACCTGTTGTGCTATCCAGAATGGGTTCAAGAAATGCCTTGGCCGCGCTATCCCGAATTCCATCCTTTGTGTTGAAGTGGTAATAGCCAGCGCCGTGTCGTCCGTTGGGCGCATTGAAATCCATCGTACGCGGAATGCCCAACTCCACACACGCGTCGATAAATTCCCGAGACCCATCACACCTTTGCACAGCAGGAGTAGTTCGAACTAAACCACCTTTACCATGAAAACTCGAATCTGGTCCGTCAAAATCCTCGATAGCCATATACGTCTCTAATGCCTCGTGCCACGCCCATTTCGTCATATTCCATCGTTCAAAATCCGACGGTAACCCTCGCACTAAAAGTGTCACAATTTTTCAGTATTCAGTAATGTTCTCGCTATCCAATATCGCACCGTAAAGCATCGCGTTGTGGATCCCACAACCTCCTAAAGCTTTTGCCACATTCACGTCCGGGTATGGCCAATGCAACGACGGGGTGTTAGCGACATTTGTCCAGTAAAATGGCACGTCGAATGCCGTTAACTTTCTCGTATTAAATGGTGATACGATCGCCACCTGCAGGATTGATATCAGTATTGATAATAACAAGCCTCAATCTATGTATACCCTCATCCCACCTTGCCGCCCAATTGCGCTTGAGATGCATTGCCTGCCTCAATCAGCAGCACGCGTCGCCAAGGATCATCACTCAATAATCTCGCCACTACGGAACCCGCTGGACCGCCGCCAATGACAATCACGTCGTACTACAGCAACTGACAATCATCACCACAAGCTATAAATACCAACTGTGACACAATTACCTCGTCTGCATGCATTAACGGAGTGATGCTCGTTGACGCAGCGTCGGGCTGGCGAAGCAGACGCAGCACGATGCCGACGCAAGTCGCGGCCCCTGCAAACAGCAGCAACAGCCCCGTGGCGCTTACGAGAAGCCGCGTACGGCGGTCAATAAGCTGCACGCCTGGGCGCAGCAGTGGTGACCGCTCATTGATGGGAATCGCCAGCATAGGAAGTGCAGGCTGAAGATATAGAATTGCCAAGTGACGCGCACCATGAGCGCCGAAAAGGTATGACTAATATTTTTACCACACTTGTGTATAGTGGACACAAAGGGAAGTGGGAAAGTACAAATGAGCTATTTTTTGCTGTCTACGATGTAGAAGCTTAAACTAATGTCCTTTTTCGGTACAGTACCTGTTTACCTTTAAATAACAAATCTTAATAAACAAAAAAAAGATCACGTGCATTCTCATGACTCTTTGTGGCACTACTTATAATATGTAAAATAGCTACGAACATTCATTCTATTAGCTTTTCTCTCATAGGAAGCCTTCTGTCGGCATAAAGGGCACATTCGGACCATTGAGAACAAGTGACTGGATTACGCAGCACCATTTTTGCACAGACGGATCTTCTAATGAACGACCGTACACAAATTCATCATTGTATGTGCACTACAATCAACTCGGTAATTTAGGGTCATCCATTGAAGAATCTCAATATGCGATAGGCATTGAAGTGCTTTGCATATCGAGATTTCCGTTGAAGAATCTCGATATGCAAACCAGTGCAATTTCCGACAGAGTGCCTGTCGTATACCAATAGCCACTCTTTTAAAGAAGCTGACATCCAAATAAAAATGAAACGAGCGTTGTCAATCGCTTTTAGCTATTGTTCAAGAATCAGAGTCGGTCATAAATTCAAGCAAAAGAGGCTGCCGGTCGACCGTGTCATATTATGATGACCAAGCCAGCACCGCAGATGCCGCTGCAACAAAGTCAGCCTTGCGCCAAAGCTCGCACTTGTTACTAAGGCTGCGCCTGCTCCAAAGACTGCACATATGCTGTGGGTGGCAAGTCTTTCAAAAATCACCCGCCAAAGAGCTGATAAAGTAAAAGAAGCTTTAAAAAAAGAGCCTGTGGTGTGAAGCACGCACTTTTTAATCTCCCTCGCCCGGTGGCGCACAATTTCGGGCGATCAATGCTTGCATCTTTGTCCACTAGGGCTTCGAAAAAGCCTTACGGTAATGACAACGTCATCGAAACACTTTAAATACAAGAAGTCACGCTTTCAGGGTTGTTAGGCTTAGCGTCGGACTCACCGAGGTATTATGATCTTCAGGGCAACAACACGACCTGCAATGTTCTCGTTGGTGTAGACACCGAAGTAAGGACCAGGAGAAGAAGAAGAAGTAATGACAACAATGAATTCAGTGGCAGAAGCCAATATTGCTGTGAGGGGGATGTGTGGGCTATTCATCGCCAAGAATTGACTTAGAACTCATCTCGTGAGAGGTTTACTCACTCTTCAAGCAACGAAGTAGAAGAGGACCCATTGCCCAGCTGACGTGGTTTATGGTGCAAAGTACACCCCTGCTTCATGTGCCATGATGGCCTTCTGGAGGCCACTGCTTGCGTGTTATCGATTAAAGCCACTGTATTTTAGAAGAGCTACAGCCTTACGACGGTAATGCGCGTACTTTTGCATCTCGCTATGAAATTTTCGCTTGGCATTGTAAAGAAACTTTGGCCTGCAACCGGTCCGTAAGACCTGCACTTTCTTTACTGATAAGGTCGAGTGCGGAGACAAGCCTTCGAAGGTGCTGAGGATACATCACAATTAACATGGCTTGAGGTCCTAAGACTCAAAATCTCTCGTGAAGCGGCCCAAATAAATGTAAGGTGCGCAGGTGCCGTCTTGGGAAGGCGATGGCTTACGCTCAATCGTGCCTTTCCTAAGCCATTTTTCTGCTAAAACAGTTATTGATATGCTACTTAGCGCTAAGTTTTAAGTACTTAACGATCCTTCATAGACACGTTCAAACTCTCTCCTAAGCAAATATTCGAGAATTTCATTGATTAACTTAAGTGGGTAGCATCCTTTGCCTTGAATTCAAAGAACTGGATTTGCTTTGAAATTGGTGTCACAAAAGATACTTGGGAAGTTCAAGAGCTGTAGAGCCTCACCTCTACTTATTTTAAAAGCGTTCGTGCTTCAAAGAACCAGATGTCTCGATCCTATCAAATAAGAGCTGTAAATGAAATGACCGCAATGTTCATCAATATCTGATAACAGGAACAGCGAATGCGTTGCCTCAGCGCTTGTACTGCATATAGTTTTCTCTTGCACGGCAAACCCTTTTCGTCCGAATATGCATCTGTGAAGTGTTTACAGCTGACATCAGGCTCCCAATACTTAAATCAGCGTTTGCCAACCCATAACGATAAAGTGCGGGTTTTTATTCAACTCCATGGTGTTCAGAAGGCTAACATAAAATGATCACAGTCTTGCCATTTATTACCACTTATACTGGCTGGTAAAGGCACTGCCTGTAAAATCTGCTGGGCGACACACAAACACCCCCTAAATTGTGCTGCCATTGACGTCCGGCAAGCCAGATCAAAGCTTAGGACTTCGAACACTCTGCTAGTACTGTAGGTTTCTGCGCATAAGTCAACGTGTGAGCAACGGATCCAACCCTCTGGTGATTCTTAGAGGTTCTCGCATTTTTGTCAGCATGTGGTGTCATCGACTTGTTATTGACAACAAGACAAGTTATTCTTTCGGCTCAAATGACCACCAATTGGAGTATTATGCGCCTTATGATGTATATCGTACTTCATATTTTTGTCACTTGAAGCAACGGCTCGGGATAGATCTGCCGAGTCCGCCCAACAGTAGAGA
Organism: Plasmopara viticola; assembly: GCA_001695595.3. NCBI lineage: Eukaryota > Oomycota > Peronosporomycetes > Peronosporales > Peronosporaceae > Plasmopara > Plasmopara viticola. The sequence continues at coordinate 615,512 of MBPM02000017.1, forward strand.
AGACCGTCTGTCCACGCAATTGCGATCGCAGTCTAGGAGTTAGCCCGTCAGCTTTGACCTTTATACCTGCGGTGATGATCCGCATCAATGTATGAGCTTGACAATTTTTCTCCTCAATCAAGCCCATAACCCTGGTGATGTGGATTAACTCAAGATAACATGGACGAAAGCGCATCGGCGAGCACATCAGTTTGGCGGGCTTGTAAAGTGATATCCCGCGAACAGCAACAACCACCTTGTCATCCTGTGGGACAAGTAAGACGTATCGATTGCTGTGAATGGTAAAAATTACCCAAAGAAAGCTTTGAGTTGTAAGATACAATCGGAGATTCATCAGCTCACATTTTATGACAAGTATCTCGTTGCCTGACTGAGCTAAAAAGAGATCGCTTGCTAACCTCCAATTTGACTGAACTGCACCTAAGGACTTCTTGGAAGTGCTAAAATGACGCTGAACAACTTTGTCTTGATTGGCAAAGCCACCTGTTGATGACTTTCCTCGACGCATTCTGATACTAGCTCCCTCAGCACCACTTGATGTTTTCTGCAATATTACTTTGCGAGACCCGCCTAGTCAGCACTGTACCTGTCAAATAATTCAATAGACCCTACCACTTCCTCAGATCCTTAAAAAGTGATTTAGATCAAGCCGAGACGTCTTTCAATTTCCCGACGTCTACAATGCTTACAAAGTAGCCAAGACATTCAATCTCCTCGGCCGCCAAGACACATTCGCCGATGTTGATATTGAATGCTATTGTCTTTATGTCCTCAAAGCCTGCTTTTGGTGGCCTGAATGGCCTCTTGTGTCGACTTGTATCGTTCAAAGCAGCTATAGAAAATATATTTGTCTCAGTATGTCCATGCAAACGTTCATGATGGTATATCTTAATACTCCCATAGCTCGTACTTACCACTATAAGGGGTACATCCAACTCATCAAGTACTAAATCTTGGTAGACTTCAGGTCTTCTACTTACGTGGGAGTAGAATTGACTACATATGTACCAGGGTCACTCAGCACTCTTGCTTAGAGGGTGCGTGCACGAAGACATACGATTTTATTCGTGTACGTGCAATTATAATACTCGAAGTCGACGTGTGCAAAAGATTGCCTAGTACCGTAATTTATGCTAAATCTTACTGAAATTCAAGTATCGTTTGGAATACAAGCCGGATAAATGCCGGTAGAGTATTGAATTCTTTTGGGTAAATCCCTACCCGTACGAGGCTTGTATACGATTTGTATACACCATGACCGTAAGGCAAAGACTAAGTAGAGCTGCATATATCGGACTGTCATGGCTCCATTCCTCTCATGGAACGAATCAACCGCATCCGATCCCACGTAGCTACCGGCTCGCCCACAGCTGTGGCTTCCACGGAAGATGTAGTCATCGTGTCAGCGTTACGTACTCCCATCACTAAGGCCCGTCGCGGTGGCTTCAAAGACACCGCACCCGACGTGCTTCTCAGTCACGTGCTTACGGCCGTGCTTCAGCAAGCCAAGGTGGACCCTAAGCTTGTGGGCGACATCGTGGTCGGGAACGTATCACTTCCAGGCGCAGGAGCTCTTATGGCACGTATGGCTCAACTAGCGGCTGGTATACCGCACACGGTACCACTACACGTGGTTAATCGGCAGTGCAGCTCTGGTCTACAGGCCGTGGCCAGCGTCACAGCGGCTATTCAAGCGGGGTTTTATGATATCGGGATTGCTGCGGGTGTCGAATCAATGTCACTATCGAAAATGGGTGACGATGGTCCGACTGTCAACTGGCAACACTTTAAAAAGGTTCAAGACGCTACAGACTGCATAGTACCCATGGGTATCACAAGCGAGAACGTAGCCGAGAAGTTTGGCATCTCACGCACTTCCCAGGACGACTTTGCAGTGCTTTCTCACACCAAAGCAGCTGCAGCACAAGCCAATGGCTGGTTTAATGAAGAGATTACGGCTGTGTCCACGACTTTTATAGATAGTGAGGGTAACGAAAAGTCACTTGTCGTCTCGAGAGATGACGGTGTGCGAGCCGATACGACTGCGGAAAAGCTAGCGAATCTTCGTCCGGCGTTTCAAGCAGGTGGTTCTACGACGGCTGGGAATTCAAGTCAGGTTAGTGATGGCGCTGCTGCGGTACTGATGATGCGTCGTTCGGTGGCGAAGAAGATGGGGCTGCCCATTCTTGGCCATCTTGTGTCTTTTGCGGTGACTGGAGTGCCCCCTGCGCTTATGGGTGTGGGGCCAGCGTACGCTATTCCAATGGCATTAAAAAAAGCAGGTTTGAGTCTGGATCAAATTGATGTGTTTGAAATTAACGAGGCATTTGCCAGTCAAACGGTTTATTGCATCAAAAAGCTTGGCATCCCAATGGAAAAGGTCAATCCAAAGGGAGGTGCTATTGCTCTGGGTCACCCTCTGGGCTGCACGGGTGCTCGTCAGGTATCGACGCTGTTGAACCATCTGAAAAGAACTAAGCAACGTTATGGAGTCATCACTATGTGCATTGGCACGGGCATGGGCGCGGCTGCTGTCTTTATGCGCGATTGAAGAGTGCGAAAGTATTATCTAGAACTCTTGAAAAATCATAACATGAAAAGAAAGAATTTACTTTAAGATACTAACTTTTCAATGATCACTTTTGAGTCGAAGTAAGTGCTCGACGTTAGTGGCCCAATCAGGCCATCTTTTAAAAATCTACGATTATCATTTCTTGAAAGACGACTTTTTTCGACTGTCAACTACCAAGTCACAAATCTCGTTCCGATATAAGAAAGAAGTACAATTGTGGTCGCAATCACCTTTTAGGCATGACCGGAAACAAACAACATCATCAAAAGCTGTGAGTCTTGACTACGAATCTCAAAGCGACCCCAGTTGAAGTAAACTGTAAGACGTCTTGACCTCTGCCTCCTCGTTCTTACCTTCTTCTCTTCATGCGGCTTGAACTTCGTTTGTGCCATAAAATCGTTGCAGCCACAATTCTTCAACGTCTCTCAAATCCTTTTGCCGTTACAAACTTTATTTCAATCGTTGATTTCAGTGCTAAGATTTCGAGCTGTTCAACGCCTTATAAAGCGAAGTCAACTAGTACAAAGAAGCAAATGTCATTGCAACATAACAGCAACATGAGTACCACCTTTACTTTGTACCATTGGAGCTATCGTAGAAGAGAAACACTCTATCGTCAACATATCCAGTACTTCTTCGACGTAAGCAGCATGAGGGGAACATCTTGCACGCTCTAGCTCCTCATCGTCAATTTTCTCGTCGTACTGCAATATTTCTTCCATCGCACCGTCACTAAAATACCCCTTTATAGTCACTTCAAATCAAACGATCCTTGCCACCTCCTTACCTTAGAATAATTTCTTCACAAACCTCTTGAGACGCAGTATTCGACTCTTTTGAGCATGCAATGCCAATGACTTGGAGCTCATGCTTGTCAAAGTCCTCAATGACTTCTTCTTCCCCCTTTTTTTCCATTGGAACTAGCTGGATATGATCCATCGACTCGTGCGGCAGCATTTTTGACCCTGTCAGCTTTAGATACTGAAACTTTTGCTGCCAGTGCAGAAAGTTTGGAGGTTTTTTAAGGCGAAACTGGTCGCTCATGTACACGTACGCAGGATAATCTGGCTCCTGCGTAGCTTTCCCTTCTGCTTCCAATGTCGACTCATGGGATACATTAAAAAGCTGCATCCAGCATCAAATTTCGCAGCATAAATTACATGAAAATTATTCACAATTTTTCTATACCCACTTGTTCCTCTGTATTTTTCAGTAATTCTAGGGTACGCATTTCCGCCTGAATATAGCTTAGTGTGAACGTGGCCCAAGATTTTTACAAAGAACAAGCGGCTACCTGTGCCTCAAAATGCTTAAAAGCATCCGCCAGTCCGCACTCTTCCCCACTAGAGCCATAAAAGTAGTCCGATTCATCGTTATTGACGCCTGTATCTTCACTACGTGACGTCTCAAATTCCATCTCAATCTTTAACAAAATGTCAAAACCCACTGTCAAAATTTAGACTCTCATGTAAGTTTTCGCTCAAAACGAAAAATAACAAAAGTTATAACCAGAAAGCTATCTTGAGTCATGCGAAGTCGCAGGATGAAAGGCAAACTCAGCTCTAGATTTGGATTGCAATGGCTGCAACATGCTCGTTCTAAATGAAGGAATTTAGGAATTTCACGTGCATACGTGATACTTTCACATTTTCTTGGTACAATGAACGAGTCATTGCCGTCCTATGAGGCTGCCATGCGGGACGCTCGAGCATATTTGCGACGTCGTGACCTATCGTCGCAAGAGGAAATTCCGCTATACTTTGCCTGGCAGCGCTTGTACGCAGCTGCCAATGCCAATCTTAGCACAGATTTTTTGCAAGAAACCCACGCCGAGTTTCGTGCCCGTCGAGAAGCTCGACTTGCACCCCGTCGGGGTCTCTCGCCACCTTTCTTTACGTCGTTTGACAAAAGCCGACGCACGTCTGCCCAAGCTTCGGCATTCCTGCGACAATCATCGTCTGATGCTGCAATCGATATGATGGTGCGTCGGTACCGACGTGAAGCTCAGAAGCTGCGCTTGTCCAGAGATGATTTGCTGAATGAGGTGGAGAAACGACGAAACAAAGGCCGATTTCGAAGAAAAACACCATTTGTAGAAGGAAACGAGTTGCAGGATAGCGGTGGGGGAGTCCATTCGGAGACTGAATCGGAAACGGAAAAGCTGATGAAAAGCTTTAAGAAAAGAACGAAAAATTTGTATCAAACGATGAATAGTTTCGAGCCACAGATGGATGATACTAGTGAAGCTTTGCCAGTGTTCAACACGCGCTTGTCTGGGAGCACTCGCAAGCTTGGCAGGAACCGGATGGTTGATGATTTGGAAGACAAAAGTAGAGTTGCCGTTAATCCTGTTAAAGCAGTAGATCTGAATTCAGCAACAATGCCATCAGTATCAAGAGCCGTGAACTCGGCAGCCTCTGGTGTGCAAGTTTCAGATTGGCGGATGCCTTCGGATCTTGACTATGCGTCTTCGGCATTTGAGAAAAGAAATGTCCGTCCATCGAAGGACAGGAATTCGATTCAGGTTGACGAGATACGCGAGTCTTCACCCGTTGATGGGAAAGAGGATATAACGATGTTCAATGCAAAGTCAAGCAGTTTTGAATCGAATGAGAAGGATGTTTCTATTGACCATGATACAGCTCACTCTATCAAGCCTGAAGCTGGCAATAAAGATACGAAGTCGAACCTGGATCACGAGCAGTTGATTACAAGCAAAAGAGCTGACGCACACAATGTATCTCTTGACGTCGCTGACGACTCGAGTTTGAGAAATATCGTGTCAAAGAGCATGAACAAAGCTGTGCTTGATGCAGCATTTCAACAAAACCTGTTGGAATTTGCCCACGCAGTTGGAAAGATGGAGGTGACTATTCAGAAAAAGCAGCTTAAAATGACGTTTACGGGTGCAATTGAGGGTGAGACTGGTGACGAAGAGAGTCACGCGGCCAAGTTAGTGACAGAGCTGCCGGTCAAGCTGGGCGAAATAAAGCAGCCTTTTGTAAGTCAAGAAAAAGTAGATGTTTTTTACGATAAAAGTGTAAAAGAACAAGAGAAGCAACAACCTTTGGAAGATCGTCAAAGTAGGGGCGAGAACGCGCTTAAAAAACGATATAGTGTTCGATTTGCAGATGACTCGAGTCTAGACAGCGAGATTCCTGTCAAGGACGAACTCTTGGCTGCCGGTCAAGCTCGACAAGACCCACTGGAATATCAGAATGAGCTTGACAGGCAATCTAGTTTTTCCAGTGTGGAGTCTCCAGCGACAGACGTGAAACTCGATTCTGGAAAGCAAAATGAAGAGGAATCGAAGCAAACATCAGCACCAGCGGAGCCTGCTTATGAAGACGATGATAGCGAAATGGTGGTAAAAGAGACAGGAAGACTTTCGTGGAATACGCTACAACATCAAAGGATTGATGGTAGAAGTGAAAGCTCTAGTCGAAAGCAAGAACAAATTGAGAAGTGCGATGCTCAGCCGAATAGGGATGCTCTAGACAATGATGATTATGAAGATACGGGGTTGGAAAGCGACGGAGATGATGTAGAACGCATAGACCATGCAAATTGTAACCTACCTTTTCAATCAGACAGCCACGAAGACGATTTAAGTGAAACTCACGGCATTGAAGAGGGCCAAAAGTCTGTAGAGCCTTTAAAGTATGCGACCAAAAAGGCGCATGAGCGCGAGGACCGTCATTCGTGCGAGCAACAAATTACTGAGGGGAAAGAAGTTTGTCAAAATACTTTTGACGATTTAGACAAGAGGGAGGTTGGAATGGACGATAAAGACTTTGAAACAGAGAAATTAAACCATATCGATTTACACTCTAGAAGACCCAAGCAAAGGAGTCAACATGCTGACAATACTGAAAGAGAATTTGAGAGAGAGGAAAGTTTTGGCAAACGGGTCAGTAATGCACAAGACATACCAAGAGATTGTGAATTAGCTTCCGAAACAATTGAGGACAGAGGATTAATTCGTCATAGTGAGCATTATGACAAAGTTCACGACGAACATATGAGACAAAGCCGTGCTTGCGATAGCGATAGTTGTGAGAAACTCCGGGAACGTGACCCGACCCGTACAAACTCAAAAGACTTTGAAAATGGCGATCTCGAGGAAAGTGCAGAGCTAGATACTGTGCCCAAGCATCAGAGATACAAGGATAATGTTCGTCACGTAAACAGTGAGCTTACACGCACTCGTGATACTCGACGCCAAGCCGATGTCGATGCTGGCCGATCGCGTGAATCGAACGATCTTGTAAAATGCGGTCGTGATAGCGCGACCTCTAATGAGGGAAAGCGTGACAAAAAATTGGTTCATGAGGGTGGCAACAAGAAAAGTGAACAACAGCCATCACGTAAAAGTCCTGCCACTAATGGCGCAACTCATAACGTTAAGTCGAAACAAAATGCAAGTGCTAAGCTGAAAGTAAAAGATGGCGAGGACAACACGCAAAACTTTGATGGCAAAAGTGAAGACGTGAACGTCGACAATTTTAACGATCACAATTCGGGCAGTGACGATATATCTGCTACATCTGGTGATGAAAGTGTTCGTCACACGAGCAACAAACACGCAAAGCAGCTTCGTACTGAATGTCATACTGAATCAAGTCGCTGTTTGTGTGATGAACCGAAAATCAAGACCAAATCGGATAGATGTCGCTCTCTGCGCCAGAGGCACGACGAACACAATAAAGTCACCGACAATGACATTCAACATGATAAAGAATTTACGAGTGACGAAGATTTGTATAACGAAGAAGAGCTTGTTGTTGATCCAGACAATCTTTCAAAGCAATACCGAGATAGACGACCCAGGAGACAGGTAAGAATGGACAATCACGACAGAAAACATGCCTTGTCGCAGTCAAAATCACACCGACCTACACTAGTCGACAAACGACAAGACCTCGCCTACGACTCCTTTAGTGACAGTCCCGATGAGTTTGACGACCGAGTTCAACGTATAGTTGACGGCTCTCGTCGCTCGTCCTCGGCTCACGGTTCGCGTGCCCATCATTCAAACGGAACTCGTCGCTACACATCGCGTTCATCAAAATATCTCGCTGCAGATCCAAGCCGTGAAAATGATGCACTTTTATTCAAAAGGGAGTACGAAAGCCACTCTAACGATGCAAATCGAAAGAACGAGAAGTGTAAAGTCAGATCGACCAAGGTGACGAATCAATTTCCGGAAGGAATTGTTTGGCCACCTGGAATGGAAAAAGAGTGCATTGCACGACTCGGTCTTGATGGTCATCATCCCATCGCACCGCCAGGACTGGAACACTTGGTCACTGATGAACAATGGTCGGATTATTGGACGTGGTTGCACTGGTACTCGTCGTGGCAGATGTGGTACCTCAAGGACAAGAAGATGCCAAGATTCCACTCAGGCAAGAAGAAGCCAAAATTCCATTTAGACAAGGAGGAGCGAAGGCGTCAGCCTGAACTCGTTGACGAAGCCGAAGATTTGGAAAAACGAGGCCAAATCAATGCGAATTGGTGGGTCGATGTTGGATCGAGCAACCACAAACATCGACGAGACCCGTATCGTTAAAATTACATTGACGGGGGTTGCGAATCATTAAATGGCACGCAGACTTCATTCTTAGATAAACAAACTGCTAACTACCGGGTTATGTAGTGGCTAATAAATCGTCGGGACGCCATTTTATGAATATTACAATAACTATTTTACCTTACTACAAAACTCTTAGCTGTTACATAGAGTCGAGCTTTGAAAGATGAGAGCGCCTTTAATGCATCGTCGTGTTTCGGAGGATACCACAGCATACATAGTTCCTGCCAAAATTACAGACCAGATCATTTTTAAACCATTGCACACGTCAATTTTCCTTAGACCGAGATAGTAAACAGTCGTCCACTTAAAACCCGTATGTTCGCCTTGTCGGTCACAAGAAGTCAGCGGCAGTGCGAAGTGTTCATGGTTTTTTCCACCCCGAAAGCTTTGCGAGAATTCAGATAGTCAGTCTATCCGCCTGGGCGTAGAATCGAGCGTAAGTGCTTCCAGGCGTGACGAGGCTACACAGCACTTTGCACAGAGGATAATCTTCGAAAGTTAAGGTTAGTTCATAATGTCTTATCTATAACGATTCCTTGAGCACTGCAATGATGCAGAGCTGATGGCATATTGCAAATGACGACAAACGTCTTTGTCTTGCTCGTCAAATATAGAACCGAAGCCTGCTGAAGGTTTCGCTATCAAAGTATTTAGATGCTTATTCTTCCAGCACTACTCAATATCATTCTGCAAAAGACTCGACAAAGGCTTTGCGGGATCCACCTAGTCATGTTTCTGATTGTTCAAAAAGATAATTAGAGCATAACAATGAATCGAAAAAAGTAGCGTAGGTCGAGTTAAGACGTCTTTCACATTCTCGAGGTTTATGTAGACCTTATAGTTTCTTCCAGCCAAGAAGTGTAATCCCACTAATCACCTTCGTACCAAACTGCTAGGCGTACTAACTGCTATGAGGATTTGACTGTATCCATCTATCACTGTACAATGTTGACAAGCGGTATAATGGTTGATTGTGCGGTTCACTTTAGCTTGATGAAAGTGCTACTTTATGATCGATAGGGAAACGCTGATATGCAATTACGTTTGCGAAAAGTTTGATTCAGGCACGCACTACTTCGGATCGAAGCCATGTTAGACGGAGTACGTCCAATGTCATGCCCCAACAAAGATTTTTGGGTTTATATTTTTCTAGTCACGGCGTTTCCACGATCAAGTTATACTTGTCCATGTCAAGGAAGAGATACGGATCTTTGCTGTCAAATTGGGACCATGAAGCACCGTTGAATTAGCCATTTGATATAAATCTCTCTTTTTTCCGCTGTGTTCTCTTAGAGCATCAGTCAATTACTTTTTTGGCTGGCCTCACTTATTTGCTGGTGTGCAGAGTTTATTGATACCCTAAAGACCTATTGAATCTCGAAACAAAGTGTCATGATCCGGTTATGAGTGTGCTGTGAGTGCCTAGCTTTTGGATCGGTCTCCCAGAAAGGAGAATTAGAAAGCCCCACACACCTGATCGTCCTCAAAGAAGGCCAACTTAATATTCATCGATATGATTTTGATGTATTAAAGACTGCTTTATTTTTTCTCCCTTTCGAAAACGAATACACTGAGCTTTTTTTACAGCTCACATAGACGCTACCGTCTGGGCCAGCTACGTCAGCATAGACTTCGCTCGTAGAGCTGAATGTCCTGATGCGTTTCTGCTGCTTGGTGGAAGGGAAAGTTGCCAATTTAGTGGGTGAAGAAGGCGAAGGTGAAGGATGAGAATACTATAAAGTTTTGATGACACTTCAAGCCTTGAAGCTTCTCCAATCTGCGCATTTCAATATGAACGCAACGAAAAAGTGACTGTAGTTTTGACTATACAGTAGCTTAGCGAGCTTCATCATGACCTAATGACGATACTATTATGTCAGTTAGGACAGCAAAGCGGCCACAGCCATTTTATCTCACGTTGATACCATATACAGCGCCACCACTAAAGCAGATGAAGACTCGCTCCTGCTTTTCATAAGCGACTATAAATAGGCCCTTCCGCATATCATGACGCATTTTTCGGACATTTGAAGCTAACTCGCAATTCCCAACCAGCGTGCGGATCAGCTGCAGTAATCAGCAACATCAGCAGGGCTCTAGCAGCAGACACAGCCACCTTCGAGGGTGTTGCGTGTGATAATGACAAAGTAGTCGATAAGTGAATTAGGTGATGGTGTATTGAAAAAAAAGATATGTACAGGTGGAGTTGGTCGATAACAGTCTCTTATTTTCCAGTCTATCAAAACTTTTGTAACAATCAGGAAACAATGGTGGCTAAATGTTATTGAAGTGTATTGCTATCTGTCATCAATATACACTCTGTTGTCAAACACTTCATTGTCTAGATTTTGCAAATCATGATCACGCGTGCGACCTGACTCCCATGGCTTCGCTCTCCATTTTTTAGCCACTTAATTGTAAGTAATACAAGCTTCTTGCCAATTTTAAGCAACAACCTGCAAAAGCATATATACCGTACACAGTGCAAAGTGCCCTCTGAACTCATTTGCACTTTATACACAATCATTTTTCTCAAATTTTCGTGTGCGTTTTAAGTACATGCCCAGCACCAGTTGCAGACCTGCGCACACCGCCTCGGCTCATGGACGCCAGCCTCATGGCCAATGAGGAGCTATCCTCTAGCGGATACAGCGACTCAGCTCTGCTCTCTATACACGAAGAGGAGCGTTTGATGCGTTCATTGGATGCGCTGGATGGACCAGAGCAATTCAATTTTCACCAGTACAAACCTACCGCCAATAAGTGCTACTGATCGAAGCACTAATAGAATACTGCTATCAGGTCTTTTGGAGTCATGACAGGACGGCGCCTGCAACGTCGGTACCGAGGCGTGTACCAGCGGTACTCTTTCATCACGCACCTCGTAACGTGGCTCATTATCATCACGGTCGTGGTCTTCGCTGCACTCGACTCAGGTGTAGCTTTGCTACTTGATTTTGACTACCAATTGCAAAAATCTCATGGTCGTTCTTTTATTGCTACAGCGTCAGATCGTGAACGCATGTCTCGATCCAATGATATCGTATACCTCGCGACGATCGTCCTGGTCTTGTATATCCTCGTGCAATTGGCCTTGATTGTCCGATGGATCATTTATTGGATTATTCTAGCCATGTTGCTGACGTATGCAATCACGGGCAATTCCTACGTGCTCTTTTGGATCGACGGTGCCGACGTGACGGACGCCGACAGACACGTCGGATACGTGATGCTGATCGTCCTCGCTGCGGTCGAAGGGATTACAATAGCAGCGTATTGGTTCACGCACTTTGCATATCCGTGGTTGGTCTCGCATCAAAAGTTTGATCTTGAAAGTTGGTGGAATATTAAACCAGGAGTCGAGACCAATACGTTGACCTACCTTTCAAAAGCTCGATTCTACAAACGAGAGCGTAGTGTCATTCGATATTGTGGTGGGTTAAACGCACGAAACCAGCCTCACGGTTATGGCATGTGGACAGACACGTCGTACCACGGCGAGAGATTGACTGGCCAGTGGAAAGACGGCAACCCAATTGGCCCGTTTCGTAGCTTTGAACATGGAAGCGGCTACTCGTTTGTCAACCTACGTGTTGGCTTTTGCCACAATCGAGCCGAAAAGTCTCCGACCGAGGCCTTCTTCTTTCCAAACCACTCGGAAAATGGACTCAATTGGGGTGTAGCGAGCGCTGAGTGTTCAGTGTCGGGCGGCTTTTTCAAATATTTGCCGGCCGTGACCTACTTGACGCTATTAGACGAGGACAAGGCACCTCAGAGCGCGACCGAGTGTCTCTCGGCACTGCGAACCCCGACAGACAGTGTTGTATTTAGCCACCACGATGACGCAATGGGGCGAAGTCAACACTATGAAAGGCGTGCCACGAGACGGCACCTCCTCTCGGAAAAGTCGGCTCCTGTCCTGGATATTTCACGCCACGACGAGGATAATTGCAAAGAGGCTTTGGTTATGCTGCACGGGTACAGCTGCGCTCTGGACTATGCCATTCAACGTCTAGCCCAGCTCCTTGCTCTTGGCGATTTCCCCTCGTACATTCACCCATTTGTCTTCAGTTGGCCTAGTGGAGGTGTGTTGGCATATTATCAAGGTAAATTGAAAAAGCGCCTTTGATTGAGATATTTTTGTTCACACGATTCCTCGATGCAGCCAAGGAATTCGGAAGTGAAGGAGAACGTACGGCTCACGATTTTATCCTCTTCTTACAAAGCTTGACTGATGCAGGATACACAAAACTCAACATCATTGCCCACTCAATGGGAGCACGTGTTTTTTTCAGCTCTCTCAACAAGGGACTTTTCGATCAAGTCTTGTTGGTATGTTCTCCGTGGTGTCTTTGGATACTAAAGACCTTTCACTTCGCTAACTTTCGAGTCCCTAGCCTACAGGAAGCAATTGCAACGTCAACGTAACGTTAAACAAGCTAGAGCTCTCGACGTTAACCTTGTGTAATCCAGATTACGACCGGACTGAATTTGTGAAATACGGTGGAGGTTACGATCGTGCACGGCATTTCTGTAGTCACATCACACTGTACGCCGATAGTATGGACGGTGCCCTCTTTTACTCGGAGTTTCTCTTGAAAAAGTCGATCGCGAGTCCACTCAATTACTCGCTTGGCAGACGGGGACACATGGTTCATCGCGATCTAGACGATGACGAGTCCACAAACCGGTCGGATCCGCTCTTTCCTATCTGGCAAACCAAAGATCTATCGCCTCCACAAGACTTGGATCGAGCTTACGCAGCCGTGAATCAACGTGCCAATTATGCTGGCTTGGCCTCTTTTGCGTACAATCGCAGTAGGGCCCAATCAACCGATGCCGAGTCAACGCCATATGGTACACCAAGGAGTGGGAGTCGTACACAAGCCGCTTCGGTTCATTATCTTGACATGGATGTGATTGACACGACTTGGATGGACAACAATGTGCATGCGATCCGACACAATTACTTTAATCTCAATCCGACCATTGTAAGTTATTGTTGCAAGATAAGAGGTTGGGACAATGTATTCAAATTTTTATTAAATATGCAGGTGGACGACCTCCGACACTTGATTGTTTATAAAAACCGAGCCAGTTGTCGCCCTGGCTTATTAAAGACAACATCTGCCGAGAACGTCTACATCTTTCTTGTCGCACCCTCACATGTTAAGAACAAGTAAGTGGAGGCCGGAACAAGAGCAATGTATGTAATATAGAATTAATAGTAATCACGACATTTAAGACTGCAATTAAGGCAGGAACCAAATCCATTTACTATCGTTTCGATAAAAATATTTATTTCCTGCCAGACCGCTTACAGTAGTACTTTTTCCTAGTACTACTATACCTATTTGCACTTATCCAAAATTGCCTCGTATTATCCGCCCTTCCGGTGCATTTATTACTGCTATACTATTCAGCATTTTTGTATCAGTACAAACGCGCACCGTCCGCATGGTACGAAAGAGTACCAATCCACATCAGACACAAGTGAACAGCCGAGATCCGCGGCTGCAGCCTCGCGCCTCGGGAAAAGACGTCATCGTGCCTCTCGTGCTCTGGGACGAGCCACCTCGCGTCGAAATCTCCACTCTGCATGTGTTCGAGCTGCCTCTTTCTCAGCCCAGCCAAAACTCGTCTCATTTCGTCATCAAGGATGAAACTGAAGAGGCGAGTTGTACCCAATTGTGTGTTTTTGCAGGTACAAAAGACGGGCACATTTTGTACTGGCGGTACCATGCGGCGTCGGTAGCACAAGTCCATGTGCTCGTGCTCCCACTTAGCAATGGATCGCCCGTTGTGGGCATTCTAAGCGGGACAGACGAGTGGGGACAGAGTATCATCCTTTCTGCAACCAAAGCCGGGGCGTTGGCCAAGTGGCAGCTTCCTAATGGCGCGTGTGCAGATGCCCGTGCGACGATCGCAAAAGAATTGGCACCCGTGCTAGGCCTTGAAGTGTTGACGAATCAACGATTTGCGCTCGTTGCAAGTGCACTTTCGCGACTGATGGTCTTGGATACGTGGACAATGGAGCTTTTATACTGCATGGACACGGCCCAAGAGCAACTTCGACAGAGTCTTGCCGTCGGTGAAATCTATCTGCCGTACGTCGAGGCCGTGGCACCCACATTAAGAAGATCGAGTAGTGGCTCAACGATCGAATCTCCTTCTCCACTCTTGGACGAGAAAAAGCGGCATGATCAGTCTTCTGTGCGAAACTCAGTCCCGAATGAAGCATCGAATGGCAGGCCAGTAGCAACGTTAGGATCGCCCCGCAAAGCTCTCAAACCGTCGTCGCAACGATGGGATGCAATCGTGCTTTCGCTGGGTACACAAGGCCTTCTCAAATGTTTTCTCTGGACGCAACCGCGGGGCACTTTGAGTGGGACACGGTACGGTGGGACGAAATGTGGTACGTTGGATGGCTTTGGCTGGGTACAACGTACCAGCTGGGTGATGTCGTGGGCGGATCAAGCCGACGATATCACGTGTTCCCAGAGCACGTCGTTGAAAAAGAGCGACAATATGAACCCTCAATCAGCTCTCATGGGTTCAATCAAGAGCAGCTACTTTCCACGATCGGTGCACGTGTCGTTCGACTCGTCGCACGTGCTTCTCATCTGGCAAACGAAATTCGTCGTCTTGAAGAGAAAGTGGCTCTGCTTCTTCGAGACACGTCGCGAGAAGCAGCGAACGACAAAGTCATTTGGCGTGTCTCGCGTGAATTCTATGGTAGGAAGCTGTGCCATTGCACCGTCCGAATTCGTTCGACAAGCAGCGGCAATAGATGGCAATACATGGCTCGCATCGTACAGGATGGAGACCATTGATAATGCTGTGTGTTGGGAAAACGGCACGTTCTTACAAGACGGAAGTGTCTTGATGTGGACCAATTTCGGGCATGTGTTCCACTTTCTACCACGTGAAGTGTCCGATACATGGGCGGGTAAGATATTTATCTTTACCAAAGAGCAGGATCAGTTAGTGCCACGCTCTGACTCGAAAGGATTGCAAGTGATTGACAAAGCAGTGTATTTGACGTTACTGGATCGATGCAAGTGCTGTGATCGTCACGTGCACAAGAGGAAACCAACTCGTTTAAAGTCGATGGATGTTTTAAAAGAACGACAACGGCATCCAGGATTCACGGCGTGTGTTAAGCTCCGATCCTTTGATGCGGATGCAGTACTGAAAGTCGTACACGTATGTCACCGTGGAACGCTTGGAGTCTCAACCGTGTCATTAGGAATGGCTGCGCCAAAGCACAGTCTGTCCACGTCGGGCAATCTATTGGCTCCTCCAGTGCCTGTGGCTGCACGAGTGCAGCTCTACTCGCTAGCGGACGGGTTTGAAGCCAATGCGAGTGCTCTTAACGGGGCCAAAGAAGCCAATGAAGCGCGTCTTTCTCGCCAACGTCAGAGTTGGCTAGCTCACTTGATTCTTGGAAGGGACAATGCGTACTCGTCATCATTGTATGAAGTAGGCAGACGGGCTGGAAGACGTCGCAAACGCCAACCCCAGCTAAACGATAAACACATAAGTGCTCACGGAAGCGGGACATTGCTTACGAGCACTGCAGCTGCGGTGATGGCAAGCAACGTGAGTATCTTGGCCACTGCGTTGGCGCCAGTCACCGCGCGAACGGCACTTCAAGGTCAGAGACGGGAAGTGAAAAGGCATGGAGTCGATGCAAGCGCGGACGAGGCAGCAAATGTTTCGTATCGATACTTGCTGGACATCCCATTACTCGCTAAAGGATTTTCCGATGGCATGCTCTATTTTGGATTACTGAGCCAAGAGTACTTGCGAGATCTGGGCACGGACGCAGAAGCAAATCTAAACGCTGGAATTAAATGCCATTCTGGACAAATCACGGCACTTGCGCATTGTTTGTGGGAACTTGAAGCCGCGCCCAACTTTTCGTCAAATTCCTTGTCACCTGGTCGAGTTTCAATGGAAGAAGCGTGCTTTGCGACGAAGCAAAACCCTTTCCATCGCTCGCGTTTTTCAAACGTGCCTATGGAACGAACGATCAAAGGCCAATATCCTGGTAGCAGTAGAGGAGAAGGCACTTGTTCAAGCTTTTTTGCAGTCGACACATTAAGTGGCTCGGACAGGGTTGGGCTCGACCGTAGCAATTCCAGTCCTTCTTGGCCTTTCGTGAAGTTTTTCGTGTTCAGCGGTGGCACGGACGGCGTTTTCCAAGTCATTGACCTCCGTCTTTTTCAATCGAGGGAAGCAAAGAGTGCGATACGTTATGAAGCGAAAAACAGGTTTTGCAACCACCGCGGTGCCATCGAGCACATTAGTATATCGCCACTTGGAACAGGCAATGGAGACACAAAGTACCCGGACAGATGGGTTGCTACGGTTGGTACCGATCGAAAGGTTGTGCTGTACGCTCCGCAATACTCGAGACATGCTGCAACTCAACACGGTTCCAGCCGTACAAATCAATGTCGTGTCGAGTGGAAGTGCGTGTTTGAGTTGGCTGACCATGGGGACCGTATCTGCAGCCTCGAGTGGCAGATAGAGCGTGGATTGCTCTACGTTGAGTGCGAAGACCGAATGGTGTACGTATGGAGCCTTGACACGGGCATTTTGGAACGTGCAGTCCCGAGTGCACTCCTCTATGGTGATGACAACGAGTCTCGTGACTCAATGCTTGCTATTCAACAAGCAAAGGATGCACTGGTAGAACACTCGACCTTGTTCATTGGTACTACTGCAGCGCAACTGATTGACTTTGCTGTGCTCCAAAGTGCCGAGCGGCTCAAGAAGAATTGGACGAGTTATTACGCTTCAATTCTTCAGAGCAACAGCAAGAGTGAGAATCATGCACAAGAGGTTCCGTCACTGTATGCGACTGACTCGATGGAACTCTGGATGCTGTCGTTAGTTTTGTCGTGGGGCGCCACTCCTGCGATTGATCAGTCGTGTAGGGCTATCCTAGGCATTCAGCCAAACAACGCACTGTGTTCGTGTGCTATCCTTGATGTCACGTCCGGAGCATTGACCATTCCTCTGCCATGGATCACACCTCCACAGTCCGTGGTATCAGTGCCTGGATTTGCTCGCAATTGGCAGCACTCGTCGGCTCTATCAGCAAGCATCGCGCTCGGGGTCATTTCGTTTTGCATGAGCTGTATGGAATACAAGCATTCGCGATCTGGTCACGGCAGTACCTCACCTGCAAACAAGGAAGAGTTTCAAGTGCTATGGAGTCAATTGATCACCCAGCACTCAATTGTTCTGCCTGAAAGTATCGCTCAGTTCCGCGAACCAGCTCTTGAAGAGCTCGCAGCCTTTGGCTTTGATTCGTGTGAGTATACGCAGCTCGCGGCTCGTACATTATTAAGTGGCGTCATCAAGCGTCTTTCAGCAGCTGAAAACAGCACATTGTCGGCTGAATACTCTGCAAAACTTCATTGGGAAATGGTGCGGCTTGAGATGGAGACGGGGACCTCGTTTCTCGGGACTGTGGGTACCATAGGCGCACCTATGAGCTCACAAGTGAGTAGCACAAGCACCAGTGGGAGTAGCAGCACATATACTGACGAGAAACTGTCGTTTACTCTCGTGGTGGAACGTCTAGGATCGCTCGTGCTGTTAATGAGCATGATTGGCACGTATTTTCCCGGTGAAATCTCCCCAGCTAGTGCGCGTGAAGTGTGCGATGTGCTAGTGTATCTGCTCAAAGCGCCTGAACGCTTTGTAGCGTCCGTCTCGGCCGAGTTGCTGACCAAAGGGCTCATGCTTTTTCGACCCCATCTCGTGGACTTGTCGTCCTTAATCGTTCAGCTCTTGCTCATTGACATGTGTGAGAAGCAACGCAGTCGAACTGACGATACAAAGACACTCTCGCCGTCTGGTCCCGGCGGGTCCCTCGCTGACTTCAGTGAAGGTGGCACGGGTGGGAGTCATGCAGCGATGAGTCTCTTGGTAGAAGTAGGGGCGTACGAATCGGCCTTTGTCTTGGGGTTATTGCAACAAGAAATGCACAATCAGGATCGTCCGGCCGGTTTTCACGAGAGTGTTTTGCTCTACATGATGGAACTGCTCACTGCGCACTATTTGCTCCTGTGTCGGCACCTTCCCGCGTTCGTAGACACGATCATGGCTAGTCTCGAACCGTCGAAACCCGAGCGACGGCGGCGGTGTCTTTCCTTGAGTACCCGTTGTCTCCACAGTCTCGTCCGTCGGTTTCCAATGGTTGATTTCCATCAAGAGACCCAGCGCTTGGCATTGGGTACAATGGAGGCTGTGATTGTGATCTACGACCTTCGGACCGCTACGAAATGGCGCGTTTTGGACGGCCACGGCTCGGCCGTCTCGGCCGTTCGCTTTCGATTGGATGGACAAGTGCTCGTATCGTACGCGGCTCGGGATGGCAGCGTTCGGTGGTGGAACAGTGGCAACGCGGGTCTCTTTGGTGGCATGCTCAAGATGCACCAATCGTGTCTCAAAGAGCACAAACTCGCCGTCTTGCGGGAACACGCCCATGGACGTGCGCCCTCGTCAACGGGGGGCACCAGTGCCGGTCTGAAACAAATCATCCAGACCTGTCGCTTTCAATTTCTCCCCCGCCAGGACCGGCCCGACACGACGCGCGGGAGCACGTCAGAGCAACTCCAGCACGTGCTGCGGCTCACACGAGAAGACGCGAGTCAAGTGCAATTCCTTCTGTAGAAACCGCGCCGTCGAATAAACTTGTCTTTTCTCTCGACATAATGTTCAATCCATCAATTGAAGCAAGAGACTAGTGTGTCGAAATTCAAAGGTGAAAGATTGAACCTCTCTCTCTGCTTGACTACGTGAAGAATGGCTTGCATTCTTAGCTCTCACTTTCAAACTTTCCGTCTTGAGCTTTGACTTCTCCTTCGTCTCGAACGCAACAACCAACGAGCGACTTCTTTCTACAATGATTCGAATCCTCCTCGCACTATTGACGCTATGCTTTAGCAATAATGTGCGCGCTCAAGGGCCTCGTGGACCTGTGCGCATGGGTCCAATGGCGCGTGGCCGTGAACAGTTTGGCGCTGGCAATGGCAATGGCTTTGGGGGCATGGGCGGCGGTATGGCTGGCTTTGGAGGCGCTGGTGGCATGGGTGGCGGTATGGCTGGCTTTGGAGGCGCTGCGGGTGGTGGCGGTCAATTTATTGGAGGGGGCGGAGGCTTGAATCAATTTGGCAATAATATTGGTGGCGGTGCCTTTGGGGGTGGCACTCAACTTGGGGTGGGAGGCAATGGCGCCTTGGGTCAAGTCGGTCCGACTGCCAATGGGTTGTTAACGAATGCAGGTGGCAATGCTGGGATTGGAGGCGGCGCGGGTGGCAACGATGAACCGGTCACACCTGCTCCAACCATGTCGAATGGGGCGCCAGCGTCTGGCAATGGTCGCGGCGCTCCTCGAGGTGGCGCGGGCACTGGAAACAATGCTGCTGGTGTCACTGGTGCGAATGGGCTCGGCAGAGGCGTTGGCGCTGGTCAGCCTGGAGGACTGGGTCGTCAATTTGGGGGCGGCATGGGCGGATCCAATGGCCGCTTTGGTGGAAATGCTGGTGCAGGTGGGATGAATGGCGGCGCTCTTGGAGCTGGAGGAATGGGTGGAATGGGTGGGATGAATGGCGGCGCTTTTGGAGCTGGAGGCATGGGTGGAATGGGTGGAATGGGCGGGATGAATGGCGGAATGGGTGGAATGGGAGGAAATGGTGATTAGCAATGTTTGTGTCCTTGTAGAATTTAATATGCAAAATAATTGATGTAACGTTTAAAATTCATTTTAAACTTGGCTGTTGGATATTTCAAAAGATGTAACAAAGCATTTTTGAGGCACTCAATGACTCTTGCTTGTGAGTTTGGCTTTGTCAATTGCTTGTCTCTTGTATTAAACTGTTTTGATTACGTAAGATGTAAGTTGAAATGATAGCGACGAAGTGAGCCAAACATTTATCGAAAGCAAGGCTTTTACTAAAAGCATGAGTTGTTATGCTAATGAGTTAAGTATTTTAACTCTGATGCAAATGAGACAACCAGGATGCAGCTAAAAAGCGGCAAATTAAGACAGTGGTTGGGTTGCGGTTTTCTTTATTTAACAGAAAGTAGTCTCAACGCAAAAGGACAAAGCGATACTAGTCATCTGTCATCTAACATTGAATACGAGACGATTAACGATGATTTAGCGGCTATTCTTCTTGGTTCTGTTGACTTATTTAAAAGATTCCAAACACCTCGACATCATTTTTTTAATGGCCACAAGGGTGATCAGGCTATTTGTAGGAAATCTTTACGACACCCATAGAACCTTCTGCAACTCAGCTGGATCAAGCGTACGGCCCCGGGCGTGCACTGCTTTGACAACAAAGGCCTCGTGGTTGTGGCTATCCGTACCATACCTGATTGGCAAGTCTACTGTCCTTTCGCTGTTTCTTCCCGAAGTATCGTTCAGCTCCAATGACAGTTGGTGGGGCGGCTAGGACGCACTTAGGTACGTTGTTGGTGGTGTTGGTCATGAGGTTGTTCAGAAGATGCACAAGTGCAGACAAAGCATTTGGCAATAGTATCGTCATCTTTGCGATCACCAACGCGTCTGACACGCCTGACACGAGTAACAAAGTCTCTTTTAAAGCTCTTGCTTCATTGCGCTGCATTGAAATATTATAGGCAGCTTTCGCGTCCATGGTACATAAAGTTTCGAGTAGTAGTACCAAGTAAAGTATTAGGGAAAGGACAAGTACAGCATCAAGCATTGCACGTACGATCGCATTATCCTTTGTGCGAAGCAATCTTAAAAAGTTTTATGCGGCGATCGTAACATTACAGCCACAGCCAATCATAGACCAAGAAAGCATGACTGTGGGTGCTGTATAACATCATATTGGCATTTCATCGAAATGCTTTGGGCATCGTAACGAGTTCCGATTTGTAAGGTCACCTGCGCAAAAGAGTAAAACAAGTTGGACGAAAAAGATAAATAAACGAACAACTGCTGATGCTACTCGCGAATTTAGAAGCGCAGCTAATGCTGCGAGAAGTCAAGTGGTAACGAGGTGGCAATTTCAGTGACTAATTTGTTGTTAGCTGGGCAAATAGACGCTCTAGCACGAACAAAGATCATAAAAAATTCGGGCGACCAAAGAAACCATCAGAATTGCGTATTGAATGTAGCATGCATTAATCAACGGGAAACTCGTATCGTTTCAGCAGCTCAGTCATGGCAGCGTTAGCATTATTTCGACTGTAACTAATAGTGGACGTGGGAGCACTTATATTTTACCAGTGAGAAATTTTGAGATAAAATGAGGCGCCATTTAATTCCTTTGTAACCTTTGAAATAAGCTTTGACCCTACTGAACATTTCAATGCGCTATTTTGGCTAAATGTACAAAGGTACGGTGCACCAATACAATGCATTTGTAGCAAAAAGACGTATTTCTTTTTGCGCGTGTTAACTGTCGTTTCACATGTGCCCCGTGTGTTGGGACATCACCAAAAAAATATAAAGGATTCGAGCAGATCGTGGTCAGAAGGCACAAGTCCTTGATTAATCGGCGGGGCATCGAGGGAGCCAGTCACGCTGCGGAGCTTCGGTGAGTCGTTCTTTTACTAACGCAACGGGGCTGAGGTGAGTTGTGTTTCGACTGCTGCATGTACGGCTCCTTCGTGAAAATCTTGGGCCTTTACACACCCGAAATAAGTATGGGATGCGTCGGAGGCAACGGTGTCACCTTGATGATTTACGTCGCGGCATGGGGCTCCCGCAGACATCGAGAAAGTAAGGCTGTCCCCCGCCACGATCCTAATGAATGTTAAAAAAGAAGCCAACAGGCTATGCGGTTTTTGTAAGGCCCACATCGACTGTTGCTATGAGATCCGGCGCTAAAAATCATCAAGAGATGCCTTTAGCGGGCACCTGTATTATCGGACGAGACGAAGCTAATTACACCTTTTAAGACAGAAATCCTTGGCGTTTTGAGAGGGAGAAATTTGTAGAAGATGTCCTCGGTAAGCATCTCACCAGCATTGAAGAACAGAGAGAAGTGAGCAAAATAGCGCAATTTTCTCTCATCCAGTAGCATATTGTGGTCTCTTCCACGCCTTCCAGGGTGATTGTCTACCTAAATCCGCGCGAACAATCCAGAATGGATTTAATCGTGGTCGCGCTGTTCGCACTGCTGAAATAACCTGCGGCTTTATTAGCCTATATAGGCTGCTAGACTTGCGGCATCTCTGCTGCTAAACCGGTAATGCGCGTCATGACGTTCTTTGAGCAAATTTATGCTCCAGGATTCATGCAGCATAGGCTCCGATAAGTCTTGTAGCACTTCCTATTGCAGAAACTAAGCCGCTGGAATTCGAGGCTCCCATATCAAATAAACTCGTTTTAGGAATTAAGATGGCGGAAATAACTACTTAAGCGGCCAAGGTAGAATTGAGCAGGTCTAAGTGGTGGCCGCAATTTCTTCCCTGGGAAATCTTAGGTAAAAGCTGAACCCTCCACTTTATCGGTAGAATTCTTGTCAGTTGAACACATAAGGAAATACTTTTGAGCAAATTTTTCTTCAGCAAGCTTTAAAACCACGCTTAAGGAAAGTGCGTGCTTCGTGAATACTTTCGATAATTAGGGGAAATAATGGTACAATTACGAATCATTATTGGACAGATACGCTCTTCTACAATGACATAAATCGGCAATTACTTTACGTATAGAACAAGTGAAAGTGTTGTCCGTATGCGTGCCGATCCAAGTCCGATTATAATAGCCAAAAGCAATGCTAAGGGAAGCATATTTTGCTATTTTAGCTGCAGCAAGCAAGGGCTTATTATCCATGCCTGGGGGTGGCTGATACAAATGGCCTATGGCTCATCCAAGGGCTTTAGAGGGCTGCTAGCAAAGCTCTCGCTCTTAGAGCCAGGGTAACGCCGGTCACGAAAAGAGGTAGGGTTCCACACTGTTGGATTACTTTGTCAATATGATCGCGCAATAATTCTTTTAGAGCTTGATAACTTTGTAGGCAAACTCACAGCGGCTGACTGTTTATTGTACTCGCAAGCATACGAGAATGTAAAAAACTAATTGAGTCTTGGTGGACTCTGCTACGTTTAAGACCGGCAAGCGATTGTGATCAATCAAGGTAAATTGGCTAATGCTCGAAGTGAGAGCACCAGAAACAAGCCATTTTCGGTTTAATTGGCTAAGAGACCAGTTATTGACGTCCCAAGGGTCAAAATAGACTTTACTGAAAAGTCGAGAGTTCGGTCAGCACAGAGTCAACTTTTGTGCTTGACATTTTATCTCGTTAAGTGTCTTATCACACGATGGCGACTTACGCCAGCGTTAAATTAGCCGCAAGACCCAGCACCCACTGCGTCGGCGAGTTTGACACACAAGATATGCGCTGTTCTTGTTGCATCATCTTTCAGAGCAGGCTTTGGCTCCCCGGATAAAAGACATGAAGCTCCCTGTCTTCACACCCGAAGCCGTTCGCTCGTCCGGTGAGTCTGACACAAGTTTTATACATTTAAACTCTTAGTTCCACGCGATAAAGTCATGTTGGCAGCAGTGTCATTGTCATGAGGCTTCTTTACAGTGAGCAGAGGAGAGCGTAATCCTTTTCATTGCCCAAAGCCAGAAATGACTGCAAAGTTTCGGGCACGGGAGAGTGGTGGACAGGCAGTTTCGCCGTGGTAGAGAAGGAAGTTCTTCTGGAACCAATCTTTTCGGGAGGTTCTTTGGCAGGTAAATTGCTTTTGCTCCGCAGCCTTAGACACAGAGACCGAAATTGCTGTAGATGTGCCTTTAAGTGCCAGTGTTACCTTGCTTAGGTCATTGTCAAGTTAGCTGATCCTTCATTGATGTCTGTTTAGTCATCGTTACAGCTAATGTGACTTTTTGTAAAAAAGGTGAAGGGTAATGATCAAAACTTATCCCTCTCCTACCTTAGAAGTATGTAATGGTCTATCGAATATTGCGAATCAAATGCGGGCTCTGATTGAAAAGAGTACATTAAGATTGGTGCGCGATAGGCATCCTAAAGGCATACGTTTTGTTTTGCATTTTAAATAGGTATTAAAAAGTAATTAATAGTCTGCTTTTCTCTCAAACGAGAATTTTAAGTACGACTAAAACACATACTAAACAAATAAGCCACAATCGATTGCGCTTAAGGTTAGGGATATTTAGTTCTGTTTGCTGAGTGAACCTTTCACAAAATACGCAAAAGATGTTTGCAGGTAGCGATGATGAAAAGTCAGCCAAAATCGTTGTTTAAAGGCTCAGACTATAAGAAGCTTAACCGACGTTCTCTATGTAGCAATCAAAACATTGATTATCTCTTGTTTTCATCGATTCTATAATAATTGATTTACTATAATGTCTAAAATGTTATTCCCGATTGTAACTTGCCTGTGATTGCACATAATTTTAGATGATAAAGCAAGTGAAACAAACACTATTTAAACCAGCTATTATAGTATCCCACCCATAAATTAAATTTCTGTCTTCGCGACATTACAATGTTTGGGTAGTCATGACCCATAAAATGGTAGGGCATACAAAACACAAGACCTTCGGCTCTATTGTTATCGCGACAGTACAACACAGCTTAAGCCTAAGCTAACTTTACATCATAAAATATACAGATATGATAAAATACTTGTAGATATTTTTTAATTGGCTGTATGGAGAATAAAATTAGTAAACAAATTTTAATCGTATAGAGTGCATACATTTAGAGCGATTGATCTCTATCTCAGACCTGAAAGTAGACATGTTGCTCCAGAAACGCGACATCACCTCTCGACAAGCTTCTCGCAGTGATACAATTACTTAAGCAAGGATTTAAAGCGGCTTACTGCGAGCTATATCAATGTGCGAAATATGGTAAGAACAAATTTACAAAAGTGTCCGTGATAAGAGAAAGAAATACATGTTACACGCAAGATAACAAATACGTACAAATAACACTCCCTCTTGAAAAATTGCGACACATGCATCTGGTATTCTAAAACCAAGATTCTAAAATTTGGTAGTCAAGTATTGTCTCCATCATCAAATATTTGCTTCCAAATTACTACACCAACTGAAATGAAGTGAGCTCCAGTCTTTCTTACAATAGAATCGCACTCGAGTGTCGTGACGGGTGATGCCATTGCCACGTTAACGCAATTGAGGTTCATTTTTCATTTCACGAGCACCGAATCAAGCCAGACATTTAACGTCACGACTCCAGTTGACCATGAAAAGTGCCGCCGCTTTCTCGACTTTCCTTGCTATGTGCCTTTATGTCGCCACTGACGATATGCGAGCAACACCTTCGCTTCGTGGTCTACAATTAAAGAATGATACTCAAATAATCAAGGCTACTGAAACTAAGAAGGGTCTACGCCATCACAGAGATATCAAAGGTGTCACTAAGCAAGTCAAGAGAATTGCCCATCCCATTCAGGCGCCACAACAAGTTCTGGTATCTATCACCGCTTCGTCTTCGGTAATCGTGAGTTCAAATATCGTTTCATCATCCGACAAGGATGCCCTGGCTTCACGTGTTGAACCAGTCACTTCAAATGCTCAAAATTTCAGCATAATGGCTCCACTTTTAACACTGCCGACTAGACGATCAGCGCCAACCCCTGCACTCATTTCACTAACACCGAGTAGCCTTGCCAATGAAACTGATCACCAACCAATAACAACTGAAAGCGAACCTCAAGCGACCGATCCAAAGATTATCGAAATTCCAGTCTCGCCAGTCTTAGGTCACTCGGGAAACGCATTCGAGGGTGACCTCGGCGTGAAAGATGATACGGATCTTCGTAAAAATATTGACATTTTTACAAGGGAAGCTGATGGTGACATATCGAAAACCACTTCCGGTGCTGATTATCAGATGGGAGCTCCAAATGGTGGCTATTATGGTGCTGGTATGGATAGCAGTTTTAATGAAATCGGCGTCGGCAGCTTTGATCAGCGGATGATATTTGGCACGCACCATGACAGTGCGTTCAATGGCTTTGGTCATCAAAGCACGATGAACCATTTTGAGTCGACTGGCAGTCACGAGTTCGCAGGCGCAATTGGACGTCGAAGAAGGTCGAGCTTTGGAGGGGCTGCATTAAACAACATTGAATTTCACAAGTCCAACAATGCATTTGGAAACGACTTTAATCGCCGCGAGCGTCGGCGTCGTTAGTGGCAGACAATTTAGTCGACTTTTGTATCTGTCATATTCTCGAAAAGGATAATGAAACGATTGTAAAATAATTTCATCTGATGTGCCGTGTTTCTGCTCTCAAAAAAAGTAAAAAAATCAATGCGCCATGAGCTTTCAGCAAGAAGAAGGAGATTACCGATTGCACATCATCGACTACGGTCTGTCAACACAGCAGCTTAGTAGTGCATGCTCGACAATTAAGCCTTAAGCCGAAATTATCACGTGTTTTGATAATAGCTTGTATCCGGAAAAAGCGAGGTTGATGTATACAACCTCATCTTGTTTACTTTCAATTTCGCACGACGCGTAATTTACGACATAAATCCCAGTTGACATGAAGAATATATACACTGAATGCGGCCTTACATACATTCACCACACTGTCACGCGAAATTGGATGTAAGAATTTGTCACTTAAGACCGGTAATCGGTACTGTTTTGTACTATTATAACTATTTCGGCATAAATATACGTACTCGAGAAAAATATTGCTTCGATGTTAAATAAGTTACGTCCATCTAGACTCTACCAAATATCCATTAATTTTTGTAAGCTTACATTTGCTGCTTTTGCTTTCCGGACGCTAAGACGAAGGCTTTCATGAGTCTCATCTTGTATACGGCAATAAAAACGCACTCGTTAATTATTGTTGAGTTTGCAAAATGATGTTAGATGTCTTCGTTGACAAAGTTATAGCGCGCTTGGATGAGAAAATATGCGATAGATAATACATGGTCTTTTAATCCCTACAACTACTTATTTGTTTAAATTGACCGATCGCCATTATTATGGCGAATTGCACTGTTGCCACAATTGATTGCAGTCTTTTTTTTTGTGTCGTTAAGTTTCAATCAAGAAATAATTGTGACATTAAATCGCCGATATATTTTCTAACAAGGTAAATACATTGAAGTGTTAATGCCACACCTGCGCTTCGTCAATAAAAAACAAGTTTCTATATTGCCGATATTCACAATAATAATAAATCTATACAAGACCGTGGCAAACCCTCACTATAGCATCCTCGACCGGTAAAAGTAAAATTCCTCATCTGCTGTGTCGTAATGGTTGATCCATCCGGTGCCATTCGGCTCTGAATTGGCAAAATGCTCTTTCAGCACCAATTTAACGTTCCTGCCCCGCTCACGCTGCGTAATTTGAAGTCTGAAATTGACTTCGTTGCAATTAGTTGGCACAGTCACGACCACTTCATTTCTGTCAACAAAAAATCGCCCACAATAAATGTCCCTACGTTTATTGCGCATGTGGGACTCAACTTCATGCGGACCCTTGAGCAGCATGCCATAAAGCACCGTACCGTCACGTTGGAAGCAAAAGTAGCGGTAATATATGCACTGTAAGATTGTTCCAGGGACGATATCCGTCCACATACTAAGCTCTGGCTTCTTGTAATACGTCACTTTCAGCCAATAAAATCCATTGTAGCGCACCCGAGGTCTGTCGTGGAACATGGCAAACCACGTTGCGTAGCGCCGTAATCCAAACTTATTGCGTGCAACAGCAGCAGCCGCTCGTGGATTTTGTATGGGAAAGATGCGTCGACAGAATGACTCGAAAAGCACTTCAGAACGGGCGACATGCATCACTCTTTTGCACGTGCAAGAACAGAGACCGATCGTATCTTCATCGAGCCATTGCAGGATGCCAATAAGCAGAATGTCGGCAAAATTTAAAAGTGTGTGGTTTGCATTGACATCTTCTCTTTCTTCCTCAACTTCAGCGTCGTAGAGGTCGTCGGTTGCATCAAGCACTCGAGTGTTTGAGCTTGTGTCCGTGTCATCTTCGTCTTCGCTATCGTCAAGCTGTTTTTTCACTGAAAAGACCTCGTTTGAGTTCCTTTTGGGTCGTACTTGGGAAATTTTAATCTGCGCTGGGTCAAAGAAGCGCTGCTGGTCTTCAGACTGCAAAATTTCGGCCAGAAAGTCGCGTCTACAGTTTCGCCATAAATAAAAGAAAAGTTAAGCGAAGACGAAGTGCTTGAGTGCGTGCAAATTCTACCAGTAAGGCGTACTCAAGCGACTGTTGTAGCGCGGTCTGGAGAGCTTCCTCGTCAGCGTCGCGGCCTCTTTGGTGCGATGCCATATGTCCAATTTAAGTCAAGAATTTTAATTTAGATTTGATAATTCGTTTTTATGAGAAAATACTTAGCTTTTGAAGTAGATGCTTTTCATTTTCAACTTTTACAAGTTCATCTTTTGGATAAGCGCCTGCACGCTGCTCGAGCATTTTCAGTCCGACCTAAGCCACGGCAGCCTTAACCGTTCCGTTGTTTTGGCCTTTAAATCGACAACCCATTGCTCATTTGGAGACTTACCTTTGTGGTGTGCCCTTTGTACCTGGAAATCTAAGATCGTGCACGAAATTTACTTTTTCAGCTACCCTTATTTTATTATCCTTGCACCCATTATAAGGTCATGCTTGGTGGCTGCATCATCACGACTAAAACAGCAAAATGTCCTTTATTGCTTACTGATATTCTATTATACTGAATTATCACACCAAATACTATAATACTATAGAATTTCTTCACGAGAATACCTATTACTAGACATACTGAATAAACACCTGCGGGTAAAACATATCTAAGTGGAGAGACTGTAGCTTAGTCTTCTTCTAAAAAATAGCCCCTTCCCAAATTCAAACAAATTTGCTCACGTTAAGCTTGAAGGATAGGAAAACAGGACTCTCCTGCTCTGGGCCAGAAACGTTAACATGGCCATGATGTTCGCATTTCTGCGAACATAGCAACAACGGGTGACCAAAACCGTCTCGGAGCTTACCGGAAGAGCGGGCAAATGAGCTCTTATGTGCGACACCTCGGCTGAGTCGACATTCTCCATCTGGAATGGTACTTAATTTAATGTCTTTTCACCTCCCAAATATACGCACCATGTACGGTCACGCATTTCATAACCCGCCCGAATAAGAAAAATTTCGTCGAATTTGTTGCAATACTACGAAAATTTTTGACTAGAATAGCCAGGGTGACCAGCATCTTTACCTTAAAAGAGGTGGCAACTAACGTCTTGGACAATACGTTTCGTGCACACTCGAGGAACCGATTGAAGTGGCAATGCATGACGAATTTGATCATATGGCTCGCAGATAGAGATATATGGTTTACATGGATCTCAGTCATGCCAACGATAAGAAGACACACCTTTGAGCTGTGGGACAGTGTTTTGGCATCCATTTATGCTTCATTTGTATGCCATTTGCCGTTGGGATTTTGGATACGTCAAGCGCTCCTAGATTAAAAATCAAATTTCACGGCCAACCGGTTGTCTAAAATGCCGCGGACAATGACGCTAGCTAGTAGGCGCAAGCGGTTTGTTGGAAATCTTCGCAATATCAAAAGTCAGAAAAAAACAGAAGGTCTACAGAGCTTAGTCCCAGAAAGCTTTTTTCTACTACGAACCGTGTTTGCAAACTTGGTGGGCTAGTGATGGTTGAGAAAAGCATGGCTAATCTTCGTGAGTGTAAAGTTGTCGGGGCATCACGTTCAAATTTCAACTGCTCGTAGGGAGTCAGTCTTATGGCTACCCATGCAACATTGTCGGTGTTCATTTGGTGATAGGAATATGGCCGCTATACCTAGATCCTTCGTGTATTAAGGTGTGTACCTTTTTAATTTTGATACTGTCAAACACTGTTTGGTCCTGAGCTTAGACGCGAGGTTTGGCCTTATCTTTGGTGAAGTACGCTGGTGTTGACGAGGGCAGGAGTCCGAGATATAAAGTGGCACGTAAACTTTTAAAAGGTGCTCGTAGGAAGCAGCACTTGCCACCGCGAATGCCACGGCTAGCGTTAGACACACGAGGACCTACCACTGTGCGAGGATTAGAGTGAACGATGCTTATAAGACACAGCACTCGATGCATGCCATAAATGATATGGTTATCTCTATCGAGCTAGTATTGCATCACTTTATTTACGGAGAAGAGTTCGTAGGAATCAGCACTTGCTGCATATCGTTAATTGCGTGGTTGGCTTTATGCTTCACCATTAATTAATTTTTCTGCTTGAGCCAAACGAGGTTTTTCACGACAAAGCTTGAAAAGGATTCTGAAGCCTTTACTGCAACGGGGTCACACAACAGGACGTGAGCAATGAGGTATCGAGACAAATGTCCACCATCTGGTATAAATGTACAGGAGACTGCAACTTTTCAATTATTATGTGCTTAGACCCTACCTATAATTCTTAGTAAATCCTAAAGCAATCCTAAATAGCAGTCTAAGCTTCGTGCTTCCTTAGACTGTGCTGTAGCTAATGAAGCCAATTAATACCAAGACCCTTCCATAATGGCTTTGCCAAAGACAAGATCAACGGGAAAGCTTGGACCCGTGCGCATTTTGAGCTACACTTAAAAAATATTGTCCAATCACTTAAAATAATGTCCAATCCATCAATTTTGTTCTATTGCGCACTATTTTCCAATTACAAATTCCCAACAATAGACCAATCAAAAAGGCGCAATACGTTAGCTATTTCCATCAAAATGGACCCGCAGTTGTACCAGCAGGTTCTGCTGGCCATCCAGGCGAGTCACTCGCCCTTAGCGTCGCCCAGTGACCGCCAATCCGCCTATGTCTTCTGCGAAGAATTCAAAAATCGTACCGATTGCGCTTTATACGCTGTAACATTGTATCGTAGTGGAGATAAAGGCGATGCATTGGAGTTGTCAACCCAGCAGCACTTTGCGCTGCATGTACTGGAACATTACGTTCTAACGCGCTGGAGCTCTCTACCCATTGAAGAGCAAAGATCGATGCGCATTGAGCTCGTATCGCTCCTATTGCGTGACAATCAACCAAAGAACGCAGACGATCCGGTCTTTGTACGCGAAAAGAAGGTGTCACTCGTGGCTCAAATTGCCAAGCGACAATTCCCTCAACGTTGGCCAGAATTAATACCTGAATTGGTCCAAGTGTGGCAAACGGGACCTTGCAGACAAGTAGAGTTGGTCTTGTTAATTCTACGGTCTTTGGCCGAAGATTGCGTCAGCAGTTCGTTCAATACGTCGATTCCACCTGCTCGGAGGAAGGATATCCTACAAGGCTTGAATGGATGTCTGCCACAATTGTTACCAGTGGTATACGAAGTGTTGGAGAAACAATATACTATATACAAAGATACAATGGCAACACCAGTACTAAAAAAGTGGAGCCAGAGACTACTTCATGCTGCAATGGCGATGCTGAAAGAATTTTTCGAATGGATGCCACTGGAACGACCTTTGCATCCAAGTACAAATTTCATTCTGGTTGCCATTTCACTGTTAGAAGACGGAGAGTTTCGAGTCGATGGAGCAGAGTGTTTGGAAGTGTACGTGACGAGAGGATTTGGGAAAGAGAACCGAGCTTTGATGCTTCAGAGTATCAGTATGATCATTGAGAAGGTTGAGGCTCTGGATTTAACAATTTTGGAACCGCATTTAGAAGAAAACTTGCTTTTTCATAAAAAGGTTAACGATTTATTGGTAGCGTGGGGAATGTGCCAGTTAGAAACTCTACTCGATCATTGTGGGGAATCAGAGATGGCACTTTTACGTGTGATTCTTCAGAATCTGAGCAGGTTATTTGCGCATCCGAGCTTGATTGTGACTGAAGCGCAAATTATATTGTGGCTTATGATCTTGAAGAACAAGACACTCTTAAAACAAGGAAAAGCGTTTTTACCCGAGATTTTAACACACCTTCGTCAGGTTTCGTTTGACAAATACTTTAAATTGGGCTCGCCCGAGCGGGAACGACCGGGACCGTACGAATTGGCGTGTAAGTGCAGCAGAGAAGAGTTTGACGACCACGCAGAGTACATTTCGTACTATGGCAATTTTCGGGGACGTCTGTACGCTCTCATTCGACTGCTGGTGCAGTTAGATCCAACGGTCGTCCTGCAATCATTGCACGAGCGTTTAGTGTTTGTACTGACGCAGTATCGTGCAGGAACGGACCATTTGAGTACAGATCGTGGCTTTTGTACGGATGTGAGTACCACGTACTTGTACCACGAAGGCATTTCGTCATTGATTGATTGTATTGTCAAGCAACTTCCTGCTCATGCGATGGACCATGCGACGAATCATCAACTTTTGCAAAGAAGTTTGCAAGCCATTTTAGCTTACGAAAGTCCCGATCCACTGTTGAAATTTCGTCAACTGCTTGTACTCGCCTCCTTTGCCAAGTACTATGTGCTCGACGGTAGTACACTCACAACAGTGTTTGAAATGCTTTTTGCCAACATTGATTTTGTCATGTCTGGTGAAAGTGTACACGGTCGAATGAGTAGCAATACCTTGAATGTCCGACGACGAGCGTTGTCGTCTTTGGTATCCATTTGCCAAACCATTCCGGCACATATATTGCCAGTCCTTCCCGTCTTGTGTACGAAAGCGCAAGAGTTGTTTGCTACTGACCGTGTGACGGACACGGAAGGAGTGATGCTCTACGAAATGCTAGTCTTGGTATCAAACTCGATGGAGAGTCACGACAAACGTGTGCAGTTTGTTCAGCAAATTGTGCAAGAACCACTGACCCAGTGGACCAGTCTTGATATGACGGCACTTGTGAGCTCTTCGCAAAACATTGTGAACGCTGTCGAAGCGGCTGGTAGGGACGAAAAGGTCAAGAAAGGACTTGGAATGATTCTCAAGACATTGACGACATTGTACGGGATTGCCAAGCGAGCAGGAGTGACGGTGTCAGGTAAGAAAGTGTACGCTACGGGTGCATTTGATGGTGCGTGGCCGCATTTGTTGCCTAATTTAGTCAGGCTAGTACGCTCGCTCCATGGTCTTCAAGACGCGACGCTGAAAGACGCGGTATTGAAAAAGTCCACTGCTTGCTGGCTACTGAGCGTTTCGGTGGATGAACTGGCGCAGTTGTTGGGAGGAAAGAATCAATTGGATGAAGAAGAAGTTGCCAAGTTGCCGGTGGCTGCAAAGTGGTCCAAGTGGCACAAAAATGTGCGGGATATTTCGTACCATCTAATGGGCGTTGCAGTGGGTCAAAAGAGCTTTTATCAGAACCCTCAGGTTGCTACAGTGTTGCAAAACAGTATGCTCAGTGACTTGCATTTGATGGAGCATCGACACTTAAAGTGTGCTCTCGCCTACGTGTACTTGCCGTTTCTAAAACATTGTCCAAGGGAGTTGTACGCATCTCTTTTGGATCCTGTACTCACGACCTTGTTCAGTCACTTTGCTCAGCGGGCACGTATAATTTTGGCGTGTCCAGTCATAGGAGAGAAACTTCAGCCGACACTTTGGCACGCACTTGTGATTGGAATTGAAGATGCGAAACAGGAAATTGCGCGGGAAAAGATGATCTTGGAGCTTACGCGTCAAGTGATGGATTTTATCGAGTACGCAGTGGATCCAAAGAGTGTTGTAGGTACAGACACGGACAATCCTAAACACGTTACGAGTGCAGAGGACGCCGTGCTTCGTGACTACATTATAACGCAATCGTCTTCACTCCCAATCGCAATTGTTGCCGTTTTGGTACAAATTATTTGCTGGAAAGATACATTGACTTGTCGAAAAGCGGTCCTTGTTAGTGAAAAGTTGGTGAATACCTTGTACGCTGACGCGAAGTTTCATGACCTTTTCGGTCGTGATCTGTTTTCTGCTGCGCTTCAATGTATTTTCCGTGAACACGTTGGCCACGTGAAGGAGGACGGCCTGAAGTGGGAAATTATCAACTTGGCGCGCAATATTTATTGTCGACTCACGTTAGGATTGATCCCAGTGGAAGAGTGCAAAGGGATCGACCCATGCAATCAGCCAAATCGTCCTGAGTCGTCCCTCTGCGCAACGCCGCGTGAAATTCTCCTCTCGCTTCCTGACGTCACTCGTGAACAAGTGGGGAATTTGGATACTCTATTACGTGAGAAACACAGTATCAAGACGCAAAAGAACGCTTTCAAGGAACTGCTCGAGATGCCCCTCTTGGCGATGCAAAGGCAGCAATCGCTTGGGTCAGGCTCAGCGTCGCCATTGACAGGAATATTAGGCAACACGAAGGAGTCAATCAAGAACATAATGGATTTGCCCGAGAAAGTAGTTTTCACCCACAAGGTTGTTGAGGATCAGATCAAGTGGCAGCAAGCGCAAAACGTTACTTTAGACTTCCATTCTTTCTTTCAAAATGAATAATAGACGTCGGTTTTTGCGAATTTATTGGCCGTCGAGCGCTCTTACCATACGTCTTGATACTCCATGATTTTATCGCTGATTGCGAGACCGTACTTGTTATTATATGCGGCCACATCACCCACATTGTCGTCCTCGCGACACCAATATAACGTGCGTTCTAGATGGTACATTAAGGGCGGAGAGACGTAATGAAACGCAACACTGTCAGGTGCAACCGCTTCATGTCTCGCGCGCACGCCGCCAAGGTGCTGATGGTATTGTACGGACCAATGATTTGATCGATTCGGATCGGCAAAAAACACGCCTTTGGGTTTGTCCGTATGCCAACGCTCGCGTCCTTGATGGTCACGTGTATCCCATGGAAACACATTGTGCCACATCATGCAAAACGAAATGGACGCATCATCGGGCAGCATCGTACTATATTTGTCCGACAGGCACGTCCAGTCGGACAATATGCTGACAATTTTGTCCAAATAGAGGCGGTTCATTGCGTACCCTGGTCCACCCGAATTAAAGACCCATCGGTCCCACTTGGACCACCAAATAGCTTCCAAGGAGTCATTGACAACGTAATAACTCACTAACTCTTGGGTTAAATTCAATCGATGTCCCATTTGCATGGGTTCTTGCTTGTACGCTTGCATGATCTCGGGCCGACAAAGGTACTGTCGTAGATTGTCCATGATTACGTAAGCATCGTCGTCGGCTTTGTAGAACCAATCGTACTCGTGTCGAAAGTGGGTATACACGTACCGCAACGTGGCCTTGTGCTTTTGCCACAAATGGTTGTGATCGGCAATGACATCCATTTTGATCACACTATACCGTCGCTCGCGCTGGGTATGCGCCCCCACGACGATAGTGTCACTGATGTTGCTGAAAAACATGAGCTTGTCACAGCGCTGGCCCCACGTGTCGGCTACGGATTGGGCACGAGTCTTGTGGTGCACTGAGATTGTGTTGACAAAACAAAAAATCTTGACTGCAGGACGCTTTTGCATCCAAGACTGCTGTGCCTCGACTTTGATCAGATTTAACGTATAGCGAGAGCGATCGACGTCCAGGGCGCAGAGATCAGCTTTTGAAAGGCCAGTGATTGGCGTTCGCAGAGAGTTTGAGCTCGCGGAGACCACTACATTGAGCTTGAAGAGCTGCGAGCACTGGAAGAGAAGAATGACATGGGAAAACGAAAAGAGGCGCGAGAAGGCATGTGCCATAACGCGCACAGGCGACATGCCCAACGTGGTCTTTGATAGAGCTCTTTTCAATGTGCTAGAGTTGTTGACACTATATAAGCATATTTGAAGGGTTTCTGTTTGATTCGGGATAAAAATAATCCAACTTGAGCAAATTCCTTATATGCGTAATAATTGCTTTTGTTATTGGCAAGAACAAGCACAAGCGCCACGTATACAATTTATTCTAAGTTAGGTATACACCACAGCCCTCCTGATATTTGTACATACCCTTTTTAGAAATAGGTTCCAAGGATGTGCTTAATTCGATCTACGTGTGCAGTGCATAGAGAGCAGGATGCGCCTCGGTTCTACAATCACAATTTGCGGTGATACGCATATCAGTCATGCACCGTTAAACCGAGTAGACCAATTGCCTGCACATGGGAAAAAGGCATGCAGTACCAACGCATAAGTATTCTTGGAAAATAATGCAATTATATGGCGCACTGGCAAATCTGTCGGTCACGTCACACACAACATGACCGACAATTTCTAACATCTGAGATAACAAAGTATGTCAGCATTGAAGAGCGGACACCACTGAAATTGCCCATCATCGCCTAAATATTTACGCGGAATCGCTTCGAGCAAAAACTTTGTGAGCCGGTCATGTGTACAATGTGCAATTGAATTGATTCGCAAATTAATTCTTTCACGAAAGACCCTCTCAGGTCATCGAAATTGCAATTGTAGTATTCCCTGTTGTAGACATTTACCATCGTACTTTACTTCAATCATTATTGTCAACCTTTTTCGATTTGTATCCATCATTGGGTTTAATCCTCGCTCTCCGTTAGCGTTCCTTTTTGTAGCTCTAGACTTTGGAGGAAAAGCCAAGACGTTTGCTGATTGTAGCCCGTCTACAACGCGCTAACAAAACAAAGACTTTGTGGCTAACATACTTAGTGTCTTGAGACTGTGCTGGTCCTTGCGCCATTCCACATAGGCAGCCAAGATCTTGTCTTTTTTATAGCGTATCATGAAAGTCTGCACTGCATACTTTTATTGCAGGCATTTCAAGAATTCGTTTCCCATCTCTTCTCGTATGATGTTTTATGAATTTGAATGTGCTCAATTTAAGTCAAGACGCCTCGCACATGCTAAAAATAGATTTTTGGAGATTGTATATAGCCTCAGAACTTAATTATGGGATGCTAAAACATGTCATATAACCGTAATTCTACCAAAATTAATCTCACACTATACTAATCCCGGTACCAAAGGCAGTCTAAGCTGCATACTTCACTGAATATATCACGGTATCTTTATTAGTACTACTATACTGATGATTATATGTAAGCTCAATCGCTAAAAAGTCATACATAACGTTCGCTGACATTAATCCAGATGAGCACTAGTGATCTGAAACGCAGGCGCACTTGAAAATTCCCGGCATATGCTTGGGGAGAAGATTGTGCCTGATAGATTGGGCATAAAATTGCCGTTTGACACGACTCTATTGTTGGATCAGATTCATTGTCTTAATCTAAGTACTCATCTGCGCTATACTGAGTACAATTTAAGCTTCGCGCCATTGCTTCGCGATAGGAAATGGACGGTCAATAAATGAGAGATGAAGTAATCGGATGTGCTTCTTCATTTTCTTCAATTAACTCCGCCCATTTTCTAATTTGCGAGGTTCCCTACGAGCAATCATGCAGGTGCTTGCCTCAATACGTACTGTATCCATCTGTCTTGTTGGAGTGAGTGTTTGTTTCGCGTTTGGCTCAAGACAAGATGAAGAGTCGACCATGGCATCCATCAACCCGACGAGAGCGAGAAACTACACGTTTGCACCTGAAGAACACGGTGACAAGAACAATGAATCGAGAACCATATCAGGGGGGCGTGCTATTGAGCCAGTCATTGAAGAGCTGTCCGACACGAGCTTTGCGCAAAGTCATACATTGGACAGCATCACGAGCGCAGTCGGACGGGTCAAAACACATAAGGTAGATAATATGTTAGATGACTTGGCCAACCTGGATTTAGAAGCAAAATGGAGAGATTGGATTGAGACGGCGGATATCCCTTGGGAAATCAGTGCAATACGAGAGTCAGTGTTTTCTCACTGCTTGGACGCCCGAGAAAGCCCTGCTCATACATTCCGGTACATGAAAGTGCATCTTTTGACTACGGACACGCAAGGGTACGATCCTAAGCTTCTCTGGTGGTTGAGTTATGTACAAGAATACAGGCATTTGGGTGGCGTGAGTAAGATCGAAAAGGCCAAGAGTCACACAGCCACGAGTCACGGAGTATTTGACGACAAGGAATTATTTGCATTTTTGGTTAATGAATTCGATTCGCAGACGGCAAAGGCTATGTCGTCAGCAGTCCCTTCACCAAAGATGACGCCACCCGACTCGCGTCAACAAGTAGTCGCACTGTTTGAATCGCTTCGACCCCAACCAGGCCTAAAGAAATTGGCTGAAGGCATGCTGTTGTATATGGCATCAATGTCGAACACTGAGCACTTAGTGTTTCACGAATGGCTGCAAGCTCGAGTTTCGCCAGAAAGTGTTTTTGACATTTTACACATTGTTTCCCTCGATGACGTTGGCAAAGTTTCTTTTTGGCTTAAGTATGTTAAGATGTACTGGAATAATGTGGCTTCAGGCTCCGATGAACATTATTTCTACTACGACGTATTTCTTCGCTATTTGGCTAAAAAGTTTCCGCGGAACCATGTGACTGAGTTGCTTAAGTCAGATCACTTTCGTCAGACGTTTAACAAGGCGCCACATTATGGCTTCGGAACCCACGCAAACAATCTACAAGCCTTGTGGATGAGATGGCTATGGTTGGATGACGGCGCGTCACCTCAAGACTTTTTCAGAGCTCTGTACCCATCCGGAAAGATTGAGCTCGGAGATCTAAAGTTCTTGCAGGGCATTTTGTATGTCGATCTTTACCGAATGCGACACCAATTTACCAACGAAGAAGTGCTCGATTTGTTGCTAAAATATAATACGTTGGAAGAGATTGAAGGACTTTTTCGATGGCTTCAGGAGTATTCGGGCATGCAAGATACAGCAACCGATATGCTTAAATACCTTACGAGTCCGTCGATCAGGCAAGATCCGCACGTGACACAAATGTTGCAACGGGAGGGACACCTTCCTCAGAAGAAGCGTAAAATTTATCCCTAGGCATCTTTCGAACGCGTACCAAGGTCGACGCAATTGGTGACGCTTGTGCCGCTATTGTCATTTCAGCTTCAAAACTCATTTAGGCATTAGGATTTTTTCAGGTTTAGCTAGCTTGAACGACTTCAACGAACAATTACTCAAAATCAAAGCTCTGTATTCAGCAATTCATTAAAAATATAGTGCTAGTGCATACGATCGTGACTCGAATTTTAAGCCCACAGCAAGCATGTTCACCATTCTGTTACTTCGAAATGATTATTACGGCCTCATATTGGCACCGTTGATATTCTGATGTGACTGTGCCCTTACTGCTATAGTGATGCTTAAAGGTCAAGATTGTTGTGATGCGACGATTTTGGCGCAATTAACTACGACACAGAATGATCGTTGCACTGGACTAGGTTGCCTATGGAAAGAAGCTGATAATTTTATAACGATCGCGGGAGCAGGTTTATTATACGTTCAAAAAAACTTTGTACTGAGTCCAGGGTTCTGGGCAACAATAGAATAAATTGTAGTGTTGATCGACCATATATGAGATAGAACAAATTTAGTAAAATGCAGTGCCTTTAAAGCCATAAAATTGATAAATATTATAACAAGCTTGCTTTATTAACCGCTACCAAAAAAATGCACAAAATGCCAGTGCAGCTTGATTGCCTTTCTCGGCATTACCGCATAACTCTATAAATACTTTATATCGGTCGGATGACAATAATTTAAGTGAAGGACTGGGAACCTTACCGTTTCACTCCTCGACCATATAGTTCTACGTGGCCGTGTATGTCTTGGAGATTAGATTTACTCACATTTGCTTCTCAAATACTTCTTGCAATACCAATAAGTGCGGTAACTGCTTTGTTTACTTCGCTCTGGCAGAAACAGTATGTTCAAGAAAGTAACGGCAAAGTCCACTGCTTCACTGTCAATATCTAGTTTCGTTACTGAACGTGAAGCATCCAACTGCTCAAAAAGTATACGATCTTTACGATATAAGACTGCGTCATAAAAAATATGTAAATTGTGTATCTCCTATTAATTGTTAAATAAATTGAGTATGAGATGACAACATATCGGAAGAGACTTACATGCTAAAGGTCAATAAATTTATCAGAAAAGCCTGATTGTCCAAAGCTAACCAGCTTACTACGAATATGCTGCTAAGCTCACAATATCCTAGAAAGTGAGTAAAGTGAGAAAATGTGATAGTAAAATCAATAACCTTTATTACATTTTTACATTTCCAAGGTCCTTCGAGTACCTTCACCCACCATAAAAATAAGAATTAGGTAGTACTTATTACTATCAGCCAATCTTAGGGCCGTATTAAAAGTAAAGCCGTTCGGTGAGATTTCCTGTGCATTACATCATAAGTTTACGCTCCTTGATGGGATAATATAATAGCAACTGTCCGTCAAAAGCCAGATCAAGCGCCAGTTTCTATGCCCGGAACAACTGAAGGAAAGAGATCGTTCCTCTCACCTACGTAGTTAGACCAGCCGAACGCCGCCCGCGTTGTGAGCAATTAATGGATGCTTGGCGTTTAACTTGGTGGCTATTTGTTCCTGCCGGTCTTTGCCGTTGCGCTATATACATGATGTAGTTCTGATTTAGCAAGTACCTACCATGAAGAAGTATGCTTTGTACAATTTAAGCGCGTATGGATTGGTATATGACATGCGTTGGCCGGCTACGACGCATTTTGTATCGTCCTAATAATTACTTCAGCAAATTGTCTTTACAGGTACATAAGAGAATTAGATAAATTATTAGACACCCTTCCCGTACTTACCGGCTGCGCAACAAGAGATATCTAAAAAAAGAATAATTAGCACCAAATCATTTAGGAAGAGAGCAAAAACACGTAATACAATATAGTTTTTGGCAGCGCAATCTAGCGTTTCACTCTTTCAGTGCTATCATCTTCTGTGATGAAGACACATCACAGAAGATGATAGCACTGTCTTACAAAAACCGAGAACTGTGTCTCGATGGTGTCCTCGCCATCGAGACACAATTCTCGGTTTTTGTAAGATTCTGTGCGAATTCTGTCATTGAAGGTACGGATTTGCTACTTGCAAATCGCAATAACATTGATAATTAGGATGTAGGCATTCAGTTGTGCGGTCCGAGCTGACTTACGTGGGCTCCTTGCTGATTACGTTGCTGTAAGCGAAGCTGCGAAAAAAGTGCTTCTTCAGGATTCGTTGCAAATCACGGCGTCAAGAAGCCATCCAATAAATTTACCACAATAGTTTTTCAGGATTTCTCCTTGACGTAATCATCTTGCAATTACAATACGCACAACTGCGCACGCGAGCTACTAACTCATACTTCTGCCAAGTGCTGCATAGATCTTTCGTTAAATACCAAATATATCAGCATACTAAATCAGCGCGTAGCGCCTTGATAGATAAAAGAACTTAGTTTACGAAATGGTTGAGAGAGCCAGGATCGCTAGTACAATCAACAAGATCGAATAAGGTTCTGTTTCATACTACTCTAATACAAAATCTTTTTCCTTTCCATCGCTATCAAATCATTCCACTCATTTTATAATTTCCAAGTATCGTTACGGAGGATAATGCAGGTGCTTGCCTTAGTGCGTACTGTATCCATCTGTCTTGTTGGATTGAGTGCTTGTTTCGCGCTCGGCGCAAGTGCAGGGCAAAAGGAGAAGCCGGATACTAATCTTCGCTCCCCCATGACGTCCATTGGGCGAGAAACGACAGCGTTGCATCTGACGAAAGCAATGTTTACATTGCTAAACACAATGAATCGAGAGCTATAACAGGCGGGCGTGTCGGCGAGCAAGTCAGTAAAGAGCTTTTAAACACGAGCCTCTCGCCAACTCGTACATCATCATCATTGCACAGCTTCTCAAGCGCTGTCGAGCGGTTCAGAAACGCGGCAACTCTCAAAGTAGATATCATGACAAATGCCGTGGCCAGGCTCCTTAAACACGCAAATTGGAGAAATTTGATTGAGACGACGGAAATTTCTTGGGAAGTCGATGCGATAAGAGAACTGGTAATGTCTTACTGCTTGGAAGCCCGAGAAAGCCCAGCTCATACGTTCCGATACTTGAAAGTGCATTTGTA
Source organism: Plasmopara viticola (assembly GCA_001695595.3). NCBI lineage: Eukaryota > Oomycota > Peronosporomycetes > Peronosporales > Peronosporaceae > Plasmopara > Plasmopara viticola. The sequence continues at coordinate 657,568 of MBPM02000017.1, forward strand.
TTCGGGAGACACGCAAAGCTACGACCCCAGGCTTCTCTGGTGGTTTGACTATGTGGAAAAGTACAGGGGTTTGGGTGGCGTGAGTACGATTGAAACGGCCGAGAGTGACACGGCCACAAGTCACGCAGTTTTTGACGACAAGGAGCTATTTGCATTCTTGGTACACAAATACGATTTGCAGACGGGAAAGGACACTTCGTCGGCAGTTCTCCCACCCAATATGACGCCACTTGACTCGCGTCAACATGTAATTGCACTATTTGAATGGCTTCGACACCAATCTGGCATGAAGAAACTGGCTGAAGGCATGCAGTTGTATCTGGTCTCAAATTCGAATATCGAGCAGTTAGTGTTTCATAAATGGTTGCAAGGCCGAGTTTCGCCAATAATTGTTTTTGACATTTTACGTGTTGACTCCCAAAACACCAATGGCATGTTTTTTGTGTGGCTCAAATATATTGAGATGTACTGGAACAATGTATTTTCAGGTTCCGATGAACAATATTTTTACTATGACGTATTTCTTCGCTTTTTGGCCGAAAAGTCTTCGTGGAACGCTGTGATGAATTTGCTAAAGTCAAGAGTGTTTCATCAGGTGTTTGGCAAAGTCCCACAACATGGCTTCGGAACCCACGCAAAGAATTTGCAAGCGATGTATATGAGATGGCAATGGTTGTATAGCGGTGCGTCACCTCGAGACATTTTCAGATATCTAAGCCCATCGGGGAAGTTTGAACTCGGTGATACAAAGTTCTTGCAGGGATGTTTGTATGTTGATCTCTACCGAGTGGAAAATCGATTTACCAACAAAGAATTGTTCGATGTGTTGAGCGAAAAGAATTCGTTTGAAGAGATTGTGCGACTGTTTCGATGGCTTTTGGAGTACTGGGGCACGCAAGAAATAGCACGTGATATGCTCAGGTACCTTGTCAGTCTCCCGATTGTGCAAAACGCGCGTGTGACTCAAACATTGCGACAATATTTTCTGAAGAAGCGTAAAAGAACTCCTTGAGCTTCTGATATTGAGTCCTTTCGACATCGAGATGGACGCAATTGGCGATGCTTGTGCCTTTACTGTCCTGTTAGCTTTATAACGTCAAGTAGGCATTACAAATTTCCCAGCTTACGAGTTTATTAAAAATAAATAAAATCAACGCCTTGTATAAAATACTCGTAGCAACAATATTAGGCCCTTTGTTAATCACTGTATGAATTAAAATTTAACTCTCAAAAGAGAAACAAATATCACATAAAATTAAGCCAAATTTTTTTACAATCTTGAGGTTCTGATGTGGCTATTTGCCTGCTCTGTACCAATTGCTATAGCGATGCTTTAAGGGTCAAGATTGTCTTGTTAGGACGATGTTGGCAAATCTGACAACGACAACGCATGATCACAAGTCTGAATTTTGAAGCTTTGAATTGTATCTACCATACTAAAATCGTTACTTAAGAACGTCTTGATGATCGTCTTTCCTTTCTTCGCTGTAATCCGCTGCGTCACTGAAGCATGCATGTTCATGGTACGTGTTGGCATACAAAGTCGAGAGCGGGTAACTGGAGCGAGTTAAAACACTGCTCGAGATGTAGCTTTCACTTACCGCTTTCAATGTGAGCGGCTTGTCAAAGAATGAGCAATACAGGGTTTCGAGCCAGTCATAGTATGTCGAATTCATTGAAAATTATCGAATGTCGGGCAAAAATCTGTATGCTGACTCAGATTATGAACATTTTGGTATCGTAGATACAAATCAAAGCAACCTAGTCCAGTGCAATGATCAGTGTCGTAATTAATTGCGCCAAGATCGCCGCGTCACAATAATCTTGACCTAAAAGCATCACTATAGCAGTAAGGGCACAGTCACATCAGAATATCAACGGTGCCACTACGTGGCCGCAATAATCAATTTGATGTATTTACAGAAAGGTGAACATGCTTGCTGTGGGCCTAAAATTCGAGTCACGATCGTATGCACTAGCACTATGTTTTTAAAGGAATGCTAAATACAGAGCTTTGATTTTGAGTAACTATTTGTTGAAGTCGTTTAAGCTAGCTAAACCTGAAAAAATCCTAATGCCTAAATGAGTTTTGAAGCTGAAATGACAATTGCGGCACAAGCGTCGCCAAATGCGTCCACCTTGATGTCGAACGCGCTCAAAAGATGCCTAGGGATAATTTTTATGCTTCTTCTGAGGAAGGTGTCCCTCCCGTTGCAACATTTGTGTCACGTGCGGATCTTGCCTGATCGAGGGACTCGTAAGGTATTTAAGCATATCGGTTGCTATATCTTGCATGCCCGAATACTCCTGAAGCCATCGAAAAAGTCCTTTAATCTCTTCCAACGAATTATATTTTAGCAACAAATCAAGCACTTCTTCGTTGGTAAATTGGTGTCGCATTCGGTAAAGATCGACATACAAAATGCCCTGCAAGAACTTTAGATCTCCGAGCTCAATCTTTCCGGATGGGCACAGAGCTCTGAAAAAGTCTTGAGGTGACGCGCCGTCATCCAACCATAGCCATCTCGTCCACAAGGCTTGCAAATTCTTTGCGTGGCTTCCGAAGCCATAATGTGGCGCCTTGTTAAACGCCTGACGAAAGTGATTTGACTTGAGCAACTCAGTCACACGGTTTCGCGGAAACTTTTTGGCCAAATAGCGAAGAAATACGTCGTAGTAGAAATAATGTTCATCGGAGCCTGGAGCCACATTATTCCAGTACATCTTCACATACTTAAGCCACAAAGAAACTATGCTAACGTCATCAAGGGAAACAATGTGTAAAATGTCCAAAACACTTTCTGGCGAAACTCGAGCTTGCAGCCATTCGTGAAACACTAAGTGCTCAGTGTTCGACATTGAGACTAGATACAACTGCATGCCTTCAGCCAATTTTTTTAGGCCTGATTGGGGTCGAAGCGATTCAAACAGTGCGACTACTTGTTGACGCGAGTCGGGTGGCGTCATATCAGGTGAAGGGACTTCTGAAGACGTAGCCTTTGCCGTTTGCAAATCGTACTCATTCACCAAAAATGCAAATAATTTCTTGTCGTCAAATACTCCGTGACTTGTGGCCGTGTCACTCCTGGTCGTTTCAATCTTACTCACGCCACCTAAACGCCTGTACTCTCTCACATAGTCAAGCCACCAGAGAAGCCTAGGGTCATACTTTTGCGCGTCCGTAGTAATAAGACGCACTCTCATGTATCGAAATGTATGAGCAGGGCTTTCTCGGGCGTCCAAGCAGTGCGATAACACCGAGTTTCGTATCAAACTGATTTCCCACGGTATCTTTGTCGCCTCAATCCAATCTCTCCATTTTGCTCTTTTATGTAGGTTGGCCACGGCCACCACGATATCCTCAACACTTTGTGTTTCAGACCGCTCGACTGCGTTTCGGATGCTGTGCAAAGGAGATGATGTACGACTTTGCGCAAAGCTCGTGTCTGACAGCTCTTCAATGACCGGCTCGATAGCACGCCTCCCCAACATGGTTCTCGATTCATTATTTTTGTCAGCGTAAAAATTATTTTCTTCAGCTGCAACTGTGTAGTTTCCCGCTTTCGTCGGGCTAATGGATGCCATGGGGGAGCGACTATTAGTGTCCCGCTCCTCATCTTGTCTTGCATTTGAGCCAAACGCGAAACAAGCACTAACTCCAACAAGGTAGATCGATACAGTACGTACTAAGGCAAGCACCTGCATGATTGGCCTCGCAAATTAGAAAATGGGAGGAATTTAGTGAGAGCGTATCCGTTTTTTTAATCTCTTATACCAGCTTAAAGAGATTATCATAGCGCAAAGCAATGACCTGTACTACGGGTACAGCGAGAGAAATGTGCAATGGATCTGATCCCATGATAGAGTCGTGCCAAACGACAATTTTATGCTCAATCTGGAAGACACAATCTTCTCCTCAAGCATATGGCAGGAATTTGAAAGTGCGCACGTTCAAATCTGTCACTATCGCTTTAAATTTATCCAGTGGTACCGGTATAACAAATCGCCATAATATAACAAAGGTATAATTATATAATGGATTGGTAATCACAAGTATTAGTACTAATACTAATATGACTAATATAGTGTTTCTTGTGAGGTAAAGACCGGCATCCTATCACGCGATTAGTATAATGTGAGCGCAATCTAAGTCAAATTACAGTTGAAAGACAGGCTCCACCACATTTAATGCTAAATAATAGAAATCCAAAGATTTGTACAATTTTCTATACTCTATTTTAATGGCTTCGCGAGCACATTTGGCTTAAAAATAAACGTATAATAGAGATGAGTAATTATTCAACTAATCCTTGATATGCCTGCTATAAAATTATACAGTGCAAACTTTTATCATACGTTATAAAAAAGCTAAGATCACGTGGATGATGCACGGCCCATGCGAAATGACGCAAAGACCAGCACTCGTCTCTTAGCCACAAACTTTTCGATTTGCTCAGCGCGTGTAGAGGGGCTAAAATCAGCAAACGTCCTGGCTTTTCCTCCATCTTCGAATCGAGAGCCAAAAAAGGAAAGAGCAAGAATTAATCACCAAAATGGAAAAAATATCAAAAAAGGGTTTGCATCAATAATTAAAGTGAAGTGCGATGATAACTTTGTACAACGTGGAAATACTGCAATTACACTTCTAATGACCTGAGAGAATCTTTGGTGGAAGAACTGATCTGCGAATCAATTTTTATGCGCAGTATACGATGACCGTCTCACAAGGTATGGATAGTTTTTCTTGAGGAGATTTCTCTTACATGTTTGATGAGCATTCCCAACGGTGTCCGCTATTCAATGCTTACATACTAAATTATCTCATAGGTAAGAAAATGTCGGTCATAGTATGTGTGACCTCACTGACAGGTTTGCCTAGAACGGTTTGTGCGCCATATCATTGCGTTAATCCCAATTAACATATGCATTGGTACTATCTATAGGAGTAGGCGATTGACAAAGTTTTAGACTAAGAGCAGGGTCCAGATGTCCCAAATTATCGGGAGTCAAGAGACTTTATTAAATTAAATAAACTAGGGAGTGTAAGAAGTCAGGTGAAGTAAAAAAGAATGGTGGATAGGATAGTAGCATTAAATGGCTGAGAGTCACCAGCAAGGCTGTAACAAGACAAGAGTCAGCAAGCGCTCCGCATTGCATCACTCTTCAATTTGCTTTTGCGCGATAAACACTTCTCCTCTTTCACCGACTTCGCCCCACTCGCCGCCCAAGCCTCGTCCGATGACCGATCTTCAAGGAAGACACGTCCGCGACTGCGTTACATAGTAGCACTTGTTGTGTCAAGAGCAAGAGCTTAAAGTAAGGGTGCTCGTGGCCACATAGTGAACAACAAGTCATTCTGTGCTTATTGATATGAGCTGTATAGAGGGAAGTTTAAGATCTCAAGAATTAGTCTTTCAGCACGAATTTAACGCTCAGTGATTGATCTGTGTGCTTGCACGCTAGTCTGGTACAAACACCTAGAGCCCATTCACTTTGTATGTGGCTTTGTGCGCTTGTCTTTTTCAGTTTCTGTCCTGTTGCTGAAGACAAGGAGAATGGTTTCCGCATGTTGGCTTTGCTTGATCGACACTCATTACTTCTTAGCCGTTTCGCTCAGCTTTATTGTAAAAGAAAACCAAAGACTTGTAGACCACAAAGCCGTTTATAAGTCTATAACGAGCAGCTCGACAACCTTAACAAAGGATCTTGTGGCTCACAACGGTGAAAGAGCTGCAGCTTCTCAGACTTATTCAAAACGAAGTTCCGGATTGTGAGGACACAGGTCCCAGCAACTAAGTGCACGACAACACTCAAAAGCCAAAGTGTCGTATCCAGCAAACACAAGAGCTTTTAGAACTCTCATTAGACCACTCTATTCATTTAAACACAAAGCGTAAAGTGCAGAACAAAATTAAGCCAGCACAATTTTTGAACTCCGGAGGTTTTGTTAAGATCTGGTTGAATACACTAAGAGTGCTGATCCAGCAAGTATGGCCAAACAAAGAGGCCGTAGGGCTGATCGCCCTTCTCCAAACCCAAAACCTTGTCGACAAAGACGAGAATTAATGCTCTTAAAAACAAAAGAGCTTAACCATTAGCGTCGCTCTCAACAGGACAAGACGCTGGCATCTCACTCAGCAACAATAGCAGTAGTAGAACTGGTGCGAGCTAAAATGCAAGCCAAACTGCAACCCTGCGAGTCTCTCCTCGCGTCAAAAGCTGAAAAGAAGAAAATAGAATTTAGAAGATTTAAATCGTAATGGTACAGTATTACGCCAACAAGCGAAACTTGATGACAACAGAGTCGTCAGACTTTGTGATGCTTGTTAAGTAATTTAGGCAAATTCGTACTAGATAAGTACCGTGCCTGTATACACGCATGAAAAGACATGAACCCTGATCGAAACTCATTTGCACGCACGCTTTAGACCAAGGATTCCGAGTATCATTTTTGAAATCGGATGTTTCTCCTGAAACAAAGGAAAATATTTCCACGCGTACGATTTTAAATTTCGGAATTCGATGTCCCAAGAAAGAAATGTCGGAGAATCTCCAGAAAGCCATTGAGGCTACGTCCAATTTCCAGTTTGCCCATTTTATGGGTAGACTCGATCGTATATCGGCCAAGTCGGTTGAGACGGTGCCCATAGAACCAGGCATTCGTGCGAACAAGTCAAGACCTTGGAAACCAAAGCGTTTTGAAGAGAAGAAAAAAAAGAACGACGACTGGACTCAATTGGCAGCATGTAACAATTGTGGCGTTATCGGTCACATCTATCCACAATGTACCGCCCCTTACCGTAAGAAAGCGAACCATTATATTAGGACGATATTCCCGGAACAGAAGCTCAAACAATCCTCGACGTTGATCACAAGAAACCATTCACCGTCTTTTTCGACAATGTATGTAGTATTGACGGTGTATCTAAATACAAATACCCGGTCGTCAGGAATTGACGCACCTATTCGCATCTCACCCGCTTTTGAAAATGTTGCTCACGGCAAAGACATTAAAGCTATCTCTTTCGTCAATCTGCACGATTCTGAAAGGCCGAGCGCTTCAAAAAGCTAGGATGGGAATCGCTTCAAGGCAACTCGGCGTATGGAAAGCTACGCAAGTATGCGGGCACAGAATTTAGCACAGAGCTTCCTAGCGAGATACCTTTTTCTCCTTAACGGGAAGATGTTAAGGAGAAAAATGCTCAAGTCTGGTACCAAGACGATATCTGTCAAACAATGGCCCCAGAGTCCTGAACAGTGCAAGACAACCAATAATGGACCAAAGAGATGGTTTAAGCAGGCAGTCGGCCAAGTACGGCTGCCTCTTCGGCACTGACGCTTTCAGTCACGATGATTGCAGGTTGGCGTATTGTGCACGATTATCGTCAGCTAGATCTAGCGACGATCAAACCGGCGATACCGATACCGCGTGAGAAAGACACATTTGACGCCATGTCCATAAGTCTTTTTTTTCGTGCATGGAAATACTTTCGGATCACTATCAGGTAATTGCTTGATTTGGACGTTTCTTTTACCTCTTTTTTGACTTCAGATAGTGTATTTGAGATCCTAGTCCCTCCTATGAGACTAAGCGGGACCCCAGGTGCGATTAATCGGCTTTTTCAAAAAGAAATTCACAAATCAAGGGATGCGGTGAGGATTTACTTTGACGACATGTACGTCTTCACGCAAAATAAATATCTTGCAGACCATGCAACGGCTTTTGATCGTGGATTCAAACGGTACGGAGAACAGCAACCTTACATGAAGTTGCCGAAGTGCCAGTTCTGCGTGAATGGAATTTCATGCCTGAGAGACTTTGTCGGATAAAATGACGTCCAAAGAAAACTGAACAAGGCTAAAATCATCGCAAAAGGACTCGTTCCCACGACAAAATACCACATCAAGTGCTTTTCAGGCAATACAATTTTGTCAAAAGGTTATGCAAGGGCTTAGCGCAATTTGCAGGACCACTACTTGACATGATTACAAAAAACATCCTCGAAGAGTGATCGAGCTTTTGGACAACCAACTACGCTGCTCCGCTAAGTTTAAGCGTCGTTTGGCGCTTCCATCTGTTTATCGATCGACCACTCACGGTCGAAACAATTCACAGAAGTATTGAGACGACCCTGACGCGAAATGCTACAAATTGCCGAGTAATTTGATGGTTTAACGAGTTTGCTAAATTCTAGCCTGGATTCCCGGTGAAACTTACGCCGTGGCTACTGGAAGCGGCTCAGTATTGCGAGACTGTGGCGACAATCAGGGCGTATATGATTACATTTGTTTAATCCAAGAAGACAATGTATGCGAGGAATAGAGATCTACCGTACATCATCAAGAGGCTGAAAAGAGGATATCATGCCAAATTACCATGATATGATTACCTAACAGGCGGAGATGTGACTTCACGACTGATCATTTCAGACGAGAAAGCTATGAACAAAAGCGTCATCTTTGAATTCCACCAATTTGCTTCGGCAGGCCACTTGAGATTTAACAAGACCTATCTGGTCGTACCTCGAAAGCACGAATGACTGGATAGACCCAGCGTTACGTCAAACTTGCGAAATGTGTCAGCGCAACAAAGCAAACAAGACTTACTTAAGTCTCTGGATGTTTCAAAAGGCAGATTAATCAACGTTTCGAGACAAAAGACGATACTGCAGAGATCACTAAGGTTTTATAGTAGAAAAATGAAGGACCATGGCGTACTAAAGATCATTGTGTCCAATTCAGACACCTAAACAATATCTAAGTTATAGCAAGCAATTGTGTCTGCGGTGAGGACACAAAACAATTTGGCCTCGGACTTGGGTCACAATTGAAAAAAAACAACCAATTTATTGGAGATTACCTCTAAGGTGTCTTCGACCCAGCCCATAATTGGATGTTTTTTTCTGGAAGAGACTCCAATCGATGCGTACACGTTACAATTGAAATATCATCACTCAAAGCGGAACTAGGAAAAGTTCGTTAGATCCCAAATGGTGTAAATCCAAATCCAGAATTTTACAAGTTTGAAAAAGTAGCACAATCATGTTTACTACGTCAAGAGAGTTTACTCAAGGTCACACAGGACCGGACGAGCGAAGCACAGAAACATGAAGTGCTATTTTGACAAGAAGAGGCTTGTCCAAGACTTCCACTTTGGCGATATTTGCTTTTGGACGGCCATAATTTGGATGTCCGTCACAAACATTTGCTCGGTCAATGAAACTCGCATCAAAATACATTGGCCCCATTTCGATCGTGAAGAAAGTTTCGCAAGATTTCTATGAGTCAAGAATTATCGAAGGGATTGGAGCTGCATCCAGAGCTCCAAACCTTATTGTTGAAGGAGTATCGTAAGGACTTCAAGCGTTGGAAAAAGCTGAATAAGGTCATGTTGGCCGATAGCTCCGAGATACAACACGTTGAAGCCGTAATTGAACGCCGTGAGTAACTTTTAAATATTGAGCAATACTCTGTTGCAATTGCACAAGTCGATCCCCTAAGTCCTCTATGCGGTGTGACCCCGTCCGATATTTGCTTATTTTTATACAAAGTCAAATCCCTGTAATTTAATTTGTCACTAGTTTACCATTTAGAAGCGTGGCATTCGCACTAGCTCTAGCGAATGATAAATTAAAGAGTGATATCACGAAAACTAACCGCAAAAAACATGGCATCGAGGAAAAAGTGTGCGTTTCAGCGGCAGCATACTCAATGCAAAGAAACTTCTGTGGTACTTGCTACGTGAAGCTTTATCACTAAGCCAAACGTGAAAAGCACGCCTGGAAAGCTAACAGTTCAGAGTCGTGTACCGAGTTTGAGAAACAAGGACCCACACCTTAAATGTTTCTTGACGTTTCGTTGACAACAATGTAATCAGATATGGTGACTTTGACCAAAGGGTTTGTGAAAAGCAGTCGAAAGATGGGACACACAATAATATGTCCGATCCAATGAGTATATACACAGTGATACCCGGATGCGAGAGTGTCCGAGAGGTACATAAAGCACGCCAACTTATGGCAAATAGCGTGAAACTAAAATGATGATAGCTTCAGCTTTATCGACAACTCGGATGATACAAATTCATGTTGTGAAGGTGTACGAAACGAACGTTTCGGTAGTCTGAATTACAAACGGGCCTGACTTGGGCTGTGTGTTGTCACAGTACGCACAGTCTACCAACTATTGGAAAATTAACAAGGAGCAGGCCCTTGCGATGAATGTTAGGACCAATTATTTTGTTGTTGCGGACGCCATTGGACCGCCGTTTGTAAGCGTTTGCCGCAAGTCAATTTGACGAAAAAAATATTCTCAAAATTAGTACAGGTACACCAATGCATGTACTAGAAAAGGCGGTATAGTATATAGGTATTTGTTTTTTGTCAACACGTTCCTTATCATGCTACAGTGGTGCATGAAAGTCAAGACATGTTCGATGTGCGAATAATGATGAAGAAAGGAAGAGATGCAACCTTAGCATCAAGACGATCTTGATCTTAACGCATCACCATATCAATCGGCGTAGAAAAGGTAAACAAACAGTAACATCAAAAACATCAAGATAGTAAGATACTTTGGCTCGATTTTGATATACTGATTATCTTACCAAAGCGTTGGCCAATTCAATACAGATTTTAATTTGTGCAGCGATAAGCATGCTTGCTGAGGGCCTGATATTGTAGTCACGATTATATGCACTAGCATTTAGATCACTGAGCAAAAGGATACGTACAGAGCATTAAAATTTACAAGCTTTATATAGCGAATTCATTAAGCTAGTTAATATATGAAGAAACTGCACAATAATTTCCAATGCCGAATTAACAAAGAAGGCACGAGCATCCCCAAATGCGTCCACATCGATGTCGAAAACGCTCAAGAGATGCTGAGGAACTTTGTTGACGCTTCTGCTGAGGAAGTTGTCTCTTCCGCTGCCATGTCTGTGTCACGCACGGATCTAGCCTGATCGAGGATTGGCAAGGTACTTAAGCATATCGTTTGCTATCTCTTGCATGCCCGGATACTTTTGAAGCCACTGAAACAAGCCCACAATTTCTTCAAACGTATGTTGTTCACTCAACATGCCAAGCAAGTCTACGTTGGTAAAGTGCTTTTCTGCTCGGAAAAGATTGACATACAATATTCCCTGCAAGAACATTAAATCACCAGGTTCAAACTTTCCTGATGGGCATATATATCGGAAATAGTCTCGAGGTGACTCGCCGTTTTCAAACCAAAGCCATCTCGTCCACAATGCTTGCAGATTTTTTGCGTGAGTTCCGAAGCCATATTGTGGTGCCTTGTCGAATACCTGGTGAAAGAGTTCTGAGTTAAGCAACCTCGTCACACCGTTCCAGGAAAGTTTTTCAGCCAGAAAACGAAGAAATACGTCGTAGTAAAAATATTGTTCATTGTGAGCTGACATCATATTGCTCCAGTACGCCTCAACATATTTGAGCCACCAAGTAAGCATGCCAACGTCGGAATGGGAACCAACACGCAAAATGCCGAAAATACTTACTGGCGATACTCGAGCTTGCAGCCACTCGTGAAACACTAGGTGCTCGGTATTCGACATTGATGCCATATGAAACTGCATGCCTTCAGCAAGCTCCTTCATGTCTGATTTGTGTCGAAGCCACTCGAATAGGGCGACTACTTCTTGACGCGAGTCAAGTGGCATCATCTTCGATGATAGAAGTGCTGACGACGTGTCCTTCTTCGATTGCAAATCGAATTCGTTTACCAAGAATGCAAATAGCTCCTTGTCGTCAAATACTCCGTGACTTGTGGCCGTGTCACTCTTGGCCGTTTCAATCGTACTTACGCTGCCCAAACGCCTGTATTTTTTCACATAGTCAAACCACCAGAGAAGCCTGCGGTCGTACCTTTGCGTGTCTGCAGTAAAAAGATGCACTTTCATGATTCGGAACGTATAAGCAGGGCTTTCGCGGACATGTAAGCAGTGAGATAATATACGTTCTCTTATAACATTGATCTCCCAAATAATATCCGCAGTCTCAATCAATTTTCTCCATCTTACGTCCGCAAGTAGGTGGGCCACGTCTTTCGTCATTTTTTCTATCTCAACGTATTGAAGTTCCTCGACTGTGCTTGTAGTGCCAGTCTTAAGTCCAAGCGTAAGGCTCGTGTCTGGAAGCTCTTTACTGATTTGCGCGATCACACGCTCCCCTGACAAAGTTCTTGATTCATTGTTCTTGTCAAAGTACAAAGTGGTTTTTTCAGGTGCAATAGTGAGATTTTTCGCTTTCGTCGGGCTAATGGACGTCGTGGGGGAGCGACTATTTGTGTCCGGCTCCTCACCTCGTCTTGCACTTACGCTGAGCGCAAAATAAGCACTAACCCCAACAAGGCAGATGGATACAGTCCGCAAGACAAGCATGCTCGTGTGTGTTTGCACGCAAAATAAAGAATTGGTGGAGGGGAAGGTAATTGGTAAAATTGAAAATTACGAGCAATTTCCAATTTCCAAATTCTTATTTTTCATTTTTTCTATTCGACGATGCAACTACAAGATGAGGCTGTAAGCGTGGCCTCGCTGATTGTGGTTTACTTGCGTGACTTATTTCGGTTTCTTGCCACCGAAAGCGAAGCTGTGGCATACGAACACCAGGAGCTATGCCAATTGATGAAGCGGTCTCAACAATGCTGAAAAATCAGAAAATGATTCGAATTTTAAGTGCGTTGAAGTAAAAGACGATGGGTCGATTAATCATCTTTTTCGTCTTCTTCTCTTGCCTCTATTGCTTGATTAAATGCGCTTTTGGAGCTAACTCTCCTCACGACAGTCACACTTTTTGACTAAAAGAACTAATTCCTACTTTGAATTTCATCCTAAAAGCACTCTGACCCCATATGAGGTCGCAAATGTATACTGAACAAAGTACCTTTTTATAGAAAAAATGTCAAAGTGTCTGTTAAGCTTACTTGCAATATACTGGAGTCCCATCAAGGAAGGAGAAAGCTGACTTGATTTAAGGTTGAATCCATCTTAACAGATTCAAAGTGCCTTCTGCATTTTTTCCTAATGGTAATAAAAGTTTTCGCGGCAGGGATTCTTGGACATCCATATGCAATCAAATGTTATGCAAGGCTTAGTCACGAGCTGCGTGCACCACTTAGGCCATACTTAAATTAGTTTTGTGGCTGGCTGAAGCACGTGTGTTTACTCGACGACTGCCGTAAGTTACGAAAGAAATTGCGATTGCTAAGCTGATTACAAACGCAAAGAATGTTTAGAAGCGAGTTGGGGGCCACCACTTCAGCATCAGTCGAAAGTGTCGGTAACGCAATATACGAGTACAGAGCACTCGGCGCGACATCAATTGTCCGATGTATGAAGAAATCTGGCCCTCCTGTGCCCAACATCGATCACAGATATCTGGAACCAAAACTTGAAGACCGTGATTACGACAACGTTGAACCGGATGTACTAGTGAGACTTTTGTTTATGCAGCAGGATGAAGTAAAGTAGCGCAGAAGATTTACACGAGGCGTGGGTTCAGATTCGACCTCAACCATAATGACTAGAAAATTGAGTTAATCGAATTAAGACAAGCCCCGTGTAGTTTACATACTTTCCTTTTAATGCTATGCTCTTTGCAAAGAAATTAGGCTTACAGTTAAATGAAAATGTGGTGCGCGAGCCTTTTGGCAGATCTGACTAAAAATTGTCGAAGAAAGGTTGCTAGCAAGCTTTATCGTAATCAGACATACACTCGGACAAGTCACGACATTGGCATTTTAATTTTTAGCAGGAATTGCATGCTCATAAAGTCTTTTGATTACGGTGACAACGTGTCGGATAGACGTCACAACATAATCTTCGAATTCCATTCACCTCTAAGCCTGAACCGACATCAATTGTCATCCTATGCATAAACGGGTAAGCAGAGCGAGCAATAACTCGATTGGGTTTCAGCAATTCCTTACCGAGCGCAACGCGGGCGGCTTGTCAAAGCCATATGAAGATGAATGGTTTAAGCATTGCATAGTGCATATATTTAGTAAAAGAGCCGAATTTACTCTATGATCAGAGCTTTGAGTATAGTACGCGCGCGTAGGATTGTATTGTAAATTTCAAAGTTTAAATGAAAAATTTTCAGATCTTATGCTTACTTTGTCAATAAAAAAATGCTTATGGGTATAAATGTTTCTGTACACCAAATGATACAGTGAGAGTAAACTTTAACGTGACGAATTATGACAAGGACGCAGGATCTCATAGTCACATTTGCCATTCTCGCCAAGATGTTTTTGACCTTGAAGCATAGGCCTAATATTGTAGTAACGATTATATGCACTAGCCTTCACAATACACTAGCACTCGAAAGTCCAGTCGATAATGAAAGAATGTAACGCCTACATGACGTTTCAAAGCCAAGACGACAAAAGAGCCCCAAGCACCTTCAAATTCGTTCACCTCGATGTCGAGAGCGCTTAAGAGATGACGAGGGATTTCCTTTATGCTTCTTCTTAGGTAAATATTCCTTCCGTTGCAATGTTTGCGTCACATGGGGATACTTCCTCATCGAGGGTTGGGTAAGGTACCGAAGCATATCATTTGTTATTTCTTCCACGCCCCAATACTCTTGAAGCCATTCAAACATTCCTACAATCTCTTTAACTGAATTTTTTTCGCTCAACAAATTAAACAATTCTTTGTTGGTAAATCGTTTTTCCGCTCGGTAAAGATCAACGTATAAAATTCCCTGCAAGAACTCTAGATCACCAATTTCAAACTTTCTTGACAAGCCCAAATTCCTGAAAAAGTCATGAGGTGACGCGCCCCTATGCAACCAATGCCATCTCACCAACATTGCTTGCAAATTTTTTGCGTGGGTTCCGAAGCCAAGTTGTGGTGCCTTGTCAAAGATCTGATAGAATAGTTCAGAGTAAAGCAATTTCTTCACATCGTTCCACGAAGACTTTTTAGCCAGAAAACTAAGAAATACATCATAGTAAAAATAGTGTTCGTCGGAACCTGAAAACACATTGTTCCAATACATCTCAATATATTTGAGCCACAATGGAAACATGCCACTGTCGTCATAGGATCCAACACGTAAAATGTCAAACACAATTTTTGGCGAGACTCCGCCTTGCACCCATTCACGCAACACGAGCTGCTCGGTGTTCCACATAGATACCATATACAACTGCATGCCTTCAGCCAGTTTCATTATGCCCGGTTGATGTCGAAGCCATTCAGATAGTGCAACTACATGTTGACGCGAGTCAAGTGGCGTCATCTTAGGTGAATCAACTGCCGTCCACGAGGCTATTTCAGTCTGTAAATCGTATTCGTTTATCAAGAATGCAAATAGCTCCTCGTCGTCAAATTTTTCGTACTTTGTGGCCGCGTCACTCTTGGCCGTTGGAATCAGACCCTCGACACCCACACGTTGCCTGTACTTTTCCACATAGTCAAACCACCAGAAGAGCTTCGGGTCGTATTTTTGCGTATCTGCAGAGAAATGCATAAGATCCACTCTCATGTATCGGAACGTATGAGCAGGGCTCTCTCGGGCTTTCAAGCAGTGTGCCAGCACCAATTTTCTTAGTATTTCGACTTCCCACGAGATATCCATCGCCTCAATCACATTTCTCCATTTTGCCATACGAAGTACAATGGCAACTTTGTTTATCATGCTTATCACCTCGGGTGGTGTCACGGCTACGAAACGCTCGATTGCTTTTGTGTTGCGATCGCTTGCAAAGGTGCGCGTTGAAAATGGTGTATGACCAAGTGCAAGGCTTGCGTCCGAAAGCTCTTTACTAATTCGCTCGCCAACACGCCCCCCTGACAAAGTTCTTGATTCATTGTTCTTTTCAATGTTAACATTGCTTTCTTCAATTGCAATGCTGGAATTTTTGGCACTAATGGTCGTCATGACGGAGCGACTATTTGTGTCCGGCTCCTCACCTTGTCCTGCACTGGAGCTGAGCGCCAAACAAGCACTGACTCCAACAAGACGGATAAATACAGTGCGTACTATGACAAGCACCTGCATGATTGCTCGCTGGGGCAAAGCAAAGAATGGGTGGACGAGTTACTATAAAAATTAAGTATAAGCCTGTAATGTACAATATTAAATAATGCAACCTAATGGTCGACATCTTAGTATTTCGTAAAATCAGTACGTTCGTCAGCACCGCATCAATTTAAAACGCTTTTGGTGGTTCTATTTCAAACTCCGCTTGCAGTAAAGTAGCGAGCAAGGAACCTAATTAGGTCACTTTAGTTCATCACAATCGGTTCTGACGGCATAAGTACATGCTTATTGCCTCATGATCGTTGTTACCACGTTCTGTGTCTTTAGCATATGATGCATATCATGTATGTGCACGTAGTATATCAAAGTAATTCCCTGGTCAGTTTTATTGTACAAACACGAAGCTGCCTCAGTTATAAATTGTCATATTATCGTGGGATCAGATTGACTGTACGTATTGGAGCTGGCTCTTAAACTTATCTCACCTTTACCGGTATTAAAACTTGAACGTAGCGCCTTGGCATTTAGCGATAGCTCATTAGATTATTCATCAGGAAATAGAGGTAGGCGAAGCATAGAGGTAGGCAAAAAATAGAGTATATTAAGGCTTCCCATACCACAGCAATACTCGCAAAACTTTGCAGAGCTGGTTAGCTTGTTTAATTAAGTGCTATCGTCTTCGTCGAGACTGAATTTAGATTGACATGGCTCTCGATGTTCGTATTTCACAACTAGCCAGCACGGAGTTTACACAGTTTACGTAAACGAACCACAATCAGCTTTGGCGGCACAACTAGCGATACAGCGCTTACAGCCTCATCGTTATTGTTATCACGTTCTCCTTGTATCAAAGGATCCAAACGCTGTCTCAGTACCCACTATAAAAAAGCCATGTACTATTCTACAATAGATAAATACAAACCATCCCGTATTTCTTGATGAGTGTATCAATATCACAAGGATGGGATTGCGCTACACCGCTGAATGCAAGTTGAACAGGTGGATGGCGTCACAGCATTTACAAGTACGTCACAGTTAGTGATTACATATGGAAGCCGTTCATCGGTCAAGATAAATATATTCGCTTCGGTTTTTGCCACCTTCTTAACAGGTTAACAGCCGCAAACAACAGCCTCGCTTCGCCACACCTTCACCGCCATGACTACCAAGCGCACCGAAGTCCTCATAGGAGATGGTAACTACTACCATTGGGAGTTCAACATGAGGATGGCCCTCGCAAGAAAAGGGCTTCTGGGGCACATTATGGGCGCGAAGGACGAGAACAGAAAAACGGAGACGTGGTATGTGAAGGACGCCAAGGCATTGGGTAAAATTGCCCAAGGCGTCGAGATTCAACACCAGACCAAGATTCGGTCTGCTACTCGTGCCTTAAAGGCACAAGGAACTTTTCGCAATTTCTACAATCGTTCCGCCCTACACAACCGTGTCACTATGACACGGTGCCTTCATGGGTTTAAGATGGAGAGTAGCACTCGCATGGTGGAACATCTGGACGCGTTCGATGAGCTAGTCGTGGTACTCCAGACGACGAGAGAGCCGGTGGATGAATCAAGACTGCTAGTGGTGCTTCTGAGCAGCTTGCCGGCGGAATATGAGAACATATCTTTCTTCGTGGAGAACGCCAAGGACATCACTCTGATCGAAGTCAAGAAAAAGCTATTGAAGTAGTCAGACAGACTACAGAAGAAGGTAGCAAGTGAGAAAGCGTTTCGAGTCACAGACAATGATGGACTGATCAAGGGCAGACGAGGAAGTGGCCAAAGCGTTAAGCGCCACGCAAGGTTGGCGGTTTTCGGGGAAAATGCTTCAATTGTGACTAGACTGGTCATTCGAAACGGGATCGTCCAGCTGCTGAGAGCCGTTTTAGAAACCGTTCTAGCAGTAATGATGCAGTGTTTGCTGTGAGGAATGAGCAATCAGTAAGCTGGCTGATCGACAGTGGTGCGACGTCACACATGACCCCTCACCGAAATGACTTGATCGATCTTACGTCAAGGTAACAATTGCAGACGGCAGGAAGTTACGCTAGAACGGTGAAGCTTATCGGCTTAGATGGAAGACGCATATCGATGATGGAAGTGCTGCAATCCCTGGACTTGACAGACGTCTACTGTCGGTGGAAAATCTTGTCGAACGTGGACTAAGTGTGAAGTTTCAGCGTGCTTCGTGCATCATTTGGGACAAGAACGAAGCTTTGGCAACTAGGACAAGAAATGGGAAAGCTTAAACACTAGATTGTCAGCAAGAGGAGGCACGATCGGTGCAATACTCGGGAGGTGATAGTCAGTGGGAGTTATGGCACGCTCGTATGAGACATCCAAGCGAGGACGTTTTAGTGAAGACTATGCGATCCACAGAAGGTATTCCTGTGCTAAAACAAGGTATTAAGACCCTGTGTGGTGGATGTATGAAGGGCAAGCAGACGATTGAAGCCTTTCCAGGACGCTGTATGACAAAGTCATCACCTGTATTGAAATTAGGTGATGGGACCCATAAAGACATTTTCGAAAGGAGGTGCTAAATACATTTTGACTTTTGTGGATGATTATTCACGACATGTGGTGGCTTACTTTCTGGCAAAGAAAAGTGAAGTTGCCGACAAGATCAAGATGTTCAAAGCACTGCATGAGAATCAATGGGGAACCCGTATCAAGTGCCTGCATTCGGACAACGGAACGGAATTTGTCAACGAGACAGTTACGGATTTATGTCAGCGGATCGGCATCATACATCAGCGTAATGTACCATTCAGTCCCCAACAAAACGGAATTGCAGAACGATGGACGGCACGATTATGGAAAAGGCACGGAGCATGCTACACTACAAGTGTGTTCCGACATGCCGGTGGGTAGAGGCAGTAAGCACTGCGGTGAACCTGATCAACCGATCTCCTAATACAATGCACCCAAACAACACCCCATAAGAACAGGGATTTTAGATGAAGCCTCAGATGGATCATCTTAGGGTGTTTGGGTCTCAAGGATATGCCCACGTTGACCAAGCGACGAGGACGAAGCTCGAAGCCAAAAGCTTTAAGTGCATGTTCCTTGGTTATGCCGGAGACACCAAATGATACCGAGTTTAGGATTTGGAGAAAGACAAGATATCAGTATCACGGTCGGTGAAGCTGGACGAGCGTGAAGTGGGCGGCATTTATGAGACGCACCCGCCCAAACAAATAAAAGTGATACACGTAACCAAAAACAACGACGAAAGTGCAGTGTTCGGGCCGACAGAACACCAACAAGATCAAGATGAACCTATGGAGTGTGAAGAAGAAAATGAAATCTCAGATGCTCCAATGAATGAGGAGGAGTCCGACTCAAATGAGTCAAGGTTCGAGATGCTTCAATTACCTACCTCAGTACACTCTGAACTGACAGAGTACAGAACTCCTACACTGGATGCACAGGAAGATCGATTGATTTTTCGACCGCAAGTGGAACGTTCACGGCGTACACATGAAGCAATGTTGTTGTTGGATAACGGATCAGATGCTGATGAAAGTCTGGAAGGAAGCGAAGGACTACCATCCTCAAAGCGGGCAAGGATTGATGAAGACGGCCTTATAGCCGAAGCTATTCTCGCTTACGCGGTGAGTGTTGGTGAAGAATCAGACTTGCCTACCACGTATGCGCAAGCAGTGTCTAGTGACGAAGCAGAACAGTGGCGATAAGCGATAAAGGCAGAATTACAGTCGCATCACCAAAACAAAATATGGACACTCGTTCCATGAGAATCAATAGGACGTACGATCGGATACCGCTGGGTCTTTGCTTAAAAACGTGACAAAAATGTATGTGTTGTGCGCTACAAAACACGATTGGTGGCTAAAGCTTTTAAGCAGAAATACTCTTCAGTGGCCAACATGAACTCAATTCGGGTTGTACTCGCAGTGTGTGCGGTGTTAGGCTACAAAATGGAGCAGCTGGACGTCGACACCGCCTTTCTCAACAGTGTGCTGTCGGATCGTATTCACATAAAAGTTTCGATTGGTGTTAAGGGAGCTCAAGGATTTGCGTGTCAGCTGAACAAAGCTACATAAAGACTCAAGCAAGCTGCAAGCGCTCGAAACAAGACGATCGACCAAGAATGACTTTAAAAGCTGTGGAGCAGATCAATGCGTCTACGTGAAGAAAGTGGAAGAAGGTTTTGTGTACGTATGTCTTAACGTCGATGATATGATCATTGCAGCCAAGACGAGCGACGAGATTCTAGAGGTCAAGAAGATGCTAAAAAATGTTTTCAAGATGGAGGATCTCGGTATGGCGAAGTTTATCTTTGGCATGAGATCGACCATAACATGACAGCTTCTACACTAGCGATCAACCAAACACGCAACATTAGCGACGTGGCTGAGCGATTTGGAGAAATAAACGCCAAGAACGTCGACAATCCGTGTACAACCGGTCTCAAGCTGTCAACACCACAGACACCAAGTACAGAAGCTGAGCGCTCAAAGATGCGGTCAAGACCATACCGCTCACTAATTGGATGTCTGCTATATGTTAAAATTTGCACTTGGCCGGATACCGCATACATCGTGACACAACTGTCTCGATTTCTCAAAAATCCGGGGTTACCACATTAGAACGCCGCAATTCGTGTACTGCGCTATTTAAATTCGACACGTCATCAGGGGATCGCTTACCAAAGAGGGACTGGAAAGGTGATTGTTGAAGCTTTTTCGGATGCTGACTGGGGTAGCAACACCGATGACAGACGGTCTGTCTCAGGTGTGCTGATCAACATTGAAAAATCTCCGGTTGTATTCGAGTCCAAGTATCAGAGAACCGTCGCACTAAGTTCCGCAGAAGCAGAGTATATGGCGCTAAGCTTGTACACACAAGAAGTACTTTAGACGCGCGCAATGCTCAAGGACATGGGTCAAAAACAAGTGGGACGCACGCAAATATGGGAAGACAATCAAGGTGCGATAGCTTTGGCAAACAACGCGGGCTACCACGAACGTACAAAGCACGTGGACATCAGACACCATTTTATTCGGGAGAACATTTAGCATGAATTACTCAAGATTTGCTACATTGATGCGAAGAGTCTGCTTGCAGATATGCTAACCAAGGCGCTTGGAACCAAGATGCTGAAGCATCTGCGCGAAGCCTTCGAAATCAAGACCAGTCAGCAACAAAGGACACACAGCATTAGCGGTGAGTGGGAGTGTAATTATGACACCGCTGAATGCATGTTGAACAGGTAGATGGCGTCATAGTATTTCCAAGTACGTCACAGTTAGTAATTACATATGATAGCCGTTCATTGGTCAAGGTAAATATATTCACTTCGATTTTTGCCATCTTCTCAACACGCTTCGCTAAGAGAGCTGGCACATCGGTCACAGAATTGCCGGTGCGGTCTACTATGGCAAAACAACTCCTGTATATTTCAAACCTACTTTAATATTTATCCTCGCTATACCGAAATCACAAACTGGCCATTGCTTTGCCATTTACGCTTTTACAATAAAATTTGAGGGCTCATATGTTTACTTTAAGCATAATTGTAGCCATTTAGAATTTTAAATACAACAGCATTTATTGATAGATTTGCTTTGATAGCAGCCTCCCTTGGCTAATAAGTAATAGATGAAATATTGCCATACACTTTGATTCAATCCTGAAATTAAGTTATATAGCGCCACCTCTACCATACTTCCAAAAAGATCACGTGCATTAAGTATGGCCCATGTGGCTAGCGCACAATGAGTTCTACAGAACTTTGGTGGAGTAACTTACCGAGCAATCGAAACGTTAACAATTAAAGATTAATTAGAATAATAACTTTGTGCAACAGAGAGTTCTACAACCACAAGTTTGAGATGACCTGGGAGGGACCTTAGTAAAAAGTTGTGCTATAGATCGGCAAGGCAAAACAATGACGTTGATTCAAGTTTTTGTGTTTAAGTAGACGTTGTGTGCTATCAGACGCCGACAAAGCATTATATATTTATTACCACTGCAAATAAATGTGTAATGCGATTGCGTCACACGAACATTGAATCTGCACGTGCAATCTGCACGTGCTCGATTATTTTCTGTTCAGTCCCTTTTCCACTACAGTATTGAGAGAACGAAGGCTCAAAGTTTTAAAATACTCAAGACAACGACGTTAAAGCAGTGGAGTATGCTGCAAAAACTCTATTTTCCATATATATACTCAACTAATAAATAAGAAAGCATCTCTTGAATTTATGTAGCTATATGCTGAAGGCCCTATTAGAAATACTGACTGTTAAATTCATCTCAAAAGATTCAAGAAGCGTTACATGAGCTGCTTTTTAAGGACAATGTGGCCATTCACGCCAGAAACAATCAGTCGTCACATATTACTCAAGCCATACAAGGAGTAGCTACGAGCTGTAAGCATTGCTAAAGATTTACTACAGAATTGAATATCATGGTAAGTGCGTAAAACCTGGTTTTATATTTAAAAGTAATCGTCAATTACATATAACTCAGCAAATGATCTCATATATCTACTCTTTCTCTGCGCAAGATGCTGTGTTGAAACCGTTGGACCTAGTAGCACTTGTAGACAGTTGCACGGTATCTGTACTTTTGTAAAGACTCCAAAAAAGACGAATTACCTTTCTGCATGAGCCGGTCGCGCACTTTGTACTATGTAAAGAGCTCGTTGGTCTCAGTGAGCCTGAGGAGAGGAGCTCCCGTTGGTCCCAAGCTGCTGTAACGCACCACGATGTTTAAGATCTAGTAAAATAGTTATTCTCTAAATTTCAGGCATCACAGGCTCCGATATAGCGCTGAGTATGTATTCGAGGCTGTCCACACGCGACACCTCCATTGATTGCGCTGACCGCGCGTCAACCCTTGCTTTGTGAGTCTTAGTCTGCTAAGCATAAAATGTATTTGTTGATACCACTAGATTTGTGAGCTCAGTCTCTTAAAAAAACATTACATCGAACTTTTAACGGTCTTGGAAAGGCGTGAGTCGCTGTACAAAATAAAAAGTCCGAAACGATGTGTACTTTTGCTGAACCACAGAAGCGATTTTCTATTCTCAGCACCTCGAGCATCTTGCGAGTCCACAGATACCCTTAGGGTCTCTACAAAGCGCTATTAACACCCTCGATCTTGCCGGTGAGCGGCCACACGGCGGCTATTAGTGCTCATATTCCTCGGTGCATTGACCATAGAGCTGGGAGGCCGAGCGCCTGTAAATTTTTATACTGTAAGGGACCGGTCGAGCTTAAATTCTACATACGAGCATTAATTACAGCTTGTTATTGGATTTAAACGGTCATCATTCGGCCGTGCCAGAGCTACATCAAACAGCTCATATGAGTTCATGAAGCGGGATGATCGTTAGAGGATTTTGTTGTCCATGAGAGCACCTCTGCTTCACTAAGCACTCCAAAAAAATTGTCGCTGGTATTGACGGTCGAGGAGTGTCGAAGGAAGGCGTTCCTGCTTCATCCTTACATCTTCTAAATGAGGTGCGGTAGCTCCTTAGCAACCGGATTTACGAAAACTTTAGCGGTGACCAGGTCGCGGTCGCTATGGTGTGATTTGGGACCTTGAAAGGAAATACTATTTTTAGTAATGTATCTAGGAGCCCCGACTGCTCTAAGACTCAGAGTGAAGTCGTCGAAAAATCGTTAATTTGTCGCTTTTCTTTGTAATACGTCACGATATTGTATTTGCACGTCAAGGTAGTCCATTTTCGTTTTCAAAGTTTGCGCACTCAGCGTCGATTCAGAAGTTGAGAAACCTCAAAGGTGAGTCGGTGTCGACCCACCGAGTAAGCACAATGTACTTAAACTCATAGATGCAAAGAACTTTGTCTAAGGCGGCTGGGGTTTAGGCTGGAACATCTTAAAGGCTCATTTTGAGTCGGTACTCGGCTGTGAGATAGTCACATAACCCCTCGCCCGCTGCGCTTGTGCCTCCAGCCACGTATTTACCGAGAGGACGGCTAACGATTTGTCGTCTTCTACTTCACTCGATCCCTATTGCGTCACAAATTGCGAAAGATTTATCAGCTAAGGATCACCAGGTCGGGTCTCGGTTCTTGAACATCACGTATTTCTTTTCAAACATGACCGATGAGTCTGACGACAGGCCTGACTCGTATTTTTGGTCATTGAGATCAATTTGACAGCGTTCTCGGTAGTTTTGGGCTTCTTTGCAGCCTTAGCGGACTACGAGCGGCGAGTGCTCACTTTGTGTATGTGTGCCTCTTATCACATTTATCGCTGAAACGCAGAGGCCTATGATGACCACCAGGCCTTGTGACACACACACTAGATTTGTGCAACCCCTTTTCACGCTGCCCTATTAAAACGTTCGCTTGCTTGCGTCCATAAATCATAAACCTTAAAAACATTTTGTCGATCAGAAATCACCTGACAGCATGCTCCATCAACCCCATATATTATTCTTATCCGGCCAAATAAAATTAACCGATCATGCCGCTAGTGCATCGTTGGGTCCTAATGTCGACAGAATATTAAAGACACAAGCCAAATTACAGTGTTTTAACGCCATACGGCTTTTCGATACTAGTAAGTTATGCTGGGAATGGCAACTTGATCGCTTGCAACGCATGATTGCGTTACGGTCATTATTTCACCCTCTGTTCATAATATACAAGACAAAGCCGTGTGATCAAGTTTGACCGGCCGAGTTAGCATCATAGGGTGAAGGATGTATTCTACTTTCCTCGAGGAAGTCCGAGCTCAAATCGCTAGCATGCGCCTTGCTACACTATGCCCAGTAGTTTAAAAAAGTTTTCTGGCCTATACGTTCATGATTGTAAACAAGAAAGTCATGCTTCGTCAAAGTACATTCTCATAGTCGCGCTCTCCTGAGCCACACACTCGAAAGCCCGAGCGTCGCACGTCGCGTGTTTGCAAGTGACCAATAATCTCACTGCGTTTACGTTACCGTGATCCGATCGAGTGCTTGTTCTTGACGAAACACAGCTCGCAGCTAAAAATATTGATGAGACACAAAAATATAAGATGGGGTAACAGTGGAATGAATATCACCTGATTCTAAATTCGTGGGGAAACTTCAGCTTATGATTCACGAATCGACTGTACTTGTCCAAATGGCTATGATATGAAAAATCCAGCCTCGATGAACGCACACCGTGAGGCACGAACAGCTTCAAGAGGCAGTTTTTTATCTCTACACGAGCTATGCGGAATGCTGTGCTCGCTCGATAGCTTAACTAGGCAAAGACTTGGTGCTGGTATTCGGTGTTAGTTTTGCCTCACAAAGCGTCTTAGAATGACAAATTGCTTCTCAGCGATGAACGTCAAATTGCAAGAGGCTGTAATTGCTTGTAACACACAAACAGCTGCAGCGAACTTAATATGCGAGTGGGGTTGAAGCTTTAATGCGGCTCTGCTCGGCCAAAGCCTCATCGACAACCGTCTTTTTGTCCTGCAACCTGTGATTCGCATAATCGTGAACACTTTCTCTGCAGCAGTCACCAGGGACCCCGGGATGAGCTCTTCTTTGAACTCGATGTCTTTGACTCTATCGGCGAGAAGCGTAGAGCTGCTCAGATGCTATTTATCTTAAGCAAAGGCGTTAAAGCCGTCAAATTTCGCAAAAGCGGGGCTTAACCTCCCGTGTGTTTTCGGAGTGTTTTTTTCTTCTGCTTGTGTTCGAGAAAGGCGATTAACTCGCTCTGTCTGTATATCGATCTGTGGACGGTCCGCTGTGGGCATACCCACCATAGTTTCAAGCACAACAAAACACAAACACAAAACAATCCTGAACGCTGGGTACTTAGTCGAAAACAACTCGTTCTAAGGCCTTGTCATCTGAAGACACATCTTAGGAATAGTGCTGCTGTGTCGACAGTGTTCACCTTGTTCGTTGCAGCCGTAAATGTGCTTTTGCTCAATCGGTAAACTACGACTGCAATACCTGTGCTACCTGGTGAATCCTTTAGCAGACTAAATACAGAACACATACTCATGGACTACTAACAGTGTAAGGGCGACGGCAGGCATACCAATGCGTGGCCGCATTCGGCGGAAGTTCTCCCTGCTGGCACAATTTGCGCGCGCACTCATATGTGCTACAATTTGGTCAAGCAATAGTGGGTGCTTACCAATCCATGCGCCATCTGCTAACCGAGGTATTTACCAAGCAAAGGATCGCAAGACTCAGAATTCTCAAACCCTTCTCATGTGGACCCACTCCACGTGGTGGTCGCCCTAATCGGTGGTGTATTATAATATAGCAAGAGCCGCTGCGGATTTGCGTTTAATCGCGCCAAAAGTTTTAGTTAAACTAAAGGATGCCGTAATAAATCAATACTCACAAAAATGAATAATGTGACTATAAAAAGAATTTACTTCGCATTGCTAATGCAATGTGGCCATGGCGGCGCTGAGATAAATTTCTAAAGTGAGTCCAATACGTACATTCAATAGTAAAGCTTTTATGGCCAGTTTCACGCCCAGTCAGTTAGACACATTCTTGTTCTAGTGACTCGCCCATGTTCGTGCGTACGAGTACAGTAAAATGGTACAACAATACAGAATTAAGGTATGTTGTATATTATATTATTACCACAACAGATGCGGAGAGAGAAGTTAACGCTTCTGCATGTAAAGTGACATTTCTAACCTAGCGTTACCCGCATTGTGAGTGGTAAATGTTTGCCTTGTCCCAATCTCTATCGCTCATTTGGTCTTTGTCAATTTATTTAGTTCATAAATACGTACGAAAGTTTTAGTTCGAGTACCAGGCTACTTTATTGCTATAATTTTCATGTTTTGCCTTAAAGAAATATACTATATACAGTACCACAAAACCAGGGAAAAGGTTGGGGTGACGCCCTCCTTCCAAGCGCGGGGGCTAAATGCTCGCGCGCTTCGGGCAGGTGCTCTCGGGCATCTGCAGGTCTCTAACGAGTCTCACCCTCGACGCGACGGTCTCCAGCACCAGGGCGCCACCTGGGCTCTTACCAAGTCAGAACTACACAAAATAATGGAAGACCCTCACGGCCTCGGTGCTGGCTGCACTGCCCGCCGAACGAGACCCGACGTATGCGGACACCACTCTATGCCGTGTACTAGCCAGACTGAGCCTAGCACGTGCATGACTTGGCAACGCGATAACGTAATACAATACAATACAGTATTACAAAGTGCAATTTATTTTCTACGCTTATCGCCATATAATCTCATGCAACATTTTAGCGTTTAGCAAAGCATGAAGTTGGAAAATGGTTTTCTTTAATGTATACGTTCCGCTTAGGTACGGGTTACAATGCATGAATTAGATTTATTTACTTCAAGCCTGCATATCACCATTAAAACTTGCTATTAATCGTTTTATTTAGTTGCATAATCTCGATTTGATAAGCTACATTGAATACTTACGCGCTTGCAATTTGTTATTGTAAAATAGCGTAGCCTGTTACGAATGGCTGCAAATGTACCGATATATTAACAACGGCTCGGACCGACAGCGTTGATTAGGCTGGGAACTTTATTGCAGAGCTTTGGGTCGCTTCAAAAATCTTTTGGTTCAGGATCGTTAGTGTCACTATCTATCAGCTTCACTTCATTATTATCCAATACTCGAGCTATAAAAATAGGTTAGTCATTGCCGTATTATTCTGTTCAGACAGGCCCAAAGCAGTCATTTTCATATTCGCGCAATTCCTGGCTATCTGTAATTTGTGTGGAATGTCTTAGCACCATACGACTCTTTTTCGCTTGGGTACGCTATGTCATGGGCGCTTAAAATTTGTTGCATCAATCTGGAGCAAGTAGACTTTAGGTAGCAGACAATTTTCCCCATCGAATCAGAATATTTGCAACGTTCTGATTGGTAACATATTGAGATTGCGACCTATTCAATAGTGCTCGTCACTTTTTTGAGAGTCATATGATATGCTTGATTTTGTTCAGACAGTATCACTTGCTCGAATGCTGGACTACGTTTAAATGGTTGATTACCTTGAAAACAAAATTTCTTGCAATCCTGAATTGAAGCTCGTTGCGCTGGTCCTGTGAGTGATGCAGCATGCTCAAGATCCTAGGGTCAAACATTTTTGACAAAGTATGACACGATTCCTACTTCAAATTACTATAAAATTGTGTAGCAGGCACTTTGTAAGCAGCAGTGTGCCGTTAGCTTATTTATTTTTAATCTGTTGAAGATAGATGCAAACTCTCGAATGCGTTCCTACTGACAAAGGCCTGGTCATCCCTTGAGACCGGCTAAACAACGGGTCATGTAATTTTAAATAGACATATCATATAGAATTAGCCAATAATAGTCTCTCTTGTAAAGACTTCATATATAGTTGCATAACTTTGACAGATACAACTAGATATAAAGCATAAGTATGTCGATGGAAGGAATGGTGTTTTATGCAAGATCTATAGCTAAAAGGTCGTTACCCTGCTTCTTTTTTAGACTTTTAACCTTCACTCCTTGATGTCAACGCATAAGGCTGTACAAATAGAGCTGTACCACTCAGCACGTACTGACCTACATTCGTGTGACGCATTTGCATGATGCATTTGCATAAAGTGTTTATTTTCGGCGAGTTAGTTTTCGCTTCGTTTGTTGGCATTCAATAGCTTAAAGAGTCTACTCAACACGA
Organism: Plasmopara viticola; assembly: GCA_001695595.3. Taxonomy (NCBI): domain Eukaryota; phylum Oomycota; class Peronosporomycetes; order Peronosporales; family Peronosporaceae; genus Plasmopara; species Plasmopara viticola. The sequence continues at coordinate 686,223 of MBPM02000017.1, forward strand.
TGCACAATCGTAAAATGCTTAAGCTATGCATCGTCTATGCTTGCCGATCTATTCGGGAAAATCAGCATATTATAATCTCTAAAGATCGGGAGTGATGTTGCCCCCATAATTTTGGTTTGTGGTAATTGCTATAAATACCGTGTCCCGAATACCGAAGCCCCAACGAATCTATTTTTTCTACATGATTAATGTTCAGATAGAAGTATGACTGTCATGCTTGCCCTCTTACCGTTGAGTCCATCAGCTATGACTTTGCTATATCGCAAATAGTCACTGTGTGAATGGTTGCAGATTAGTGGGACCACACCTTACAGAGCCAGACATATTGCATCGTTTCGAAGAAACCTAATTCAACGTTGACTTCAATAATTTAATAGCTGTTTTTTGTATTGTGAATTAGTACGAATAGAATATTCATGTAGCACATATTGCATTTAGCGGTGCAAAATGAATTCACTACACGGTGAATCATCAAGAGAGCAAGCACCGCAAATTCTCTCGTTTTAAATTGGCACGTTTCACATTTTGACTTTACCTTCATACAGCCGGTACTAAGGTGCCTGTTAAATTATCAAAATGAAAAGCCGGCCCTTCTGTAGAAGGACAGTTTCTGTTATGTTTTCATACAGGGCATGCATGATATGACTGCAAAAAATCATCCGACAAACAAAGATTCGTATCAAAGATCCACCAACAGTTCCAATACGTACAGTAAATCTGATTCCAATGAATTATATACTTGATCGCGATTTTGTGTCCGTTCACTTAAGTTAAGAAATGAAACATTCAGAAAGAAGTGCTGGATAATTTATACTAGACCAGAAAATGGTTTTGTGATATCACATACCACAACAATTACTGCGGGGATAACAAGCTATAAGCATTTACTTATGCCGACAGAACCGCTTGTGATGTACTTAAGTAATTTAATTGGTTACTAAAAGCGAAGCTGTAAAGTACGAGTACCGAGAGCTATTTCAATTAATATTTGGTACCAATTTTCGGAAAAGGTTGGGGTGACGCCCTCCTTCCAAGCGCGGGGGCTAAATGCTCGCGCGCTTCGGGCAGGTGCTCTCGGGCATCTGCAGGTCTCTAACGAGTTTCACCCTCGACGCGACGGTCTCCAGCACTAGGGCGCCACCTGGGCCCTTACCAAGTCAGAATCACACAAAATAATGGAAGACCCTCACGGCCTCGGTGCTGGCTGCACTGCCCGCCGAACGAGACCCGACGTATGCGGACACCACTCTATGCCGTGGACTAGCCATAGAGCCTAGCACGTGCATAACTTGGCAACGCGATAACGTAATACAATACAATACAAATTTGGTACCAAAGGTGCCGACGAAGAAGACGAAAGTACTGATTTTACAAAATACTTATATGCGCTGCGAAACCACATCTGATCGCCAGTATTATAACCACATCTGATCGTCGGTATTAAAACCATCTGATCGCTCATGTTTAATAAGTTTATTCCTATGATAAATCGTCCACCCATTCTCTAATTTGCAAGGACCCCAACGAGCAATCATGCACGTAGTACGCACTGTATTTATCTGTCTCGTTGGATTTAGTGCTTGTTTCGCGTCCAGCTTAAGTGCAGGGCAAGACAAGGAGTTGGGCATAAATAGTCGCTCCCCCATGACGACCATGACAGCGAAAAACTACAGCGTTGCACCTGAAGTAAGCAATGTTTACATTGATAAAAACAATGAATCGAGAGCTATAACAGGGGGGCGTATTGGCGAGCAAGTCAGTAAAGAGCTTTCGGACGCAAGCCTTGCACTAAGTCATACACCATCTTTGACGCGCAGCATCTCAAGCGACCGCATCGAAAGAGCAATCGAGGGGCTCGAAGCCGGGACACCACCATTGACGCGCAGCATCTCAAGCGACCGCATCGAAAGAGCAATTGAGCGGCTCGAAGCGGTGACATCGCCTGAGGCAATAAGCATGCTAAACGAAGTTGCCATTGTACTTGGCAACGCAAAATGGAGGAATTTGATTGAGGCGATGGATATCTCGTGGGAAGTCGAAATAATAAGGAAATTGGTGCTAGCACACTGCTTACATGCCCGAGAAAGCCCTGCTCATACGTTCCGATACATGAGAGTGGATCTTATGCATTTCTCTGCAGACACGCAAAGGTACGACCCCAAGCTTCTCTGGTGGCTCGACTATGTGGAACAGTACAGGCAACTTGTGGGTGTCAGGGGTTTAGTGCGGTCGGCTAAGAGTGACGCGGCCACAAATTACGAAGTATTTGACGACAAGGAGCTATTTGCATTTTTGGTAAACGAATATGAGTTGCAGGCAAAAAAGGTCACATCGCCAGCAATTCGTTCACCCGAGATGACGCCACCCGATCCGCAGTATCATGTAGTAGCATTATTTGAATGGCTTCGACACCAATCGAACACAGAAAAATTGGCGGAAGGCATGCAGTTGTTTCTGGTATCGAAGACGAACGCCGTGCTGCTAGTGTTTCATGAATGGCTGCAAGGCCGAGTTTCGCCAAAGATTGTATATGACATTTTAAGTGTTGTTCCCTATGACAACGAGGGCGTGTTTCCTTTGTGGCTCAAATATATTGAGATGTACTGGAACAATGTGTTTTCAGGTCCCGATGAACACTATTTTTACTACGACGTATTTCTTAGTTTTTTGGCTGAGAAGTCGTCGTGGAACGATGTGAAGAGCTTTCTTTACTCAGGATTATTTTATCAGATCTTTGACGAGGCGCCACAATTTGGCTTCGGAACCCACGCAAAAAATTTGCAAACAATGTTGGTGAGATGGCATTGGTTGCATTACGGCGCGACACCTAAAGTTTTTTTTAAGAGACTGAAGGCATCAGGAAAGTTTGAAATCGGTGATCTAGAGTTCTTGCAAGGAATCTTGTTTGTTGATCTTTATCGAGAGAAAAAACGGTTTATCAACGAAGAATTGTACACTTTGTTACGCAAGACACATTCGCTCGAGGAGATTGTGGGACTGTTTCAATGGCTTCAAAAGGATCATTATTGGGGTATGGAAAAAATAATAAGTGGTATGCTTAAGTACCTTCAGAAATTATCGATCAGGCGACGCGTGACTAAAACATTGCAACAGGAGGGACACCTTCAAAAGAAGCGTAAAAGAAGTCCCTAGGCATCTCTTGAGCGCTTTCGACACGGATTTGGTGATGCTTGTGCATATACTCTTTTAACGTCATGTAGGCTTTATAATTTTTTCATATTTTTCGAATAGCTTACGCGTCATTCAATTAATGTCCTGTGTTTATCTTTCTTCGAAGCGATTGTCAATACTAGTGCATCATTAATGCTCGTGCATAATAAGTGTGACTACATTATTAGGCTCTCCGTTAGCATGTTCATTACTGCATAATTGTTTTACATACTTTAGCGCATTAATTCGATTGAACGGCCTCATAATGGCGTCGTCGATCTAAAGAGATAATATATTATCTTTCGGAATCAAGCCAAATTCTATGGCAATCTTGATATTCCGATGTGACGATCTATTTGCTTTGCACCGATTGCTATAGTTATATTTAAAGGTCAAGGTTGTCTTGCTTGGCAAATCCAATTACGAGACGAATTGATCAAGACTCTGTTGTTATCAAATGTGTCCAAATTTATAGTCATTATGATCCTGCGTCCATAATCCGTCGCAAATTCATCGCTGTGTACGCGTTGACAAAAAAAAAGTAATATTCATAAGCGTTGGATGAAAAAGCGCACATTGCGTGCCCAAAATTTTGACTTATATTACATTTATGTACTGTGCAGTGCTGAAATAAATAATCTATTTTTGACAAGCCGCTCGCGTTCCGGGCGGCGAGTGAATACTAAGTTTCAATCAATTTCGCTGCTCCCGCTCACCTGTTTTTGTATAGGATGACAAGTTTTTGTCATCAAGTCCTTATACTTTCATAACGGGTCTAATGGTGCAGTGCAATCACTATCTCTGCTCCAAGTCTGTATTTGCGAGTTCGAACCCCACCAAGAAAAATAGACCTGTCGGAGCGTCGGTTACGTAAGAGAAGTACGTCGCTATTCAGAGCGACATCGAATGTCGAACATATCTAAAGCGATAACACATCTATGCACTGAGCTAGTTTATAGGCTTAGGTCCATCTCAGGATATTTGAGGTACCTAATACATTTTCTTTAAAAGGTAATAAAGCTTTTGAGCGAGGGTCGCTCGGATATTCACATAAAACCAAATGAAATCTACATCATGCGAGGCTCAGTTACGAGCTAAGTGTGCCTTTTAAGCCTTACTGAGCGACTGCAATTTGTGACGATGACGTGGAAGGTTTAATTTAGTTTCGTAGTCGGCTAAAGCACATGCGTTTGATCGACGAAAGCCACGAAATGCAAAAGAAATTGCGATTGTTAAATCCATTACGAACTCAGACAAAAATTTAAAAGCTAGTTGAAGTTTACTCGGTCAAACGTGTCGGCAATGCAGTACAAGAGCACAGAGCTCGTGGTGCGACATCGAATGCCCAATGTGTGAATAAACCGGCCTGCCTGTACTCTGAACATTAAATGCAGATACTCTAAACCAAAGTTTGAAGACCGTCATTCCGACAGAATCAAGCTGGGTGCAGTTGTGAGACCCGCGGCTTTGAACCCGTTTGTTTGCTCGTGCTGCATAATTAATTAGAGTAGTGCAGGAGATTTACGCTAGGCGTTAAAATTCTTTTTCAGCCAAACCCGTTATTAAGGTCCATGCGCTTCCTGTGATGTATAAGAATAGACGTTGTTGAATTGCGGAGAATTTGACATCTCAAATAGATGTGTCGTAGTATGCATCGGTAATTTAATATATAAATCCGGTCTTTTGTCCGCACATTATGAATTGGTAGGGGTGATCCCGTACCCGCGCTGCAACCAACTCAGTGTTCACACAGAAGTTTCAAAAGAGCCGTGTTGCTAATCGTGCTGGGGGGCTGCACCTTAGCTGTCGTAAGTATTTGCTTCAAAAGAGCGTAAACATAGTCTTTTAATCTTCGTTCTATATTCAGCATATAGTTCGTACGCCTGTTGCGACTCAACGACCTCAAGTTACAATTTTACCTTACTTTTGTGTACTTTAAACACATTTCAGAAGCCAAAAAAAGTAGCTAGGCAACATGCTAGAAAAAAGTGCAAATATTTTCTTTGGTTATCTTAAATTACAAACACTCCGACGAACCAATGACTGTCATACCTGTCCTTTTACTTGCGATAGTGTAATCAGCTGACGAAACTTTGGATACCAAAGTGATCGTCGCGTTGAAAGATGTGGTTTATTCAACAAAGAATGAACCTCGATGGATTATTAAGCTGACGTATGAGTAGAGCGATGCTTACAGGGACAGTGTGCTTAGCCAAAGCCTTGTAGCCGACGACCAGCGAATTGCCGTTCTGTAACCTTGATCCGCATTATAATACTCTTGTGAGAACATTGTCCGCAGCAGTCACATCAAGACGAGCTTTTTTTTTACTTGTGGTCCCGCCGCCTGTAACTCAATCAACATGAAGCAAACTCTTGCTGTAGTTTACAACGACAATACAATCGTGCCAAAATGGGGTATTCATCTTCGGTAATCTCGGGTTGATTTTTCTTTTTTTCACTTTACAAGACACTGGGTTAAGTTATGACGACTGTTCTGCGCCAATATTCTTTTCAGGTGATTATTTTTAAATCGATGAGGGGTAGAGAAAGCATGGTGCTCTAGCTTTTTACGGTGCATTATGCTGTGATTTCGCTCACAACTGACATTTAGCGGACGCAACCTTGGATACTGTTTTACTCGCTCTGTCGGACTATCGGTCTGTGGATGGTCCGCGGTGTGCATACCAACCCCCGTATCGAGCACCCCTATAATACTGTCGCGAATTGGTCTTATAAAGAGGGGTCCGCAGCTTGAGACGATGTGATATGGTTGATCTTGTGGTACGTAGACACGATCAAGGATTAGCGCTGCTGTATCGACACGTCCAGCAGCCGATTAAAAGCGATAGCGACCACCTTAGTAATGTTGCTTGTTAAGTCCCTGAGCAAAATCGACACTAACAGCGGAACGGCAACAAAAATCTTGCCAATGTATGATAACAGTTGGAGGAGGTTCAATCTGCTTTTTGCGCGTGCACTCTTATGTGCTACAACAGTGAAGGATGATCTGTATCAATCACGAGTAGCTTAAAACCTAGCTGTTGAGCTCCGGGCTCGACATGAGCATACGCCATCGCAAGTAGCTCTTTGTCACGGACACAGTCGTTCTTCTCGGTAACTCAAGTATGTCAATTGGAATGCGATCAAGGAATATTGCCTCTTGTCGTCTGCTTGCAGCAGTAGCAAAACCTTCCGCATCATAGACGGCACTAAGCGATCGTCGTGGATCTGGCAAATCAATACCGAACTCTGCAACAAGGCATCTTGATCTTATCGTGCGCCTCTTAGTGTTGGGATTTCTGTTCCAAATTGCGTCCGGTTTCAGGAAATGCGATAGCGGTCTTGATACGTTTGCGTCATTCGCACAAAATCGGGCAAGTAATTGATTAGGCCAAGCCACAACTGACGAGCGTTGTCCAAAGAATTGCGTGCCACTTCACGTGAGTGTTCAGAATCTCCATCTCGACGTGCATTGCTCAGTAGACAGTGTGCGTCTGGACACGATACAATCTATACTAAACTAGCTAAAAATAAAATCCAGCTACGCCGTACGTGACGACTGCTACTTAGTGGACACAGCGTGAATAGAAGTGGCCTCGCTCTCAATGCCTTGTTTACGCCCCACTCGCAAGGCAGCAAGTGCCTATAAGCACTGCTCATTATTTAAAATGCCAATTTATGCGCAAGAATAGGTCTTACATGAGCATACTCTTGACTGTATCCTTTATGACATGGAGCAAATGCTGGGGACAACGAGTACCGTTCAGTAACTTTCGTAGCAGCCCACGTTTCGAATCATCGACCTCAGCTTCATATTTCTCCATTTCAGACATTTATATATTTAGCACTCGACCAGCCCGATTTAGCGTTCGCGCCAATAGTGCTTTTGGTTATAGCGAACCTGATTTAGAGAACACCAGAGTTCCACTAGAAGTAAATCGTATAGCATCCGACTTCGACGGAGCTAGCATCTATGGCGCATTAGCCATGCTATTGAAGATGAAGTCAAATTATACCTGGTCTATTATAGAGCAGCGCTTTTCGCTACTAGAGTCAAGACAATTACAGCTAGATTCTTTTGGCATTAAGATGCAGCGATGCTGCTGAAGCAAAATTAAGCTAGCCTGCTCGAAGCACAGTATATGGCTAATTTCTTTTGACTGTAGAGCGTCGAGCTACTATTAAAAGAAGTCGATGACTAGAGCTCGACACCGTGGCGCGTTTCAGCTACTTGGCAGCAGGGAGGGTTGCAAATATAGCCGCCTTTATCATGTCTACTAATGAAACCAGCACAGCATCGAGGCGTGCAGGAGATACGAGATCAACTTGTGAACTAGATTCGGTCGAAGTGTGCAACAGATGTGATTTTAATGATCAGTGAGTTTTAAATCATATATAATTCTAATATTTTTATGTGTATAACGTCTGGAGCTATTACGAGTTGGCTCACCCCTTTAGAGTTGTAAGGATTGCTTAGAATTTAATGCATTGTACACGTGGATCCCCTTCAACCCTAAATAGTGAGCGGTCGCATACCGAAAGTTCGAACGCTTTGATGCTATGTGAACCCTTTTGATGCTTGTCTCTTTTGATAGCCTTTGTCAAATGTTATCATAGGTTGGTGCTGAAATCCCTGCAATTTTAAATTGTCACTAACAAATCATCTTAAGTGAGTTTTTTTTTGACTTTTTGACCTCAAATATAAATAAAAGCCTCGACTTTCATGTAAATAACTGCCCTTGTAGTTGGTGTCGATGACATCGCTATTTGATTCTTTTTTAGTATCACAAATTTGCTGTTTGCAATCCTGTTACTATAGACATCCTTAAAGTCCTACCAGTCTACTGCGATTAAAGCTTACACTGCATGTCTGTTACTCCAAACTTGTAGTAGTATCACGCGGCAACGTCGTCGTTAAAGTACCTGACGCACATTTGTGCTTGAAATCAATTCCCACTTATCGTTTTCAATGAAGCTTCTAGCACGTTGTATAGCTTGGAATTTCCGCGTTGTGAATTAAATAGTTGTAGCCGCCTAAGCGTACTTATATGCCAGCATTCTATACCCTTGTTAATAATGAGCAACAACACAATAGATAGTGCAAACACAAATCATTTGTCGAATGAAGAGGCATTTACGGCCCAACCACACTTTGATTGTTTTCTCACGGTTACGTCGCAATTGATTGAATGCAGCAAGCCCGAGGCAATCACGATAATCAAGCCGGATTTTCACAGCTGCCTTTTGGGATCCACAATGAGTGCTTTCTAAGAATTTACTTCGAAAATAGTTTTTTGATAGAATCACGGCAACGAGGGAAAAAAGACGTGTAGTCTCATCATCAAGCCAAATGTGAAAAGAACGCCTATCAGTTCAGTGCAGCGCATCGATTGTATGTAATTAGGATCCACATCATAGATACGACATTTATTTACTCTACAGTTAACAAAGTAAACAATATTGTTACGTTTGAGAAAAAGGGTCGTGATAAGCAGCAATTAAAGGAGTTTGCGCAGACGCATAATGAGTTTGTCCGATCACCTACTATATATATAAGGATTATCTAATTCGAAGGTGCTTGAGGCAACATATTTTTAGGAAGTGTAGAAACAAAGGACGTGAGCGACAACTTTATCAGGCACTCGGAGGATCTCTTTTACTGATACGATACCCGTTTCACGAAAAGGCTTGACTAAGTTTAATATTCGGGCCCGACTTCAACCGCCGCAGTACGCTCAATCCACCAGCTATTGAAAGTTTAACAAGCAGCTCAGTCCGTAACAACAATATTATTGGTCCTAAAAATTTTTTACCCTTGTTTGGTAGTACAAAATAAAAAAATTCGATTTTACGTAATTATTTATCCCAATCAGTAGAGGTTCAAAATGTATGTACTAAATGAAGGCGATTTTACTATATTTTGATACCTTAAGCCTTCAAATCCTGAATCCTTATCAACTTCGCCCTTGTATTGTATTGTATTACGTTATCGCGTTGCCAAGTTATGCACGTGCTAGGCTCTATGGCTAGTCCACGGCATAGAGTGGTGTCCGCATACGTCGAGTCTCGTTCGGCGGGCAGTGCAGCCAGCACCGAGGCCGTGAGGGTCTTCCATTATTTTGTGTACTTCTGACTTGGTAAGAGCCCAGGTGGCGCCCTGGTGCTGGAGACCGTCGCGTCGAGGGTGAGACTCGTTAGAGACCTGCAGATGCCCGGGAGCACCTGCCCGAAGCGCGCGAGCATTAAGCCCCCGCGCTTGGAAGGAGGGCGTCACCCCAACCTTTTCCGAAAAACAACTTCGCCCTGATCCATCAAATCAAGGATGTATTGACTTTAAGGCATCGCTGAAACATGATCAGGTTCGCGTTGACAACAAGCAACTACCGGTGAGCGTAAAAAGAAAAAGCCAGTGTGCATCAGATCTTTGCCAACAAAGTCTAGACTTAGAATCATTTTGTATCGTAGCCGGATTTGCCAAGATCAATGCATCAAAACTTGACCTATTAAGCATCACTATAGCAATCGGTGAAGAGCGTTATATAGTCACATCAGAATATCAAGATTGTCAAAGACAGTGGCTCGATTTCGATAGATAATAAGTTAACTCTTTTATCCGACGGCGCCATCTTGAGGTCATACCAAAAGAACGTAAAGTTGAATCTAGTGATGATCATGCTTGCTGAGGGCCTGATACTGTAGTCACGATCATATGCTTCAACACTGATAAATACAAAAGATAAATCTTGAGGAACTTTGTGATGTCTTCATTAGGCTAGTGAAAAATATAAAACAACTTACATTAATTTTGAGGCTTAGAAGACTGAGGAGGGTCAAAGTTCGCCAAAAGTGTCCACCCTTGATGTCGAGAAAATTCGAGAGACGCTTAATGAATTTTTACATTCTTCTTCTGAAAGAGGTGTCCGTCCCGTTGCAATGTTTGTGTCACGCGCGATTCTTGCCTAGTCGAGGGATTGGTAAGGTACTTGAGAATATCATTTGCTATTTCTTGCATACCCGGATATTTCCAAAGCCATCGAAGCAATCCCACAATCTCTCCAAAGGAATAATGTTTACACAATAAATCAAACAATTTTCGGTTTGTTAAGTGCTTTCTCGCTCGGTAAAGATTCACAAACAAAATTCCCTGCAAGAACTTGAGATCACCAGGTACAGACTTTCCTGATGTGACCAGTTGTCTGGAAAAGTATTGAGGTGACGTGCCGTTATGCAACCAGAGCCACCTCATCAACAATGCTTGCAAATTTCTTGCGTGGATTCCAAAGCCAAAATGTGGCGCCGTGTCAAATATCTGATGAATGAGTTGTGAGTCAAGCAACTTCGTCACACTTATCCACGAAGACTGTTTGGCCAAAAAACGAAGAAATTCGTCGTGGTAAAAAAATGTCTACCGGATCCCTTTAATCACATTATTCCAGTACACGCCAACATTTTGAGCCACAAAGGAAACTTGCCAACGTCGTCATGGGAACCAACACGCAAAATATCGAAAATGGATTTTGACGATACTCGACCTTGCAGCCAATCAAGAAAAACTAGCTGCTCTGTGTCCGACTTCAATACAAAAAACAGCTGCATGCCTTTAGCCAACTTTTCTAGGTCCGATTTGTGTCGAAGCCATTTAAATAGTGCGACCACTTCCCGACGCGAATCAGATGGTGTCAATTTATGTGAAAGAGATGCAAAAGACGAGTCCTTTTTCAACTGCAAATTTATCCACCAAAAATGTAAATGGCTCCTTGTCGTCAAATTATCCGTGACTTGTGGCCGTGTCACTCTTGGCCATTCAAATCGTACCCACGCCACCCACACGTTGCCTGTACTTTTCCACATAGTCAAAGCACCAGAAAAGTGTGCGGTCGTACTTTAGCGTGTTAGAAAATATATGGGATTCACTTTCATGTATCGAAATATATGAGCAGGGCTTTTGCGGGCGTGAGGACACCAATATTTAATACCATTGATCTCCCAGGAGGTACCTGGCGTCTCAATTGAATCTCTCCCTTTAATGTTTGGTGGGCCACGTCATCTAACATTTTATCTATCTCACCGCTCGACTGCGCCTTTGATGCCATGTGACGGAAGTGACGTAATCTTAAGTCCAAGTGCATGGCTCGTGTCTGGAGGCTCTTTATGATCCAAGCAACAAAGCGCTCCTCTCACATAGTTTTCGATTCATTGTTCCTGTCAAAATTAAAAGTGCTTTTCTCAGGTGCAACACTGTACTTTTTCGGAGGAAGTAATTGTGTCCGGCTCCTCATCTCGTCCTGCATTTAAGCTGAGCGCGAGACAGATACTAATATCAACAAGACTGATGGATATAGTACGTACCAAGACCAGCATGCACTTAGAGGTCCTCGTATTGCTTACGTCTGCACGCAAATTTGAGAATGGATGGAAAACAGAAACAAAAAGTAGCAAAAGTTGAAGCAACTAACGAACGATCTCCACAATCCCGTTTTTTTACCAGACCTACTACTTTGCTGTTCATCCTAGCACACACTGCCAGAAGGTACATAAGATTTAAACCAAGGCATCTCACTAGGGTCGGACAATAAAATTGGTAAATTAACTTGCAATTGAAACTTTAACAACTAAAGATAAAGTAAATTAAATTACTTTATGCAACAGAGTTCTGCAGCCACAGCATTTAGATGACCTGGGAGGGAGCTTAGTAAAAGATTGTGCTTAATCTTTTATGACAGGATAGATCGGCAAGGCAAGTCTGTTACATTTAAGTGCCGTGCTTATGTACACTTTGTGTGGTATCAAGCGCCGACAACCATGATATACATAATCACCGCAAATAAATGTGTAATGCGATTGCGTCGCACGAACAGTGAATCAGCACGTGCTCAATTATATCCTGAACAGTTTTCATTTCATTTCGATATTAAGAGGACGAAGGCTCAGAGCTAAAAAAAAATAATGCAAGACAACGAAGCAGTGGACCATGCTGCAAACACTAAATAATTAATAAAAAAGTATCTCTTGGAATTATGCAGCTATATTCCAAGGCCCTTTGAGAAATACTGACTGTTAGATTCATCTTGAAGGATACAAGGAGCTTTATATAGCTGCTCTTGGAAGACAATGTGGCCATTCACGCGAGAGACACTTTGTCGTCAAATATTACTCGAGCCATACAAGGAGTAGCTACGAGCTGTGGTCATTGGTAGGGATTTACTACACAACTGAATATTATGATAATTGCGTACAACCTGATTTTTTCTCTGAGTATGATCGTCATCCACATATAATTCAGCAAGTGATCTCATGTCTCCACTCCTTCTCTACGCAAGATGCTGTGCTGAACCCGTTCTACCTAGTAGCACTTGGAGTCAGTTGCACGGAATCTGTACTTTCCGCAAAGGCTCCAAAGTAGACCGAATTACCTTCCTGCATCTATCGGTCGCGCACTTTGTACTACTTAAAAACCTTGTTGGTCTTAGTGATCCTGGGGAGAGCAGCCCTCATTGGTGCCAAGCCGCTGTAACGCACCACGATGTTTAAGATTTGGTAAAATAGTTATTCTCTAAATTTTAGGCATCACAGGCTCCTTAGTATGTATTGGAGGCTGTCCACACGCAACACCTCCGTTAAATGCGCTATCCGCGCGTCGACACTTGCTTAGTGAATTACAGTCTGCTAAGTAAGAAATGTATTTGTTGTTACCACTAGATTTGTGAGCTCAGTCTAAAAAAAAGTTATACATCGGACTTTAAACGGTCTTGGAAGGGCATGAGTCGCTGTACAAAATAAAAATTCCGAAACGATGTGAACCACTGAAGAGGTATTTTTATTTCAGCACTCCGAGCATCTTACGATTCCTTTGATGCCCCTGAGGCCTCTTCAAAGCGCTAATATCACCCTTGGTCTTGCCGGTGAGTGCCCATACGGCGCTTATATTTCTCGGTGCATTGCCCATAGAGCTGGGAGGCCGTGAGCCTGTAAGGCTTTACACTGTAAGGTACCGGTCGACCTTAAAAATTACGTACGAGCATCATTTACGGTTTGTTATCGAATTGAGACGGTCATCAAACGGCCGAGCCAGAGCCACTTCAAATCGCTCATATGACTTCATGATGCGGGATGACCAAAGACGATTTTGTCGCCCATAAGACCACCTCTGCTTCACGAAGCTCTCCACATAAAATTGTTGCTGGTGTTGACGGCCAAGGAGTGTCAAAGGAGAGCGTTCCTGCTTCGTCCTGACACCTTCTTCATGAGATGCGCTAGCTCCTAAGCGACCGGATTTACGATTACTCTAGAGGTGACCAGGTTGCGGTCGCTATGGTGTGCTTTGGGACGTTGTGGGGAGATGAAAGTTGCTAGTAACATATTTAGGAGCCCCGAGTGCTAAGAGTCTCAGATTGAAGCCGTCAAAAAATCGTTAATTTGTCGCTTTTCTTTGGGATTCGTCGTGGTATTGTATTTGCACGTTAAGATAGGGTCCATTTTCGTTTTTAAAGTTTACGCACTCAGCGTCAATCCCGAAGGCAAAAAAATCACAAAGGTGAGTCGGTGCCGATCCATCAAGTAAGTAGAATGTACTTTAGAGTCACAGATGCAAAAAGGCGGCAGGAGGTTAAGCTGGAACATCTCAAAGGCTCATTTTGAGTCGGGAATCGGCTGTGAGATAGTCACATAACCCCTCGCCCGCTGCGCTTGTGCCTCCAGCCGCTGAATTTACCTAAGAAACGTACAGGATTTGTCGTCTTTACTCTACTCGATTCATATTGGTTACAAACTGCGAAAGATTTATCAATTATGGCACCCCAGGCCGGCTCTTGGCTCTTGAACATCATGTATTTCTTTTCGAACACGACCGATGAGTCTGACGACAGGGCAATCTCGTATCCTTGGTCAATGAGATCAATTTGACAGCGTTGTCGGTAGTCTTGGGTTTCTTTGCAGCCTTAGCGGACTACGAGCGGCGAGTGCTCACTTAGTGCATGTGTGACCACCAGGCCTTGTGAGAGACATACTAGATTTGTGCAACCCCGTTTCAGGCTGCCCGATCAAAACGTTCGCGTGCTTGCATCCACATAAGTTAAACCCTCAAAGCGTTTTGTCGATGAGAAATCAACTCACAGCATACTCCGTCAACCTCATGACCGGCCCAATAAAATTAACCAATTATGCCGCTAGTGCATCGTTGGGTCTTAATGTCGACAGAATATAAAAGACACAAGCCAAATTACAGTGTTTGAACGCCATGCGGCTTCCCGACGCTAGTAAACTATGCTGTGAAAAGCAACTTGATCGCTTGTAATGCATAATTGCATGACGGTCATTTTATCACCCTCTGTTCAAAAAATACAAGATAAAGCCGTATAATTAAGTTTGACCGGCCGAGTCAGCATCACAGGGTAAAGAAGGTATTCTGCTTTCCTCGAGGAAGTCCGAGCCCAAATCGCTAGTCTGCGCCTTGCTACGCTATGCTCAGTAATTAAAGAAGATCCTGGCTTACACACTTATGATTGTAAACAAGAAAGTCACGCTTTCGGCAAAGTGCATTCTCATAGTCGCGCTCACCTGAGCCACACACTCGAAAGTTCGCGCATCGCACGCCGCGTATTTGCAAGTGACCAGTTATCTCGCTGCGTTTACGTTACCGTGATCCGATCAAGTGCTTGTTCTTGACGAATCAAAGCTTGCAGCTAATAAATTGATGTAACACAAGAGTAATAGAGTGGTATGAATATCACCTGATTCTAAATTCGTGGGAAAACTCCATCGATTGTACTTTTCCAAACGGCTATGATATAAAAAATCCAGCCTCGATGAACGCACACCGTGATGAACGCACAGCTTCAAAATACAGGTTTTTATCTCTACACGAGCTATGCGGACCGCTGTGCTCGTTTGGTAGATTAACTAGTCAAAGACTTGGTGCTGGTGTTGTGATCCGTTCCGATGCTAATATAGCCTCACAAAGCGTCTTAGAATGACAAATTGCTTCTAAGCGCTGAACGTCAAATTACAAGAGGCTGTACTATTTGCTTGTAACACACAACAGCTTTAGCGAAGTAATATGCGAGTCGGAAAGAAATTTTAATGCGGCTCTGCTCGGCCAAAGCCTCGTCGATTTCCAGCTGTTTGTCCTGCAACCTACGATCCGCATTATCGTGAACAATTTCTCTGCAACAGTCACCAGGTACTCCGGGATGAGCTTTTCTTTGAACTCAATGTCTTTGCCTTTATCGGCGAGAACCGTAGATCTGCACATTTGCTGTTTAACGTTAGCAAAGGCGTTAAAGCTAACAGAATTCTCAAGCAAAAGTCGAACTAGACGTCCCGTGTATTTTTATAATCCGCCTAATGAAGTACTGGATTTGTTACTAACGGTGGTGTCGCGCAAAAAAGCACACTACAAATCAGTGTCATCCGCTCACATTATTGAAAAGAGGTGAAAAAACGAGTTTTCAGCATCTTGCGACAGAATTCTTTCTCTTTGCCATGATATAGCTGGCGACTGATCACTGATGTATGTGTTCTAGAGAGGTGATTAACTCGCTCTGTCTGTATATCGATCTGCTGACGGTTCGCTGTGGACAAACCCACCATAATTAGAAGCACCACAAGACACGAACACAAAAGAATTCTGAAGGCTGGGTACCCAGTCCGAAACGACTCGTTCTGAGTCCGTGCCATCTGAAGACACATCCAAGTACACTTCTGCTGTCCACCTTGTTCGTTGGTATAGGACATACGCTTTAGGACTACTAACAGCGCAATTGTGACGGCAGGCATGCCAATGCGTGGCCGCATTGGGTGGACGTTCTACCTACTAGCACAATGTGCGCACCCACTCATATGTACTACAATTTGGTCGATCAATGGTGATGCTTGCCAATCCATGAGCTACCTGCTAACTGAGATATTTACCAAGCAATGGATTGCAAGACTCAGTATTCGCAAACCCTTTTTTTCATGTGGACCCACTGCACGTGGTGGTCGCCTTTATCGGTGGTGTAATATAACATAGCAAGAGCCAACGCGGATTTGCGTCTAATCGCACCGACGCTTTTAATTAAATGAAAGGATGCCGTTATTGCTCGTCTAAATCCCTTTCGCTCGCTTGCTTTACTTCCCAGCTAATTGGTCTTTGTCAATCTGCTTAGCATTCGATCCTATGTGTACTTCATGGATACGTGCGACAGTTTTAGTTCGAGTACCAGGCTAGTTTATAGCTATATTTTTGTGTTCTGCCTAAACGAAGTATGCTTTATACAGCATATGCATGTATAAATTGTTATACGACGTGCGATGACTATCGTCTTATAGTTGACAAAGCGCAATTATATTTTTCGCTTATCGCAATATAATCTTATGAATTATTCAGCTAAAGTGCGACGCTGCAGAGCATAAAGTTGGTGCTAAAAAGGTCGAAGTGAGCACTAGTTGGCAAAATGCGAAGCAAATTTATTCATAAGATCCTTAGTTCGCAACTACATGCTACATCTAAGCCAAAGATTTATCGAAGCCAATCAACAATGACTCATCATCCGGGCGCAATCTTCCCATCTCAAAATCGATTTTCTGCCGATCTTGAATCCGCTCCTTCGAGTAGTCATCAACTGATTGCAGAAACCAGTACTTACCGATATGTAGTTCAGCAGCATCTTTGACAACACTCCCACTCGACTCGGCAAAGGCGACGACTTGTTAGAGCGTAGAACATCGAACAGCGCAGAGAGAATTGTCTTCGTCATTATGTCGGGCAGCATGTCTTGCGTAGGGATGTACTCAAGATTAACTTGGCCGTCCTTAACCTTTTCTCGCACGATGGGGTAGCGAATGTCGATGTGTTTTGTGCGCTTGTGAAATTCTGGATTTTTGGGTGACGCAATAGAACCTTGATTGTCCTCGAACCTTTTGACAGACTCATTTGGAGTCATCTCACCAAGCTCACACAGAGATACCTTGAGCCAAACTGCTTCTTGAGTGGCCTCTGATAAATATAAATACTCCGCCTCTGTTGAGGAAAGCGCCGCACTTTGTTGCTTTTTATTTCGCCAGCTAATGCATCCATTGTTCAGTGTAAATACATATTACCGCTTGGACTTCGGCGAGACTCGATGTCTCCAGCCCAGTCTGCATCCGAATACCCAAGTAGCTTAGCCGGACCGCATCTTGTGTACTGGAGTCCATTCGTTTCCGTTGCAACTAAGTATCGCAGCACGCGCTTGAGAGCTTGCCAATGCGTCGGACACAGATCAGCACCAAACTGGCTTCGAACTCCCACAGCCGAGCAAGGTCTGGTCTCGTCGCAACCATAAGGTACATTGTGCCACCAAGACAACTTCGATAAGGCATATACTTCATCGTATCTTCATGCTTGCGGCCACGTTCACACATGTTCTTTGTCAGCTTGAGCCCTTCTTCCTGAGGCGTCTTGACAGGGTTGCTACCTTGCATGCCAAATTTGCTCAGAATTGACTTGAGAGACGTGGTTTGCCGCATCGTGACTCGACCGGATACTTGGTCTTGACCGATTTCCATACCGAGAAAATAATTGAGCTCGCCAAGATCAGTCTTCTAAACCGGCCGCTTAGCGCACGCTTGGTGGAGACAATGAGCGAGTTATTACTGCTTGCTACTATAGATCATCCACGTATAGCACAACAATCACCATATCGTCGTAAACGCGCTTGGTGTGCACACAGTGATCGGACTCACACCTGCTGAAGCTCATCTTGATCATAAAGTCGTCGATGTTTTTATTCCACATGCGCGATGACTGCTTAAGACTGTACAACGACCGCTTCAGCTTACATACATGACCTTGCTTGTCTTCGCTGACAAATCCTTCAGGCTGCTGCATATAACTTTCTTCATTCAGAACTCTTCGTTAAAGAAGGCAGTCTTCACCTATATCTGATGCAGCATCAAACCGTACTTGGCAGCCATGCTCAGCGCGATGAGAATTGAAGTAAACTTCGCCACCGGCGCAAATGTCTCCTCATAATCGACTCCGAACTTCTCTAAAAATTATTTGACAACGAATCGCACCTTCAACCGCTCGATAATTCTGTCCTGGCTTTTTTTGACCCGAAACACCCATCTGCAGCCGATCGCTTTGCATCCCTTAGGCAGAGGAATAACATCCCAATCTTGTTTTTGTGGAGTGACTCTAGCTCCGAATCGCATGCAACTTTCCATTGACCTGCGTCGCAAATTTCCATCGCCGACTTAAACGTTGTCGGCATTTCTCCCACTGAATACACGACGTGGGCTGCTTCGTAGCCCTCTTCGCAAATTGAAGCAAGAGCCGACATTTCTTCGAGTGTCGAGCGTTGATATTTAAGCACATGACGCTTGGGCTGCGGAACCTCAGTCGCTTTTTCCAGTGATTGAGTACGAGTGTGCCGCTTGCTTCCTAGTTCAAGGTCCGTACTTGTGTCTTGTGCCTCAGTCTGCTCTGCTTCAGACTCTTTCTCGTCGTCCGTCCTTATTTTTTCATCCTCATCATGAGTCTCGACGATAGTGCTCTTATTCTCGTAAGTCGTTCTCTCACTGTCAAAAGTGTCTTTCTTGAACTGAACATCGCGACTCATGACAATTTGACCAGTCGACAAGTCTTCGAAACGATACGTCTATTGGTGCTCCAAATAGCCCAAAAATCGACAAAATATGGCCTTTGCATTCAATTCCGAGAGCTTTTCTTTTGGAACATGCACGAACGCGTAACAACCAGATACTTTCAAGTTGGCTAACAGCGGTTCCTTGGCTGTCCAAAGCTCGTAAGGTGACGTTTGGTGCTCGATAGCACGCGATGGACACCAATTTCGAAGAAACATTGCCGTCATAACTGCTTCTCCCCAGTAGTGTTTAGCGAGGCCCGCGTGCTCCAACATGCACCGTGTGCATTCCACAGGCGTCCGATTCTTACGCTCCGCAACTCCGTTTAGTTGTGGTGTGTACGGCGGTGTATACTTGAGCACAATTCCATTATCCGAGCAAAACTTGGCCATTCTCGCGGATGCATTCTCGCCACCATTGTCACTGCGAAGAGATTTTACGCGTTTGCCGGTCTGCTTTTTTGCGAATGCCACAAAGTTGGCGAACTTGTCCACGACTTCTGACTTGCTCTTGATCAGGTAGACGACGCAATATCCGGACTTTTCGTTGATGAAAGTCACGAAGTAGCGCTTGCCACTAAATGCTGAGGTCTGCATGGGGCCGCACATACCGCTGTGTAAAACTTCTAGAAGCTCGTTCGCTCGATTCGTCGACGTCGATTGGAACTGTACACGAGTCTGCTTACCCAGTGCACAGCCATTTCAAATCTCCCACTTGTTCACAGACGTCATGTCGAGACCAATGGCAAGATTCTCTTTAACAATTGCGTTCAGTCCGTCATGACCAATAAGACCAAGTCGAAGATGCCACAAATATGAGGCCTCCTCGTTACTTGTCACAGACTTGACTGTATTTACTTCTTTTCGAACAACTGGAGTTATGTGCAGCCGAAACAGTCTTCTTCCTTCGCGCGCATCGATTTTCCACTCGACACCTTTTGTTTCGGCAGAGTATCCTTCCTTGTCGAAAATCACAGGCCTAATGTCCTTAGTGAAGCGACCAACTGAAAAAAAAATCTCGACGACTTGGGAACGTGCCACACATTTGACAGCACACCCTTCTTTATTCCGTGCGACGTCACCACAGCCATCACAATGTCACCGCTGCCAATAGCTTGCACGACGCCGTCGTCTACCAGATGTATGTCGACAGGGGAAGAAGCCTTGTAGCTCCTCTTTAACTTCTTGGAGCTTGTCATATGCTGAGTCGCCCCCGAGTCGACCAGCCATACATCATTCGGCTTGACAGAGCTACCACCAACCAAGAAAAGATAGTCACCAGAATCTTCAATCTGTGCGCCGTTTGCTCGCTGCGATCGATATCGCTCAGCATCATTCTGGACTCGCGAGGGGCAATCTGCGATTTAGTGTCCTTGTTTACCGCAATTATGGCACGCACCAGTCTTCTTTACCGGTCGTCCTTTGCGCTTCGCATTCTCCATCACGAACGCTTGGTCAAACGCAGCTCCGTCGCCGCCCTGCTCCTCGCACTTCTTATCTTCGTAGAGAGGTCAAGACATCACCAGCTCTCAAATCAAAGTATCTGCACGAGATTCCAATGCCGTAATGAGAAACTGGTACGAGTTGCTAAGACTTCAAGAATCGTGATTACCAAGTCGTCCTCGCTCACCGGGGCATCCACAGCATCGAGTTGCTCCGCTAGCGTCTTGAGCTTGTTGATGTGTTCCAGGACATCATCACCTTCTTCCATCATTGTAGTGAAAAACCGTCGACGAAGAAAGAGCTTGTTTGCGGGATCCTCTTTTCAAAGTGTCCTTTCAGTCGCGACCATGCATCATGCGCACTACTTGACGACCAGACCAGTGGCAGCTGCGAATCTTCCATCGCAAGACAGATTATCGTTAGCGCTTTCCGAGACTTCCTCCTGTTAGTCGACTGGTCCATCGCATTCGTGCAGTGCTCCAGCTTGATTTCATCTTTTGCAACTTCCCACAGGTCCTTCTCCTCTAGCCCCATCTGCATCCTGAACTTCTTGGTGTGAAAGTTGGTGCCGTCGAACTTGTTGATTCGACTTGGTGCAGATGCGTCCATGGTGGCGAAGACAGAGTCAGAGAAGGGGGAAGCAAAGTCGGCGGGGCTCGGGCTCATAACCTGTTAAAAGGTCGAAGTGAGCACTAGTTGGCAAAATGGAACGTAAATATATATTCGTAAGGTCCTTAGTTCGCAACTACGTGCTACCTTTAAGCCAATAAAATATCTAAGCCAATCAGAATGACTCACTCTCCGGGCACAATCATCTTCCCATTTCAAACCGATCCTCTGCCCATCTTGAATCCGCTCTTTCAAGCAGTCATCAACTGATTGCAGATACCGGTACTTACCGATGTGTAGTTGCTGGTCGAGGCGTTTCTTCATCAGCATCTTCGACAACAATTGGAACATGGTTTTTTTCAGTGTATATGTTCCGCCTAGGTACGGATTGCATGCTGATATCTGCATATCAGTATTTAAACTTGCGATTAATCATTTACTCAGTTGCATAGGTTTAAATTGATGAGCTATGTTGAATACTTACGCACTTGCAATTTGCTATCGTAAAATAGCGTCGTGTCTGTTACGAATGGCTACAAATATACGGGTACTTCAACTACGGTTGGGACTGACAGCGTTGATTAGGCTGGAAATTGTATTGCAGCGCTTTGGGTCGCTTCAAAAACCTTTCGTTCGGGAACGTTAGTGTCACTATCTATCAGCTTCACTGCTTTATTTTCTAATACTCGAGCTGTAGAAATAGATTAGTCATTGCCGTATTAGTCTCTTCAGTCAGGCCCAAAGCGGTCATTTTCATCATTCAACTTAGCTCGGCAGTCGTGATTTCGCGCAAACTCCTGAATTTCGTCACGCGAATAAACATGCTTTGGTGGACAGCACACAAGTACGGTGCAGAGCTAGAAGGTTAATGTCGCTTGCAGGAAAAATCCGCCATAGGTTGAATCTATTAAGCAAGGAATGGTTTGTATATGCTCAATTTCGGCTATCTGTATTCATGTGGAATGTCTTAGGAAGCAGACATTTTTCTTCATCGAATTATCTTTTATGTGTCTATCTATCACCACATAGTGAGATTGCGAACCTATTCAATAATGCCCGTCACTTTTGTGAAAGTCATATGATATGCTTGTTTTTTTTCAGACAGTATCACTTGCTCCGCTTGGAAAAGGTTGGGATGCCGCCCTGCTTCCAAGCGCGGGGGTTGAACGCTCGCGCGCTTCGGGCAGGTGCTCTCGGGCATCTGCAGGTCTCTAACGAGTCTCACCCTCGACGCGACGGTCTCCAGCACCGGGCGCCACCTGGGCTCTTACCAAGTTAGAGTAATGGAAGACCCTCACGACCTCGGTGCTGGCTGCACTGCCCGCCGAACGAGACCCGACGTATGCGGACACCACTCTATATCGTGGACTAGCCAGACTGAGCCTAGCACGTGCATAACTTGGCAACGCGATAACGTAATACAATACAATACAATATCACTTGCTCGAATGCTAAACTACGTTCAAACGTTGCTTTTCTTTAAAACAAAATTTTTTGCAAACCTGAATTAAAGCTCGTTGCGCTGGTCTTTTAGGTGATGCAGCATGCTCAAGATCTTAGGGTCAAACATTTTTGACAAAGTATGACATGATTACTACTTTAAAATACTATCAGATCATGTCGCAGGCATTTTGTATGTAGCAGTGTGACATTAGCTTATTTTTAATTTGTCGTAGATAGATGCAAACTCTCCAATGCGCTCCTACTGAGATTGGCCTCGTCAACCCTAGATGCAAACTCTCCAATGCGCTCCTACTGAGATTGGCCTCGTCAACCCTTACAACAGCTCATGTAATTTTTGAAATAGACATAGCATATAAATTTGGCATGTTATGTTCTCTCTTGCGGGGGCTTTCGGATATATTTGCATAAATTTGACAATTACAACTAGTCTGTCGGGTATGTAAAGATAAGTATGTCGATGTAAGAAATGGTGTTTTATGCAACGTCTACAGCTCAGAGGTCGTTACCCTGCTTCTTTCTTAGACTTTTAACCTTCACTGGAAAATCAGCATATTATAATCCCTAAAGATCGGGAGTGATGTTGCCCCCATAATTTAGTTTGTGGTAATTGCTATCAATACCGTGTCATGGGTCGTACCAGAGCCCCAACAAATCTATTTTTTTCTACGTGATAAATGTTCGGATAGAATTATGACTGTCATGCTTGCCCTCTTACCGTTGGATCCATCAGCTATGACTTTGTTATACCGCAAATAGTCGCTGTGTGAATGGTTGCGGGTTAGTGGGACAGAGCCACATATAATGCGTCGTCTCGAAGCAACCTAACTCAACGTTGACTTCAATAATTTAGTAGCTGTTTTTTGTATTGTGAATTATTGATATTCATGTAGCACATATTGCATTTAGCGGTGCAAACTGAATCATTTCACTCCACGGTGAATCATCAAGAGAGCAACCACTGCAAATTTTTTCGTTTTAATTGGCACGTTTCACATTTTGACTTTACCTTAATGCAGCCGGTACTAGGGTGCCTATTAAATTATCAAAATCGTAAGCCGGCCCTTCTGTAGAAGGACAATTTCTGTTATGTTTTCATACAGGGCATGCATGATATGACTGCAAAAAACCATCCGACAACCAAAGATTCGCATCAGACATCATCAACAGTTCCATTACGTACAGTAAACCTGATCCAAATGAATTTTACACCTGATCGCGATTTGTGTGTCCATCCACTAAAGCTAAGAAATGAAACATTAAAAAAGAAGTGCTGGATAATTTGTACTAGACCAGAAAATGGTTTTGTTATGTTACATGCCACAACAAATATTGAGGGGATAACAAGCTACAAGCATTTACTTATGCCGACAGAACCGCTTGTGATGTACTCAAGTGGTCTAATTGGGTTCCTCGCTGCGAAGCTGTAAAGTACGAGCACCGAGAGCTATTTCAATTGATATTTGGTATCAACGGTGCTGACGAAGAAGACGAAAGTACTGATTTTTTCGAAATATTAATATGCGCTGCGCAACCACATCTGATCGTCAGTATCATAACCACATCTGATCGTCACTATTAAAACCACATGTTCGTCAGGATTAAAACCATATGATCGTCAGAATTGTAAGGTTTCATTATCTGACTTTGTAAATTAAATGCTCATATTGAATGCTTTTTATTCCGATAATAAATTGTCCACCTATTCTTTAATTTGCAAGGACCCCAACGAGCAATCATGCACGTAGTACGCACTGTATTCATCTGTCTCGTTGGATTTAGTGCTTGTTTCGCGTCCAGCTTAAGTGCAGGGCAAGACAAGGAGTTGGGCATAAATAGTCGCTCCCCCATGACGACCATGACAGCGAAAAACTACAGCGTTGCACCTGAAGTAAGCAATGTTTACATTGATAAAAACAATGAATCGAGAGCTATAACAGGAGGGCGTATTGGCGAGCAAGTCAGTAAAGAGCTTTCGGACGCAAGCCTTGCACTAAGTCATACACCACCTTTGACGCGCAGCATCTCAAGCGACCGCATCAAAAGAGCAATTGAGCGGCTCGAAACTGTGACACCACCTGAGGCGATAAGCATGCTAAACGAAGTTGCCATTGTACTTGGTAACGCAAAATGGAGGAATTTAATAGAGGCGAAGGATGTCTCGTGGGAAGTCGAAATAATAAGAGAAGTGGTGCTAGCACACTGCTTATATGCCCGAGAAAGCCCTGCTCATACGTTCCGATACATGAGAGTAAATCTTATGCATTTCTCCGCAGACACGCAAAGGTACGACCCCAAGCTTCTCTGGTGGCTCGACTATGTGGAACAGTACAGGCAACTTGTGGGTGTCGGGGGTTTAGTGCGGTCGGCTAAGAGTGACGCGGCCACAAATTACGGAGAATTTGACGACAAGGAGCTGTTTGCATTCTTGGTAAACGAATATGATTTGCAGGCAAAAAAGGTCACATCGCCAGCAATTCGTTCACCCAAGAAGACGCCACCCGATTCGCAGTATCATGTAGTAGCATTATTTGAATGGCTTCGACACCAATCGAACACAGAAAAATTGGCGGAAGGCATGCAGTTGTTTCTGGTATCGAAGACAGACGCCGTGCTGCTAGTGTTTCATGAATGGCTGCAAGGCCGAGTTTCGCCAAAGATTGTATATGACATTTTAAGTGTTGTTCCCTATGACAACGAGGGCGTGTTTCCTTTGTGGCTCAAATATATTGAGATGTACTGGAACAATGTGTTTTCAGGTCCCGATGAACACTATTTTTACTACGACGTATTTCTTAGTTTTTTGGCTGAAAAGTCGTCGTGGAACGATGTGAAGAGCTTTCTTTACTCAGGACTATTTTATCAGATCTTTGACGAGGCGCCACAATTTGGCTTCGGAACCCACACGAAAAATTTGCAAACAATGTTGGTGAGATGGCATTGGTTGCACAGGGGCGCGTCACCTAAAGCTTTTTTCAAAAAATTGGGCTCATCAGGAAAATTTAAAATCGGTGATCTAAAGTTCTTGCAAGGAATATTGTATGCTGATCTTTACCGAACGAAAAAACGGTTTACCAACAAAGAATTGTACGCTTTGTTACTCAAGAAAAATTCGCCCGAGGAGATTGTGGGACTGTTTCAATGGCTTCAAAAGGATAATCATTGGGGTATGGAAAAAATAATAAGTGACATGCTTAAGTTTCTTCGCAATATTCCGATCAGGCAACGCGTGACTGAAACATTGCAACAGGAGGGAGACCTTCTTCAGAAGAAGCGTAAGAGAAGTCCCTAGGCATCGCTTGAGCGCTTTCGACACGGATTTGGTGATGCTTGTGCATTTACTCTTTGAACGTCTTGTAGCCTTTATATTTTTTCATATTTTTCGAATAGCTTACGCGTCATTCAATCAATGTCCTGTGTTTATCTTTTTTCGAAGCGATTGTCAATACTAGTGCATCATTAATGCTCGTGCATAATAAGTGTGACTACATTATCAGGCTCTTTGCAAGTTACTGCATAATTTTTTTACATACTTTAGCGCATTAATTCGATTGAACGGCCTCAAAATGGCGTCATCGATCTAAAGAGATAAGATAGTATCTTTCGGAATCAAGCCAAATTCCTTGGCAATCTTGATATTCCGATGTGACGATCTATTTGCTTTGCACCGATTGCTATAGTTATATTTAAAGGTCAAGGTTGTCTTGCTTGGTAAATCCAATTACGAGACGAATTGATCAAGACTCTGTTGTTATCAAATGTGTCCAAATTTATAGTCATTATGATCCTGCGTCCATAATCCGTCGCAAATTCATCGCTGTGTACGCGTTGACAAAAAATTAATATTCATAAGCGTTGGATGAAAAAGCGCACATTGCATGCCCAAAATTTTGACTTATATTACATTTATGTACTGTGCAGTGCTGAAAAAAAGTAATTTATCTTTGACAAGCCGCTCGCGTTCCGGGCGGCGAGTGAATGTTAAGTTTCAATCAATTTCGCTGCCCCCGCTCACCTGTTTTTGTATAGGATGACAAGTTTTTGTCATTCAATTTTTAGATTGGTATCGAAGTCACATAGTGAGTTCAAGTTTTAATCGGAAGAAACACTGAAGTCCTTATACTTTCATAACGGGTCTAATGGTGCAGTGCAATCACTATCTCTCCTCCAAGTCTGTATTTGCGAGTTTGAACCTACCAAGAAAAATAGACTTGTCGGAGCGTCGGTTACGTAAAAGAAGTACGTCGCTATTCAGAGCGACATCGAATGTCGAACATATCTAAAGCGATAACACATCTATGCACTGAGCTAATTTATAGTCTTAGGTCCATCTCAGGATATTCGAGGTACCTAATACATTTTCTTTAAAAGGTAATAAAGCTTTTCACATAAAACCAAATGAAATCTACATCATGCGAGGCTCAGTCACGAGCTAAGTGTGCCTTTTAAGCCTTTTTGAGCGACTGCGATTCGTGACGATGACGTGGAAGGTATAATTTAGCTTCGTAGTCGGCTAAAGCACATGCGTTTGGTCGACGAAAGCCACGAAATACAAAAAAATCTGCGATTGTAATTCATCACGAACTCAGAGATAAATTTAAAAGCTAGTTGAAGTTTACTCGGTCAAACGTGTCGGCAATGCAGTAAAAGAGCACAGAGCTCATGGCACGACATCGAATGCCCGATGTATAAATAAACCGGCCTGCCTGTACTCTGGACATTAAATGCAGATACTCCAAACCAAAGCTTGAAGACCGTCATTACGACTGAAGCAAGCTGGGTGCAGTTGTGAGACCCGCGGCTTTGAACCCGTCCATTTGCTCATGCTGCATAATTTATAAGAGTAGTGCAGGAGATTTACACAAGGCGTTAAATGGATTTTTAGCCAAACCCGTTATTAAGGTTCATGCGCTTCCTGCGACATATAAGAATAGACGTTGTTAAATAGCGCCGAATTTGACCACTCGAATAGATGTGTCGTAATATGCATCAGAAATTTGATATATATATCCGGTCTTTGTCCGCACATTATGGATTGGTAGGGGTGATCCCGTACCCGCGCTGCAACCAACTCAGCGTGTACACAGGAGTTCTAAAAGAGCCGTGTTGCTAATCGTGCTGGAGAGCGGCACCATAGCTGTCGAAAGGACTTGCTTAAAGAGAGTGTAATAATAATCCTCGTACGCCTGTCGCGACTCTACGACCTCAAGTTACAATTTTACCTTACTTTTGTGTACTTTAAACACGATTCAGATACCAAAAAAGGAGCTAGGCAACTTGCTAGAAAGAAGTGCAAATATTTTCTTTGGTTATCTTAAATTACAAACACTCCGACGAACCAATGACTGTCATACCTGTCTTTTTTACTTGCGATAGTGAATTCAGCTGACGAAACTTTGGGTACCAAAGTGATCGTCGCGTTGAAAGAGTGGTTTATCTAACAAAGAATGAAGCTCGATGGAATATTGAGCTGACGCATGAGTAGAGCGATGCTTACAAAAACAGAGTGCTTAGCCAAAGACTTGTATCCGACGACCAGCGAACTGCCGTTCTGCAACCTTGATACGCATCATCATACTCTTGTGAGCACATTGTCCGCAGCAGTCACGTCAAGACAAGCTTTACTTGTGGTCCCACCGCCTGTAACTCAATCAACATGAAGCAAACTCTTGCTGTAGTTTACAACGCCAATACAATCGTGCCAAAATGGGGTATTCATCTTCGGTAAGTTCTCGGGTTGATTTTTCTTTTTTTCACTTTACAAGACACTGGGTTAAGTTATGACGACTGTTCTGCGCCAATATTCTTTTCAGGTGATTATTTTTAAATCGATGAGGGGTAGAGAAAGCATGGTGCTCTAGCTTTTTACGGTGCATTACGCTGTGATTTCGCTCACAACTGACATCTAGCGGACGCAACCTTGGATACTGTTTTACTCGCTCTGTCGGACTATCGGTCTGTGGATGGTCCGCGGTGTGCATACCAACCCCCGTATCGAGCACCCCTATAACACTGTCGCGAATTGGTCTTATAAAGAGGGGTCCGCAGCTTAAGACAATGTGATCAAATTGTCCTTGTGGCTTGTAGACACGATCAAGGATTAGCGCTGCTGTATAGACATGTCCAGCAGCCGACTAAAATCGACAGC
The DNA here is from genome assembly GCA_001695595.3 of Plasmopara viticola. NCBI lineage: Eukaryota > Oomycota > Peronosporomycetes > Peronosporales > Peronosporaceae > Plasmopara > Plasmopara viticola. The sequence goes on from MBPM02000017.1 coordinate 714,660, forward strand.
GACCACGTTAGTAGTGTTGCTTGTTAAGTCCCTGAGCAGAATTTATACTAACAGTGCAATGGCAACAAAAATCTTGCTAATGTGAGACCACAGTCGGAGGAGGTTATATCTGCTTTTTGCGCGTGCACTCTAATGTGCTACAACATTGGAGCATGATCTATATCACTCACGAGTAGCTTAAAATCTAGCTGTTGAGCTCCGATCTTGATGAAAGCATACGTCATCGCAAGTAGCTCTATGCCACGGACACAATCGTTTTTCTCGGTAGCTCAAGACTGCCAATTCGAATGCGATCAAGGAATTTTGCCTCTTGTCGTCTGCTTGCAGCAGAAGCAAATTCTGCCGCATCATATACGGCACTAAGCGATCGTCGTGGATCTGGCATTTCAATACCGGACTCTGCAACAAGACATCTTGATTTTATCGAGCGTCTCTTAGTGTTGAGGTAATGGGATTGCGGCCTTACAACTTTTTCGTCATCCGCACTAAGTACGGGCAAGTAATTGACTAAGCCAAGCAGCACTGACGAGCGTTGTTCAAAGAATTGCGTGCCAATTCACGTGAGTTTTCAAAATTTTGCTTACAATACCTCGGCTCAAAGCCAAATGCAAACTATATCGTATGCAGTATGTTCTTATCACGACTTGCATTGCTCAGTAGACAGTGTGCGACTGGACACGAAACACCTTGTCCTAAATTAGCTAAAAAATAAATGCAGCTACGCCGTATGTGACGACTGCTACTTAGTAGAGATGGCGCGAGAAATACTTAGCGTGGGCTCTACAAGGCGCTCCTTGCTCGCTCAAGTATACTCCAATACCTTTACTGTATAGCTGCAATTTTTTTTTCGAACACAGCCCATAGAATAAAAATATATTATGCAAGCAAATAAGTGTAAACGATACTTATAAAAATCATAGCGTGATCTCTGCTAAAGCACTTAAAATCAGTGAGTCAGTCGTGCGTATGCTGCGCAATCAGGTATAATTCGCACCTTGGCTCGAATTAATACCCTTTCACACCATCAGGAGATAATTGGTTGCAGTTTTTTACCACATCGACGTGCTAAATGTCCGGCCTCGTCCTAATTTTTTAATGTTTTCTTTGGTCATAAATCTACCCCATTAACACGCTAAATCTGACCTTTCTTGACGCAAGAGTTGCATGATTCATGCGTCATGTCCATGATACATTTCAAGAGTTCGAGCTCAATAAACCGTAAATGTACTAATACTGCTACATTTATACAACTGCAATTGAGAATCCGGCAAGAACAAAGATCTTATGCACAGAGCCCATGATAGAGAGAAAGCTGTATGCCCCATAAGACTTTGTTTATTTTTACGGAAGCTTTATACCTAATAGAACTTGTCACATACAAAAAATAGGTAATTTCTTGCCTCTTGGGATAAAGAATTTACAACCGACCGGAGATAAATGCAAGCACATTTTTTGCGATGAATGTTAAGACCGAGCATTTCGTTGTGTTGACTGAATTGATGCCACTGGACCGCCAGAAGTACTCGCTGAAAGTCACATTACAAGGGAATACCTGTCGTTAAATTGTGCGTCCCGTAGTCATACATTCGTGTCCGATGCATATTATATCAACATTTCATCTGCATATTGCATGAGAGATCATCAAGTAGCCGAGGTAGTTGAAGCTACCATCATTTGTCTCCACGCTATCTATCATAAGTTGACGTGTTTATGTGTTTCTCGGCCACTTTTGATGAAAAAGAATCGCCAGGCGTTAAAGTCATCGTTTGACTGAACAATCCATCGTACTTCTGCGCAAATTTATCTATCTAAAATGCTTTCATTTGCATATGCTCGCTTTTTATTACAAACTCTCTTTTCTAGTGAAGCTATATTGGTAAAACTTATAATCTTTAACGTCAAAGTCTTACCATTATACTGCGGATAATCCAACACATGAGTAAATTGTTTACCAAGCAGAACTTCTTGATCGTACACATTCTACTCGGCAACGTCGTCGTTTCAGCATCCGACACACATTCTTGCGTTTTTTAACGATCTACGACATGCGCAACTACATTATTTGTCAAATAAAGAAGCACTCGACGATCCGAACCACAGTTTGACTGTCGTTTCGTGACCTCATCGCACATTCGATCAATTTGCAATGAAATGAATAAAGCAAGCTCAAGACGAGGACGATGTCTACACCAAATCGTTGCAGCCAAACTTTTTCGATTCTTGATGAGTGTTTATTAAGATATTACTTCACGATGCAATTTAAAAGCTCATATGGCATCCATTTTAGTAAATGACATCGATTCCAACCGGTACATTCTGCATTGTGTATGGGGCTCTTCGAGACCAAGACAATTTAAAAACAGCCTAAACTGGCTTTTTTACTTAAACGGGTCGATCTTTACGTGCTGAGGAACACAGTTGTATTACTCAATCAACATGTTGGTATGCCAGCGGTACCTGTCTTCAGATCAAGCCATCACGCTTAAAGCCGAGAGACAAAGTCACCACAAGGAGGAAATCGATCGCGCTGGAGGCGACGCTCAAAAGGCCAGCACTTTTTTCTATGTTGAACACTTGGAGGTGGAAGTCGATACAGCGGAAGCACGATGATCGTGCGTCGTGGCAAGCATAAGTACAAGTTCCATTAATTGGATTGTTGAAAACGATAAGCAATTCTTCAGTTAAAGGTTTCAATATGTATCTATCAAGAATAAATATCCATCATTCAAAGATAAGCCAAACAAAATCACGGCATAGAAATTTGCTACTCTTTTTTGTCTTCTCTTTAACTGAAACCTGTCAGCTGCTTGTCGAGGTTCTGTTATTAGCGCGAAGCTCTTCTTGTCTAACAAGATATAAGATCACACAGGTGATTAGAACGAACAAGCGTCACAGCTGTCGCGCCGCTTCTATCCAACCACACGTGTTTCAATGAGACCGACTCAGCGAGCAAACAGTTATATCACCGTCCAAAAAGATGTGATTAAAGTCGCTATGGTGGACTTTTGGAAATGTTCATATTGCCAGGAAATAGCAATTTCATCTTTTCTCCCAGTGTGAACCCTTCTGACGGGAAGTCATCGAAGTTATAATCTTCCGACATCCATCCTTGGGTGACCTTCTTGTTCTGACCAGCTGAGCTTGATGGTACTAATATAAGAAGTCCCTTGATCAAACTATTGGAGGCGTAGACAATATTTTGACCGTTAAAAGTCTGTACGTGCAGTGCGCTGATTGTTTCCTTAGACAGAAGTGGAAATATTAAGAAGCCTAGTAGTTTTGAGAAATCAACACTTATGGCGCCTCTTTCTTCCCCGATCTCCACAAATTTGCAGCATTACAATTAATCGGCCACACTTTTTATTTCTTCACCAGATGGTGGTTCCTGATGAACAGCAAGCTACTTTTGGTATAATCTCGTTGATTCGCCTGCTTAACGTTGTCCTTTGCGTCATTTTGCGCACACTATAGCTTAACCGCTACAAAGCAATACTTGACACACCGCCTCTTCACACTGAGGCAACATTCCATGAGTGATTAAAGATGGTTTGCCTTGATATTAACGAATATATCAAGGGATGACTCACTCGCATAAAGCGATCATACCCGATTCGAGTCACAACACAAAGCCTTCAGTGACGAATGTTATCAAAACTTCGGTCACGATCCATATTCGCTTGACTGATCTTCCGAATTCCGCAATCTCTCCATTTTCCGATTTTCACCTACGTCTTCTCGTGGTCTTATACATCAATCAGCATTACTAATTTTATCGCCGTTTGTGCTTCAACCTGAGACTTTTGGAATCGCCAATGTTGACTTCGCTCTATCTGCTTTTTTGGCTTGAGTTTCAACTTTGATTTTTTTGTCCAACATGGGATATTAGTATTTGTATAGGTCGTGATTTTTAAGAGTATAATGATACATATTCTACCAAATTGAGCTGGTATTTAACAATATAAGAACTAGGTAACAGGGCAATTTAAACAGAGGATGTGTGGGAAAGTGATCGATTGTCCAGAGATCAATTTGTGCAATGGATTGCAATTGAATGAGCATTTTGTTTAATGCAAAAGTTTCTTATTGTTACAGCCTAAATAACTGATATACACATATTAAATTCTGCAATTAAGGCAGAAGTTAAATAAAGTTATGCTCCTTCAAAAAAAGCAGTGTGCAAATCGGTCTAAATACCAATAGGATGACTAAGATGACCGTTTTCTTAAAATCTTTATAGCGGAAAGACAGTTTTACTACATAAGCTCGACTTTTTGTAACGATTCCTTAAATTTATCTGATTGGAACGGATAGGAGAAAGACGCGTTGTAACCGCTACTTGATGACTTTCATACAAAACGTCGACGTGTTCACAACGGTGTAGCAAAGAAGGCCACTAGTCGACGAGGTCATTAAGCGATAGTTTTGCCGTCTCCCAAGAAGGTCGCTCCGACCTCTGAAGGTACATTTTGATCCGAACCGGCCCTTTTACCCAAGGCTGGATCCATGACAAAGGCTGCACTTACATTAAAATCCCCGCGAGATCCACGAGCGCGTATTTATCCGGCAGAGAACCGCTTATTCAAGAACGATTTTCGGAGAGCCTTTCACTCTATCGCGACGAAAAATGCGTATATAGCCCCTTATCTTTCGGTGGTATAATCATATTGTGTGACGTAAGTCACGTGATGTGAATTTAAATAAGAAGTTAATGTTTCTACATAGTCTAAACACCAATGCTTATTGCGTGTTTCTATGCTTAATAGTAGTCAAATTAGGTTTTGTCCAGTAGGTGAATAATTATATTTGCTCATATTCGGGACTATAAAAGCTACGTTAAGTATTGATTTGATCATTGCTAATTTATACAGTCAAGCTGATAGCGATCTGCGACTTATTCTAAAATATTGCAGACCGAAGGCGAAGACCTGAATTCACGCTTCATCTTGAACAAATGCTCCGACAATCACCATCCGGTAGTTCTTCGTGACACTAATGCTTTGAACTAGAGCAATGAATCTGATATACTTTTTCCTTCCAGCTCTTCATTTCAAGACTAGTTTTGAAACAGAAGAAATATGTGGCTTAGCGAAAAGTTGAACAAATATAGTCAGCAGGGCAAGGGATGCAATTGCTTTCGCAAAATATACGCAGAAAAGAATACGGAACCTTGCTTTTAGACTTCCGACGACGCTAAAAGAAGCCAATTCGATGAACTTTTGTAACTGTGCGCACATCCGCTACAAGGTCGCGCTCAAAGAGTGTTTCTTTTCAAGCCAAGTATCGTTCATATATGCTATAAAGAAGTGGTCACTAAAAAGACTTCGTGGCGCGCGACACAGATAAGCGTACTGCTTGGCGTCATGACCTGCATCAGTAAGATATAATCTGTCTTTTTCAAAGAACCAACGACACCTTTAAGAGAAGAGCAAGACTAACAACGTTCGAACACCACAAGACGTTCCAACGTTAGTACGCTATGCTGCTGGATGACTCTTTGGTTGCTCGTAGAGCATACTCGAGTCACGGGCATCTTTCACACTAAATCGGAATGGTCAAAGCCTTATGATCGACAACAATTTACCAGGATCAAAGTTTGAGCCTAAAACACAAGCCTGCAAGTCTGAGGCTCGTGCAATGAAGCTGAGTACTTTAATTATTCTTTTGTGCGAGTGTGCATTTTTGCAAAATAAGAAGGCCACATGCTTGTTCTGCATACGCTCCGTTTACTTATACAATACATATTGCGCAGCCATTGCTCTCAACAAGCATTCGTGTCGATTATCAGATCGAGTGCTTGTCGAAAAAGCCAACACTATAACCTTATAAGGCGTAAGAGCACGAGATACAATTATCGTATAATGAATTTCGATGTACTTTTAATCCGCGAAAGTCTAACGAACGTGTGGGGTGTTGCTTACGGGAACAGTATGCTTGACTAAGGACTTGTCGCAGACGACCCGCGAGCTGCCGTTCTGCGACCTTGGTCCGCATCATCATGCTCTTGAGCACGCATTGTCCACACCAATGACTTCAAAGTGAGCTTTACTTGTGGTCTTCGCGCCTTAGTTCAAGCAACAAGAAGCAAAGTCTTGCTGTAGACGCCAATGAATACAAGTAAATACATCTACGATGACAAGACAATCGTGTCAAAGTGCGGCATCTACTCCTATAAGTTCTCAGGGTAATAATTTTTTTTTCAACTACTAAATTCAGTACTGACGACGGTGTCGCGCTGGAATTACATTTACGTGGAAATGTCCTGGACGACAATCGGTACAGAAAGGATGGAGCCCTTGCTCTTTACGGTGTATTATGCTGCGATAATACTCACAATTGACGTCTGGTAAATGCAACTCGAGAAGGCAATATTATCGCTTTGTTGGGCTATCGGTCTTTGGATGGTCCGCTCTGGACATATATCGATCACCCATCAAGTACTGTCGCAAAATAAACTCAGAACGAGGAGTCGGCAGCTCAAGACAATGCTATCCAGATGTTCTTGTGGTCTAAACATACGATCGAGAACCAGCGTAGCAATACCGACAAGTCCAGCACAGTGGATAAATATCTTGTTTGCGTATAAGTCGATAGCGACCACAACACTAACGTTGACTACCAAGCAATAGACTACTAACAACCCAATGACAACCGCAATCCTGTCAATGCGAGGCCGCGTTTGGCGGAAACTTCATCTGCTTTCGCAACTGTGCGTGCACTTACATGTGCTACAATAGTGAAGCATGATCGATATAGATTACCCGTAGTTTAAAGCCTAGCTGTTGAGCTGCGAGCTTGACGAGAGAATATGGTTTTGTGTGGCTTTTGTCACGTACGCAATATACATTCTCTGCAGCTCGCGACTGCGAAGACGAAGACGACCAAATACCTTGGCTTCTTGTCGTTTGATTGCAGCAGTAGAAAAATCTGGCGCATCATAGACGATTGTGGATCCGGCAATATAATACCAAACTCAGCAACAAGACTTTTTGATTTTATCGAGCTCCTTTTATTGTCGGGTTCCCTGTTCCACTTTTAGTCCGTGTTTAGATGATATGACATTTACCTAACAACGTTTGCGTCATTTGCACTAGGCACGGGCAATTAATTGGCTGAGCCAAGCCAATATCGACGAGCGTTGCTCAAAGGATTGCGTGCCATTTCAACAGAGTTATCAAACAATGCCTCGTCTCAAGCCAATTGCAATCTGGATTTTATACAGCGGGCGCTAATCACGACATGCGCTGCTCAGTCAACAATGTGCGACTCAACACGATACGCCTTGTCCTAAATAAATTAGGGAAGTTTGATGAAGCTACGCCGTATGTGGCGATTGCTACTTAGTGGACAGAGCGTGCATTAAAGAAGCCTCGCTTCAAATGCCTCGGTCAAACCTCAATCGCAAAGCATCCAATTCGTATGAGCACTGCTCATTTGTTTAGATGCCACTCCATGCGCAAGGATAGGACTCGCATTACCATGAAATTGACCGTACCCTTTATGACATGCAGCACATGCGGTGGATAAAGAGTACCGCCCAGGAACTTCCGTAGCAGCCGTTGTTTCGAATTATCGCCTCAGTATTAATTATCTTTATTTCAGGCTTTTAATTGTTTGGCACTTGATCATCTCGATTTAGTGTCTGCGCCAACAGCGCTTTAAAAAACACCAAAGTTCCTCTAGACCAAAGCATAGAACCCTTAACTTTGACAGAGCTAGCATTAAGAATAGACTTCCTGTCTCGAGATAGATATGAAAGGGGAAGATTTCGAAGCTTATAATAAATAAATTACACCTATTGCACACTTCGACCAAATTTAGTTCACAAAATGATCTGGTATCTTCCTGCACGCCTCGCCTAAGCAAGATGCTGTGCTGGTGCCTTTAGGGGACATGAAAAAGGCGGCTACATTTGCAGCCCTCCCTGCTGCCAAATGGCTGTAACGCACCACGGTGTTGAGCTCTAGTAATTGACTTCTTATGACAATAGCTTGACACCTTCAAGTCAAAATAAATCAGCCATATACTGAGCTTTAAGCAGGTTAGCTTAATTTTGTTCGACAGCATCGCTGCATTTTTAATCTCAGGAGTCTAGCAAAAATTGTCCTGACTTTAATAGCGCAAAGCGCTGCTGTAGTATAGAAAATGGTCGTATGCCGAATATACGCACGTTTTGGTAATAGGTGATGATAGGTGAATCCTTCTGATTTTGAAAGACTTTGTCAAATGTTATCATAAGCTGATGCTGACATCCCTGTGATATTCATCGTCACTAACCAACCTATCATAAGTGCGACGTCCCTAACAAACCTTTCAGAAGTGTGACATTCATAGTATGAATCCTCAAAGTAGTCTACTGCGATTATAGCTTACACAATACGTCTAAAAATGACACGCCATGATTGTAGAAGTATCGTCGACGTTCTAAAATCGGGTGTTCTTTGTGCTTTTAACACAGTCCTTACCACTCGTTCTTGGCGAAGCTTCTAGCACGTTGCAGAGCTTGAAATTTCGCATTGTGGTTCGAATGATCGTAGCAGCCTAGGCGTGTCTCTAGTTAATGATGAGCTACGACACAATAAGTAAAGTAAAAAAGATGATAGAAAAAGAGGCATTTTACGGACAGTTTGATTGCTTTGTCGCGGCTACGTCGCAATTGATTGAATGCAGCAAGCTCAAGGCGATAACGATAATCACGCCGTATCGTCACAGCTGCCTTTTGGGATCCATTTTCTTAAGAGATTCACGACAACGAGGGCAAAAATAGTGGCAGCGTACTCAGTGGAATGTCGTCTTCTGTGACGCTTGCTACGTGAAACTTTACCACTAAGCCAAATGTGAATAAAAGCCTATCGGTTCAGTGCAGCGCATCGACTGGATGAAACAAGGATCCATATCTTAATTGTGGTATGACGTTTCATTCACTCTACAGTCAACCAGGTGAGCATTTTTGTGACGTTTATAAAAGACGTTCGTGGTAAGCAGCGGATAGATGAGTGTGCAGACGTATAATGAGTTTGTCCAATCAAAGGTACGATTTATATAAAGACACTCGGAATCAAAGGTGTCCGAGAAACAATAAGCACACAAACACATGTTGAGAAAAGCGAAAATAAACGATGATAGCGACAACTTCTTCACTCGAATGATCTCGGGGTGATATGATACGCGCTACACGGAAAGGCTTGACAGAGTCTGAATTATGAGCCTGATTTTGGCCGCCACAGTATGAACGATTCACCAGCTATTGAAAGTTTAACAAGCATCGAGTGCCTTCTCAGTCCGCAACAACGAAATTATTGGTCCCAATATTCTTTAGCTGTCGGTAGTACAAAATCACAAGTCGTTAATACGACTCAAGATTAGTGATATGCACATTTTATCCATCACCCCTGATTGACTTTAATCGCTTCTGGTTGGCTGATCGTTTAATCCTTGGTCGAATGTCATCGGCGCTTCGAGTTCAAGTCGCACTTGATGCAGAGACTACGTCGACGCGAAAATCATCAAAGAGGAGACGCCATGTTTTTGTCAACAGCCACCCAAGAATGGGATTGCTCAAGTGCTCTTAAACTCTTCGTTTCGATTCTTGTGAGGAGATTGCAAAAGTGTTGTAAATTAACGCCCGTACCAGCATGAAAGATAAAAAACAAGTCTAACACTGCGAGCCTCATGTCAGTCTATTGTCGGCTGCAATTGATGTGAGCTCTGCGTCATCAACGACTTCGTTGTCGTAGCACAACGTTGCCAAATGGATAGCAACAACCACGTTGGCTTTATAACATTCACGAATGCATGTTGACGATATAATTTATCACACGCGACTTCACTGTCCGACCCGAATTGTCGCGTGTCCTGCTGGACCCTTGTCCAATCCTAGTTCATCGTCCAATTCTCCATCCACTCGGATTTTAAGTGCACTGGCGCATATCTAGATTGACTATTGTCCTTGTTTGAAGAGCGATTGCAAGTGCTATACTGGATGTGGCGGCTTGAGGCTTTGGCTTTAAGCTCCTGCTGCTGACTCGCGTCCGTTTTCTTGAGTAACGTCCGCACTTTTTTTTATTTCTGATGTAGTCTCAACGCAGCTGCATCGGCTATGAGTAGTGGACGTGGATGCATAGGGATGGAGCGCCACACCACTCGTGCTTTTTTCTACCGGTTCTGATGTAGACAAAGATCCGATGCACACTGGCTTCTTTTGCGCTCACCGGTATCTGCTTGTTGTCAACACGAACTTGATCATGTTTTAGCGATGCCTGCAAATCAAAACATCTTTGATGTGATAGATTATGGCGAAGTTAGTAAGGACGCAGGATTTGAACCGCAAAGATAGTGAAAATACACAATAGTAGATAAAATTATAGGGAATTAAGGTTAACCCTCCAAATATGATTTAAATTGATTGGCTTTTTTGGCTTCTGATTGGCTGAACGGTCAATTCTCGATCGAAAATTAATTTATAATGTTACAACTACCTAAGGCCAGAAATACTATGAATATGGCACAATCTTTTGTTGTCACTATTAGCTCACTCATACTGGATATCAAGATTGTCAAAGACTTTGGCTCGATTTTGATAGATACATTAATCTATTTAAACCGACGGCGCCATCTTGAAGTCGTCCAATCGCTAATGAACCAAATTATAAAAAATTTAACTTATGCAGTGATGACCATGCTTGCTATGGGCCTGATACTAGAGATGCACTAACATTGATATATACAAAACATGAATTTTGAGAAACATTGTGATGAATGCGTGAGGCTAGTCGAAATGGTAAAAAAGAAAAAAAACACATGACAATTCAAGGCTAAGAAGACAGTTCAGGCACAAAGTTCGCCAACAGCGTCCACCTTGATGTCGAAAAAGTTCGAGAGACGCTTAAGCATTTCCTCTATGCTTCTTATGAGGAAGGTGTCCCTCCCGTTGTAATTTTTGTGTCACGCGCGGATCTTGCCTGAGTGAGAGATTGGTAAGGTATTCAAGCATATCATTTGCTGTTTCTTGCATACCCGGATATTTCTGGAGCCATCGGAATAATTCCACAATCTCTTCAAACGAATGTTGTTTACACAACAAATCAAACAATTTCCTGTTGGTAAAGTGCTTTTCCGCTCGGTAAAGATTCACGTACAACATTCCCTGCACGAACTTTAGATCACCAAGTACAAATTTTCCTGATGGAACCAGATGTCCGAAAAAGTCTTGAGGTGACGCGCCGTTATGCAACCATAGCCATCTCGTCAACAATGCTTGTAAATTTTTCGCGTGGGTTCCAAAGCCAAAATGTGGCGCTTTATCAAATATCTGATCAAAGAGTTGTGAGTTGAGCAACTGCATCACACTGTTCCACGAAGACTTTTCGGCCAAAAAACGAAGAAAATCGTCGTAGTAAAAATAATGTCTTTCGGAATCTGGAATCACACTGTTCCAGTACTTTTCAACATAGTCGAGCCACAAAGGGAACATGCCAACGTCGTCATATGAACCCACACGCAAAATGTCGAAAATGGATTTTGGCGATACTTGACGTTGCAGCCATTCGGCAAGCACAAGCTGCTCGGTGTTCGACTTTGATACCATAAACAATTGCATGCGTTTAGCCAGTTTTTCTGTGCCCGATTTGTGTCGGAGCCATTCGAATAGTGCTACTACTTGTTGGCGCGAATCGGATGGTGTCGATTTCAGTAAAGGCACTACTGAAGACTTGTCCTGTTCCGTCTGCAAATCGTATCTGTTCACCAAGAATGCAAATAGTTCCCTGTCGTCAAAGACTGCGTGACTTGTGGCCGTGTCCCTTTTGATCGTTTCAATCGTACCCGCGCCACCTAAAAGGCGGTACATTTTCACATAGTCGAACCACCAGAGAAGCTTGGGGTCGTACTCTTTCGTGTCTGTAGTCATAAGATGCACTTTCATGTATCGAAACGTGTGAGCAGGGCTTTCTCGGGCTTCCAAGCAGTGAGAAAACACCTTTTTTCTGATATCATTGATCTCCCAGGGAATATCCGTCGACTCGATCAAATCTCTCCATTTTTTGTTCGAAAGTAAATTGGTCACGAATTTCATCATTTTATCGATCTCAACGTCACTAAGCCGCTCAACTGCGCTTGTGGTGCCGTGTAATGAAGGTGGTGTAATTTTGAGTCCAAGTGCAAGCCTTGTGTCCGAAAGCTCTTTACCAATTTGCGCGACAACACGCTCCCCTGACGTAGTTCTTGATTCATTGTTCTTGTCAAAGCTAAAAGTGCTTTCTCTAGATGCAGCAGTGTCATTTCTTGCCCTTGTCGGGCTATTGGGGGAAAAGGGGGAGGGACTGATTGTGTCCGGCTCCTCATCTCGTCGCGCATTCGAGCTGAGCGCGAAACAAGCACAAGCCCCAACAAGACAGATGGATATAGTTCGTACTAAGCCAAGCATGCGCCTAAACTTCCTCGTGATGCGCACGTCTGCACGCAAATTAAAGAATGAGTGGAGGATAGAATCAAAGAGTTTAAAAAGTTGAAGCAATCAGCGAGCGACTTCCACATTCCCATTTTTTTATCTTGAACTACCACCTTGTTGTTCTGCCCAGCACACGTGACCGGGAGGTACGTGGTCAGATTCCCACAGGATCCGAATGTAGACATTTCACTAAAGCTGGCGAGCAAGCACACTCAAGAGGTGTGACTGCCTTGCCAACCCGCACTGACCAATAGAGCAAAGGACTTCCGGTCATGGGTCAGATAGCTGCCAGCATCCCGCGCAGCAAGACAGCTAAGTCCTAGCGTGTGAGTTCTGAGAGTACCAAGCACATTTCAAAAAGTTGGCAGCGCACGCATTCTTGCCCTCTGTAACTTTGACCGTAAAGTGATGGGACTAGCTGTCTTCAATACATTGAAATTGTCAAGGAGTAACTGTCAATTCTGAACGCATTGAATCAACAATTACTCACTTCGGTAAAAAATTGTTCGTCGGCGACGATGTTTTCCAAACAACATGGTCCACAAACATTTCCCTTTCCTGCATTTACACCATGCCCTGGATCCGATCCTACACGATCGTGAGGATACATCGCACGATAATGCTCTTTGTCCAAAAAAGAGCCGGCCAAAGCGACATGGGGACTGGCTACGCAATAGCGCAATCAGTCATTTTGTAAGGAATCAGAGGTAGGAGAAAAAATGTTTTAGTATATTGATCGACGCATTAGCTATACCACAGCATTACTATGTGGCTTTGCAGTCTTTGTCGTCGAGACCGAAGCACCAAATGACGTATTTTTCGATGTTTGTATTTCAAAAAACCGGATTCACTAACATAGCCAGCGAGGAGCCTATATGAGTCACGTTAGTGGAGTCAGCTCTGACGGCATGACTGGCGATGCAACGCTTACAGCCTCTTCACTAATAACATCACGTTCTGCATGTATCAGACCTAAACCGTCAATGACAGAGACCGCTCAGAATCCTGGCTGATCTCTCAGTATCCGGTGCTTATGGGGTCGTAGAGAAGCCATGAAAATGCCTCAACATTTCCCTGGCAAATCATTTAGTATCTCATGACTGTATCATAGCACCCTTTTATTGTATAGGAACACAGGGATGAGATTGCGCAGGGAATTGATTCGTGCAGAGAGCTAATAGAAGTTCTATTGGAAGTTCGTGCAGAGAGCGAATAGAACTTCTGATAGAATTGATTCGTGCAGAGAGCGAATAGAGCTTCTTATAGAACTTCTATCAGCTCTCTGCACGAATCAATTCCCTGCGCATTATAGCAGTAAAATAACGAAATTGAAAGCCAGGGAAAACGACCTGTTCTTCTATTATAGAACAGGTCGTTTTCCCTGGCTTTCAGTCTCGTTATTTTACTGTACGTTTTAAATCAGATTTAAAAATCAAGCTCAGAAGTGCCGATATAACACACTGAAGTATTTTCTGTAACGGCTGCGCTTTACAAAGTATAAGTGAAACAGCTAAAGTAGTCAAAATAATTAATTCGGTGAGCTCCACGAAGTATTGAGCCATGTAACTAGCGTGAATTTGCGGCTCCATAGCAAATTCACACTTCTAATAGAAAGATAAGGTTAAGTATGTTTTCTATACTTCATTTTAAACACATGTATAGTTTTACGTCTAGATTTGAGCCCATTACAGCTCCTTGAGCTATTGTTCTACTCTTGATATTAGGTATGCCGTCATCAAATCAAATAGGGCAATTTTTATCATTATTTAGTAGCGAAAAAGAATTAAGATCATGTGCATGATGCATGGCTCATGCGAAGAGCGCGTGATTGGTTATTCAAAGTGTTGCTGGGTTGACTAATCCTGCAATCGAAATGTCGGTAATCATAGATAAGATCGAATAAAAATGTGCGACAGAAAATACTATAGTTTGGAATCCTTGATGATATGAGAGGGTCTTTGGTTAAAGAAAAAAGGTGCAAATTGTTTTTTTTTGCACACGACCGGCTCACTAAGTAGCAGTAGATAAAAAGATTACGCTTTAATAGTTAAACGATGATAGGAACTCCCCATAGTATTCGATATCGAATGCTGAAATAGAAAATATCTCAAATACACAAAATCGTCGGTCATGTGCAAACAAACTTAGCAGGACAACAAATACACGAATAATATTGTGAGCAAGAGCAGCTTATAAAGTTCGCGCTAATTTTCCTTGCTCTCTCTCTTTTACAAGATCCAAGCTAAGGAGATCCTCCATACAAACGTTCTTCAAAACACAAAGCTTATCTGCACTAGACAATGACTTATAACAAATTTTGCGCTAATACGACGACTGAAAAATTCTTTGAAACGACTCAAAGTGTGTGACCAAGTTAGTTACGTGTATGTGGTCCCGCAAGGCCAATATACACGACATTAACTTTGAAAGCAAAGTCATGGCAGATTGGCTCGCTATGGTTGAGTAGCAGGGTAGGAATGTCGATTGAAGGTCCATCGGAGCCCTTGCAAGATAAGTGAGATGGGTCTGTCGGAGCGTCGGTGATGCAAGAAATTTACTTTACGATTTCCGTATGATAAAGACTACTGACGCACGTAAAGCTCCGGCACCTACCTTCAAATTGATTAACAATAACAGAGATCCGAGAACTAACTCTATTTTTGAGCTCCGGCAATTAATTATGCTATTTTTCTCGAATATGACAGGATAGATTGACATACACAGAGATCTAAACCACGCGCTAGGACTATGCTGTCTCTAGAGCGGTATGCTGGTATCCATTTTCGGATCAGTTTTCGGATCTTCTCACTACATTATGGGAGTTTTCGGTCAGTGAGGCGCCTAGGGCTGGCTTAATTCGAATCGAGTGGGTATCGAATCAGGCAACTTTCGGTTCTTGGATTAAGTAACTAACCACCTGAGCCACAAAGTCGGTTTGGCAAGCACAAAGGAGGCATAACTTTAAGCATTTAAGCCGTTGTAACAATTGAAAAGCCGTTTTCGGGTGCCAAAAAATGCCGACAAACGACGAGGAATATAAATTATAGCGCAAAAATATGTCTCATGCGATTGCGTCATACGGTCGGCACATGCTAAATGATCCTTCTCATTTTTTACATCGAGTGGGTAAAGACTATACATTACAGTTTTAAAGCAAGTCAGCGATAGTACAGAGGGCCTCGCTGCAAAAGCTCTTCGATTCATCAATCTTTCAATACGTGGACAATGAAACATTATCTGCCTTCTTTATTCTCAAATTCCTATAAGAGATACTGAATTTGTATGTTCGATCCGTCTTGTTGAGTTGTTGTGCGCAAGAGAAGGCAAAAAGTAAAGTGAATATATTTAGGTCCTTAGTTCGCTACCCTGTGCTACCTCTAAGCCTATCCTTCTAGATCCTTCTAGAAGGTTCGTCGTGACGTCATCTAATGACGTCATCATCATACCACTACCCAACCGGTATTTGCCGTAATCTCTTTAAACCTATCCTTCTAGATCCTTCTAGAAGGTTTGTCGTGACGTCACATCAACAGCGGCGTCATATTAATAACACTCCCACTCGCCGCTAGTGCTGTTCGCGCTTTGGTCCAATACCACTATCCTGCAGCAGGTACTTGAGTCGCTTTGTGCCTAGAGACTTAGTCAGCATGTCTCCTTTTTGGTCCAACGTTGAGATGGACTTGACCACGATTATGTCCCGTGCCACGGCCTCCCGGATGAAGTGGTGCCGAATGTCGACATGCTTGGTCCTGGCATTGTAACCAGCGTTGCTAGCAAGTCCTATTGCGCCTTGATTATCTTCTTAAACCAAAGTAGCTGCCACTTGCTGATGACCGAGATCCTTGAGAATCGCACGGACCCACAGTACTTCTTGAGTGCATAGGCTTAAAGCCATATACTCTGCCTCTGCTGAGCTTAGCGCCACTGTCCGCTGGTATTTCGACTTGAAAACCACTGGTGTGCCCCCGATCATGACCATGAGTCCTGACACCGAATGCCGATCATCAATATTACTGCCCCAGTCCGCATCTGTGTACGCTGTAGCTTAAACCTCGTTGGCGCTGCCGTCGTAGGTGATCCCAAACTCCCTCGTTGTCTTGAGAAAACGAAGTACGCGAATTGCGGCCTTCCAATGCTGCTGACCCGGGTTCTCCAAGAAACGCGATAGCTGTGTTACCACATACGCGATATTAGGACGCGTACCTGTCGTGATGTACAGCAAACATCCGATTAGGGACCTGTACGGCTTCGACTGCATCTCTGCTTTCTCAACGTCCGTCGTTGGGGATTGCATCTTTGACAACTTTAAACCCGCTTCTGATGGGTTAACCACTGCCTTCGCGTCTTGTTGGGTGAACCTGTTCACCACATCGTCAATGTACCGTGTCTGACAGATCATGAGCGTGCTGCAGTTGCGATCATGGTCGATTTCTATTCCAAGAATAAACTTAGCCTCGCCCAATTCTTTTATCTAGAATGAATTCTTGAGTGCAGCTTTAACATCTTCAATCTCCTTGCTCGTCTTGGCAGCGATAATCATGTCGTCCACGTACAAGCAAACATAGACATAGTTGCCGTTCTTGCCCTTGACGTTGACGCACTGATCTGCTCCGCTGCTCCGAAAGCCCATTTGTAGGAAGGCAACACGAATCGTATTGTTCCATGCATTCGAAGCCCGTAAATTGCCTTATCCAGCTTGCACACCATGTTTTCAGCATTGGCGATACCGTAAGGCACTTCCATGTAAACCTCTTCCTTAAGATCACTGTTCAGGAATGCTGTGTCGACATCCAGTTGCTCTGTCATGTATCCCATCGTAACCACCACCGACAACACAAATCTGATAGAGTTTATGTTCGCTACCGGCGAGTATGTTTCAAAGAAGTCAACACCAAATTTCTGCTTGAAGCCTTTGGCGACGAGTCGAGCTTTGAAGCGCACCACTTGTCCCAATTCGTTGCGCTTCTTCGCAAAGACCCATCGGCATCCGATTTCCCGAATGCTCTCCTTCTTCGGCACAAGTGTCCATGAGCCGTTCTCTTCATGAGCCTTGAGCTCTGTGTTTATTGCCTTCTGCCAGGCATGAGCGTCGTCGCTATTCATCGCTTGCCGATATGTTGTTGGAGCGTCGTCCGCCTCGCCAACACTAGCAGCATAAGCTAACACAGCTTCAGCAATTAGTCCTTCATCATCGATCCTGGCCCGCTTGGCACTTGGTGGATTGTCACTTTCTTCCACCTTCTGCTCTTCATTACTTAAGCCATCTGTAAGAAGAAAGACAGGCTCTCGCGAACGTCTTGTCCGTCCTGGCTCCGCCTGAAAAACAATACGATCTTCACCGTAAGCTTGCGGAGGAGGGTGATAAGGGGCCAGATTCAAGATCTGTGGGTCCGGACTAGGAGGTTGAGGAAGTTGTGGCATCTGGTACAGCTCCACTTCACGCTCTGGCCCAACCTCATCCATTTCCACGTCGGGAGCATGATCCTCGACACCTTCCATTGGTTTTTCTGTAGAAGGCTGTCGTGTGTCCTTATCCTGGATATGTGCACCATTCTCGTCCTTGGTAACGAAGGTAATTGTCTCAGCTTGTGGTAGGTCCGTAGTTTATATTCCACCCACTTTGTGCTCGTCAAGTCGAACAGATCGTACCACCTTGAGCTTGGAATTCTCCAAATCAAACACACGATACCCTTCCGCACTCTCTGCATACCCAAGAAACAAACATCGAAAACTCTTGGGATCGAGCTTTGTCCTCTTCATTGACGTGAACGAAACCTTGGGAACCAAATACTCGTAGATGCCCCAGCCCCGGCTTCTGCTTGAACGCCAATTCATACGGCGTATTCCTCGAGTTCGCCGTGTTCGTTGAGCGATTAATCAAGTATACCGCTGTACTTACTGCTTCTGCCCACCATTCAGTAGGGACCCCCTTGTAATGCACCATGCTTCGCGCCTTTTCCATTATTGTGCGGTTCATTCGCCTAGCGACACCGTTCTGTTGCGGGCTGTAAGGCACTGTGCGTAGATGCATAACTCCATTCCTGGCACAGATTCTGGCAACTTTCTTGTTCACAAACTCCGTCCCGTTGTCCGATCGCAGACACTTCAAGCGTTGTCCCGTAGAACACTTTGAACTCGATCAGCTTACTTGCCACCTCACTCTTGTTCTATATGAAGAACGCTACCACAATCCGCGAGAAATCATATACAAAAGTAAGCACATATCGCGCACCACCCTTCGAGACCATTTTCATTGGTCCCATCACGTCCGTGTGCACGAGCTCCAGGACACGTGATGTCTTGATAAGCGACCGTGACGGGAATGAACCAACCGTCTGTTTACCCTTTAGGCATCCCTTACACAGCTTTTCAATGCCCTGCCTTACTGCCGGCACACCACTTGTCGCAAGCTGTGTCTTCACCATGCCGCTCATCCCGGGATGTCCCAAGCGAGCATGCCAAAGCTCCCATTCCGTATCAACCCCTGCGTACTTCACTAATCGAGCCTCTCCTTGCTCGCAGTCCAGGATGTACGCCTTGCCGACTTTCTTGCCCTTAGCAATCGCTCGTTACGTACTCCGAATGATACGGGAGGAGCTCTCAAACTCCACCTTTATACCACGCTCAGCTAGCTTGTCAACCGACAAAAGGCGTCTGTCGAGTCCTGGAATGTGTAGGACTTCGACCATCTTGATATGCAACCCGTCCAATCCAGTTAGCCTGACCATACCCTTGCCAGTCACCCGCAGCCTCTTGCCGTCCGCAATGGTGACCTCTGGACAAGCGTCCAATGCCTCGCAATCACTCCGATGAGGTGTCATGTGCGAGGTAGCCCCGCTGTCGATAAGCCAGTCGTCACAGTGCTGCTCACCAGCGGCAAAAACAACATCATCAACCTCGAAGCCGTTCTTCTTCTGACAATTCCGCTTCAAATGTCCGACTTGGCCACACTTAAAACACTTGCCCGTGAATCCACCTCCGTTCTTCCGCAAACTGTTCCCTTTACTGCCATTGCCTTGGCCTCCCTTGAAACGTCCTGCATTCACCTTGAACGCGCGCTCCGTAGACTCTTTCTTTTCAAGTCGCTCGTACTCTTCCAGAAGCTTCTCTTTTACCTCGATCAAAGACACGTCCTTGGAGTTCTCCACAATCGACGAGAGAATTTCGTATTCCTCTGCGAGACTGCTCAAAAGAATCACTAGTTGACGAGCATCGTCAAGTGGTTCTCTCAACGTCTGCAGCCCCACGATCAGCTCATCGAAGCTGTCCAGGTGCTTCGACATCGCCACCCCATCAGCCATTTTGACTTCGTGGAGGCGACTGGTCATCGACACACGATTGTGCATCGTCGAGCGGTTGTAGAAGTCGCGCAGCGTATTCCACGCCATGATTGCCGTCGTGGCCGTCCGAATCTTCGTATGATGCTCAATTGCCACTCCCTGGGCGATAAGCCCAAGTGCCTTCATGTCGTTGAGCACCCACGTATCGGTCCTCTCCGCCTCAGGCTTGACCACTTGCACGTGCGCTAGCAGACCCTTCCTAGCCAGCGTCATGCGCATGGCAAACTCCCAGTGGAAGTAGTTTCCACCACCCAGGAGGACTTCACTTCTAGTCGTCGGCATTGGGGTGGAGGGGAGGTTTGGCGAGAGTCTTGTGCGGCTGTTAACCTGTTGAGTTGTTGTGCGCAGGAGAAGGCAAAAAGTAAAGTGAATACATTTAGGTCCTTAGTTCGCTACCCTGTGTTATCTCTAAGCCTATCCTTCTAGATCCTTCTAGAAGGTTCGTCGTGACGTCACCTAATGACGTCATCATCATACCACTACCCAACCGGTATTTGCCGTTCTCTCTAAACCTATCCTTCTAGATCCTTCTAGAAGGTTCGTCGTGACGTCACATCAACAGCGGCGACATATTAATAACACGTCTTAGAAATCAAATGCGCAATATAGTTGCTAACAAGGGGCGATAATGCTTTTGAGCGAGGGCTGCTTAGTCACCGGATATTAGTAATCAATCCAAAGAGTAACTACAAGCTGCGCTCATCACTCAAGACCAAATATCAGAATAAATGCGTAAAATCTGGTCTTGTATCTGGATGCTGTCAGCTTTCAGACACACGCTCCGATCATAAGATTTTTGAAAGGGATAAACGGCCCTGATCTAAAAATTTAAATGAATTTTATAGCACATATGTGTTGTCTGGACTGTCTATTGCTCACTTCGACCAGATATAGTTAACCATATGATCTCATTTTTTCCTGTACTCATCTGTGCAGGATGCTGCACTTAAACCAAAATACCAAGTAGCATTTGTAGTACTTTCTGTGGCGCGAAAATCTCTGGCAATATATCAGAAATGAACACAACTATCTTCCCACAACTACCAGACGCGCATGTCTGTGCGATTTAATTAAATTGTTGGCCTTAGTGAGAAGCTTCATTTGCATCCCTCCCTGCTGTGACGCGCCACGGCGTTTAGACTCTAGTATAATACTTAATTTTTACGGGCTCCTGCATAACGGCTCTCGGTATCAAGCTTATTATAGGATAAAAGGCTGTCCACGCGCGATGCTGCCCCTGCTCGCTAATTGAACACCGCCACTTGATTTATGACTCCGTTTCATCGTGCTCGACGAAAATTCCTTGCAGCTGAAAGAAATGCGGACGCAAGTACAGCAGATGATAAATTGTTATTATGTATTAATGGTAGAATCTAGGTAATGTCCTCCACCTCGTAAAAAATTAGCCATTACACCAGCTTCTGTCAATCTTGGCGATCAGAGCAGTCGCTATACAGTAACTCTTATTCAATGTAGTGTCTAGAGAGATGAAGAGTAAAATATCTAGAATTGCTTTAGGAACATGCCAAAAATCGAATTTGCAACGAGATCAAATAACGTCTTAATCGATTCATCCTTTCGTTGTCAAAGTCAATTACCCAGTCGCGTCGCTGAGTAGTAAATATAGCCTAGAAAGAAGGACGCAACCTTGATGTCCTTCAAGTCCATCGTGGTGAGACGCTACTCAGGTTTCGTCAGAAACCTCTATGATCTAAAAAATGTCGTTAAAACAACATCACAGTTAAAAAATAAGAGGCAACTTTTAGCTGTGGCTGATCCGCTCTTAATAGCCGAATAGTCTCTTTTTTTTGTGCTAATGCAATAACGCTCGCCGCATTGTTCACGCCACTATCGTTTTATTTATCGGTACCATTGTGCATCTTTCTTGATTCCATTTGATTTTTTGAACGTGCTCCCTCTCGAAAGCGAATTTCGACATGGTGGGCGTTGCAAATCTGCCCATGCTGCTCCTTGGCTTATATGTGTACGCAGATCACTGGCAAACAAACAACCACTATTTCCAAGTATACATGACATTTATATCAGTTTTAGCCAGACAGTGACGCAGGGCAACTATAAAAAAGTTCTTGCATAAAAATTGTCACGTGTTGTGTCTACTACCGAACAAAGGTTTTGAGCTCAAAAAGAAGCAACTTCCTGTCGCCTAATTATAAATTTGTGGACTTTGTCACACAAGGAGCGAGAATCAATTTTGTGATGAGCTGGAAGCGACGACAACAAAACATAACCCACACGACATCCACGGAGCAATACTTGAGAGAGGAGACATAGTAGATACGCCCACGAAAATTAAAAAAGACGATGTAGAAGGATCACGTGATTCCAATGTGTGTCAAACTAGTTGGCATTACAATTTTATGTGCTACATATCAAGCGATCTTTTGGTGAATGATTACCTACGATAGACGAAAGTTTTAGGACGGTTACCCCGCTTGGGTTGCTGCAAAGCTAATCAAAGTATAGTATACTGGAGTGTAGAAGTCGTAATAGGTCTGAGGCATAAAGACTTATACTATTTCTTGAAGTCAAGGAAAAAGATAGCAATTTACGACTAGTGTTGGCTCAAGGAACAAACAGAGGAGAAATTCACATTTTTTATGCAGAACGCTGCAATAGCCCCATGACACTTGTGGTCATTCCATACCTGAGCTCACTAATGATCTTAAATGTTAAAGCAGAACGCTTATTTTTATTTTATCATACAAGCCGAATTAAACACTTGCTTGGCTTGGAGGGGCTGCAACATTTGGTTGCACAGATATAACGCTACCCGCGTCTCAAGGCGTATTTTATTTTGAAAACTTTCTGTTGAAGCACCGTTCGCAAAATATAATGAAGGCATTTTTGTCTGGAAGGTCAACTCCTCAAGCGGATGCCCCACAAGCTTAAGCTTCTCACGCCACCTTCGAAAAAAAGATAGAAGTAGAATCTTTAGCTCTATACCAGTGAAATATATAAGTATAGCCTTGCTGCAGACAAAGCACAGACAAAAAATCTGGTCGTCTCTAAGCTCAGCAAGAGGTAGTCGAGGCGAAAATTTTTACCTAAGGTAAGCTAGAGTGTCAGCTAGCGTATTTTTCTCACCACTCACCAACGCATACCGTATGTATCCAAGCTTCCTCGCAGCTCTCTAAGGTAAAAAAAGTCTGGACACATTGTCTAAGAGCCAATAGATCTTATGGCCACAAGGATCAATATATCTTTTGGAGAGATTGAAAGCATCCGCTCTACAGATGGAATGAGCACGAGTGCAGCCTGCTCAAAGACCAATTTAGGGTGATGGGGCTTGCAGTGCAAGGGTCTGTCGGGACGTTCGGCTTCATTAGGTTTCAGCCACGCTGATGAGGTGGAGGTACTTCGCTTAGCTCCTTGGGCCTCTGTCGACCCCATATTGGTGAAGTTCCCGGTCAAAAAGGTGTCCCATTTGCCAGAGGCATAAAAAACAGCAAGCGAGATGATCCACGGCCAATTATTCGTCTGGTATGCCGCAAGAAAGTGACAACATCCGAAGTGTGCGAAGTGGCTTACTGAAAAAGTATGTCTTGTCTCATAGAGATATTAATGGTCAATAAAGCTTACCCACGAAACGCTTTGTGTGGATCGTGCTTGCAATTTCAGCTTGGGTTAGAAAGAATTAGTGATATACATCTACCTTGGTCGACTCCAGGGTAACGGGCAATTTAACTCTACATTTTGCTGTCACAAGAAGTTAGCCATATGACGAACTCTAAAAGCGAGCCAACGTTGTATCGTCACTGTTAGCTGAGCGAAAA
This sequence comes from Plasmopara viticola, assembly GCA_001695595.3. Lineage (NCBI taxonomy): Eukaryota > Oomycota > Peronosporomycetes > Peronosporales > Peronosporaceae > Plasmopara > Plasmopara viticola. Next base: position 738,239 of record MBPM02000017.1, read on the forward strand.
CACTGCACCTTCGTTCCAAAAGATTTGGTTTTTAGGTTTTTCGACTTTGCTTGCGTCAAAAACTGCTAAACTATCGACCTAACTTCGAAGGTTGGCCTCATCCTGGGTGGCTTGGCTGGAGCGCCACAAACGCTGGGCTGATTGGAGATCTAAGACCCTGATTGCCATCTACTTTGCTCGCAGCGAAGCTTTGACATTAGCGAACGCTTTTCATTAGGAATCAGATGTGCTATTGGCGTAGACACCACTCTGAGTTGAATAATGTCCCTAGCTTCAAAGTGTAAGAAAATACGGTATTGATGCCAGAACGGATATTCGAAATGTGGTGCTCGTCAGACACAGCGTTTGCTGCATGTCATTAATGACGAAACCCATTTAAGGTTAATACAGCCTGAGTGAATTCTACCCTCGCGCATTAAGTGGCACGTAAGCTGCTGCATATCGCTCAGGGAGAAAGCAGTTGCCCATGAGGGTTGGCTCTCAGCCAAAACATAAAGAGCAAGGCCACGTCAAAGCACGCGCTGCCCACTAAACAGCACTCGCCGTATACAGCATTTGCTGCATGTCATGCAGTACTTATTCAGCTTTACTACTATCACGTGAACTGTGTTCCTGCTCGACGTCGTCGTTAGTATCAAGCTCAGCATCGTGTGAAGGGGAGAAGTAATCCGCTCTCCGAGAGCTCATAGGACGTTAAGGCCTCACTTTCAGAAAAAAACTGACGTCGTAAACGTTATTGTTAATGATGATTGGCGTCCTAAAACCAGTTTCTCTCTTACCCGCTAGATTAAGAGAGGCTGGGGCCGTAAGTAGAGCTCATCTTGAGGCCCCTGAAGACTGCTTTTGAAGTTATTCAGGAGAACATGACTTGTGGAATATATGCCGCAGGACAGTCAGCTACCAGTTCGACATTTGACAGATGCTTTTCTCAATAGAGCGTCAACGGATGCCCATATGCTTGCCCGGATCAAGAGACCTGCCCCCCCCTTCCGCATCAGCATAATTGGGACCTATTGAGACCAAATTTTTTAATTAGACTTGGCGCAACAAGCCGCGTCGTTTTAAACTTAAATTTAATTTGATGCAGCTATTTTGACGTCCTCAAAAGAGGCTGGATCGACAAAAATTACCTTCATTCGTGCGGAGTCTATCCATTTTTACGGCGCCTTCAATTCCTTTTAAGAACGATTTACTGACTCTTTTGGCCAGGAAAGCTTTCAGCTCTTGTCTTAAGTCTTCAAGCCTGAAGGGCTGCACGGAAACATGACCGCACACAATACGCGTAGTTGCGCAGCGAAAAATGAAACGTTAGCTGACGGTTTAGCTCACCCTAGGTGGAAAATTTAACCCTATCTTCAAGGCGTTTTGACAAACACTCAGTGCTTTGTTTGCAACTAGGTAAACTCATGACCATACCGACCTCTATCACCCAGAGCCGTTGTATTTCTTCTTCTTTCTTCTTTTTGAAGGCACCGTGGAAGTTTGTCCTTTAAAGTTGTCGCGTTATGAGTTGGCTTTATCATTTAGTATGATTCGTTAAAGATACTCTGGCAGAGTGTTCAATTATCAAAGAGTTCCTCGAGATGCGCGTTGGTCAAATGATAGACACAGTGGCCGCGTCAATTTTTATTGACTTTAGAATTGAGGAGTAGGTGGCTAGTGTCAGAATCCTGATGTATGGAGATGCCACACCGTAATCTTCGTGAAGTGCAAGAGAAAAGCCTCATCGGCTGAAAAAATTCCGAGTAGTGTGAAACAATAATCTTTGTGCATGCCAAATCCTTAAACTTGTGATGCCATGCCAATGGGCTTCGTGATTTAATACTAACCAGATAATTGCGTCTGTTCAATTCCAGCGCGCATCGACAAGTTACCTTGATTGAGGCCAAAACCAAGCGCATGAGCGCTACTCGGCTCAAAGAGCAAAGCAAACGTCACGCTATCTGTAATCCTCGTGGGAAGGCCTATGTCAGCGACAATATTGTCAAAGGCTCATTCGTTGGTCTTACCTGACAAACAGAATAGCAAACAGCATACCTTTGCCCGAAATTTTTCGACAAAATTAAAGGCCATGGCAAAAATACCGCCTTAAAGCATTCGATTGAACGAAACTTGATCAGGATCGGCATCGAAGTGCGTAAATGTCTCAACTCACGCAGTGTTGTTCTTGGTTTAAGCGCTCGTTGTGATTTTCGGTATCGTAGGCTTTATACTCAACTCGTGAGCGGTGACAATATGCCTTTTATTTTAAGGTCCTCACCGGGGCTATATAAGTCGATTGCAAAACAGAAAAGGGCAATAAAGTGCTATCAGATCTAACAGGCAAAAAGTGTTTGTAGCTTAACTTTACACGAAGGATAGAGTATCAGAAGACTAAACTAAGGACTCTACACTTGGTAAATTCACCTGTAGTAAGTTTGAAAGCCGGGACAGTTTATCAGCCTCTTTGAGTTAATCAAATGAGCTCTCACTTTGCTTTAGCTTTAGGGATACTTCATGTAGTCAGCCCACTATAAGCTAAAAAGAATAAAGGAGTGGAGAAACTTCATCTATCAGCACAAATGGTGGAAACAATTGCACAATACTTGGTGTGCCTGCTCAAGACGACGGGCCCGTTAGAAATTACAGAACAATAAAATTCATAATTTAGCGAGTTAGTGTTTACCAGCTCCGCAAATATTCTACTTCTTCAATTTTATCATGGTATCGCGCATTGCGACGCTTGCTTCAGACTTTGTCGTGCTTTCGAAAGCACGTAAGCGCAGGCAAACAGGCTTCAGAGCTTTCATTAATTGCCGCTTTGTGTCATGTCAGCGCAAAACCCAAAGACATTCTCTATGATGAGGGCAGGTCAGGCTCTTTGCAATTAGAAGTCGTCCGGACACAGACAAAAGTGGATCCGCGAACAATTCTCCACCCGCTTATTGGCAAACGCGTCAGCGGCAAGATTTGCAGCTCGCGTGGAAGTGAAAAAAATGCACGACAAACGATGTGGGTGCTCTATAAATGCAGGCACAACATATTTCAGTACAAAAAATCTTGTCGCCAATTTATATTCTCTCTTTCGATATTAGAGAAGATGCTGTTGCCCGGAGGTTGTAGTGCGCATTTAGCTTTTCTGAAATTTGGAGCTGTGCGAGTAAATTTCTTTGTTACCCCGATTCTCGGCGCAATTGACGCATGTAGGATATTTCATGGGCATCAAATGTCCAAAGATACGACCGTATCTCGTTGATGAATATCACCAGTACATAATTAGCGACAACTTAAGTCATGTGAACTGTCCCGTACCTTTGTTGACGAACTCTTCGCCAGCAATTCCGTCCGAAGCAGGTGAAGAATGCTGATCGCTGAAAAAAGACTCTCTTTTCCCTTGATGCGACATCCCTTTTGTCTTTACCATGCGTTGTTATAGCTTTTATCTGTTCTTTGACAGGGAATTGTCAATGCCTTTTTAACATAAGACATGTTCCTCGTGTTTTAAAACATCCCGCTCACGGCGACACCATATTGCTTTACTGACATAAAACGTTGCCTGCTCGATAAAATAGTATTATACGGCTGTACAAAATATATTGATCAGTGCTACTAAGCATGTGCTGCTTTACCATATTGCTTTACTGACATAAAACGTTGCCTGCTCGATAAAATAGTATTATACGGCTGTACAAAATATATTGATCAGTGCTACTAAGCATGTGCTGCTTTACTATTCACGTGATATATTTGCATAGCAAGTTCGCTTGTAATTTGTACGTAGTTTACAGGTGTATGTTTCAATTTTATAAATTGATGGTGGCACACGAACTCGTCTCAAATACGATGTTCTATCCCAACTAAGGATTTGGTGCTCGAAAATATGTCTTGCGGAAGCCTGCCAATCAATCTCATCTACGAGAAGACTACGACCACCATAATATAGTTAAACAGACAAATGTATTGCTTAAAACCTTTTTAATAGGTATTTGCTATCGCTTTCCGGGGCAGTTTTGGGTCAGATCTCTATATGCGTTAGGCATTCAATGTTGCACCGAAAATGTGTCGTAATTTTCTGACAACACCGACGCTCCGACGGGCCCTCTACTCTTTCATCGAAAACGACCGACCCTGCTACTCGAGTGGTACATCACCCAGGACCGTGATGTACTCGGAATGTGATTCAAGGCAGCTGCAAATAGGTCATTAAAGTGGACAAGCAATCAAACCCAAACGTGTGACTGCTCCACCTATCTGTAAAAGTTAAGTGCGTTGGAGATTCACTGACCGAAATAGTCCCGTAGTGTTATAAGCAGTACAAAGACTGGTCTTAAATGGGTTTGATAGCTACGAGCGACCCGCGCTAGAGATGGCTTTGTCCAAGCGCTTGAGTACCGGTAGCTTGATTTTCTTACATCGTAAACGCTCCGACAAACCTATAACGGTTACGCCAATTCTCTTGCTCATCAGAGTAAAATCAGCAGTGGGAACATCTGCCAGAATGATCGTTGCGCTTATATTTGTGGGTTAGTTGAGCCACACATATATTCATTACAGGCCAGGTATTTCGCATTACGAAAGTGATGTTGCTTGTCGATTAATGTCTTGATTAGTTTTGCAAATTATAGAGCTAGGTAGTATGTGTTCAAGCACCATTCTAATGAGGGATGCCCTTTCTATAGTTTCTACTGCAAATAAAGGTGCGAGGAAACTTTAGCGTTGACTCAATAAGGCGCTTTCTCGCTCGCTCAAGTAAACTAAAGTGTACTTATTGAGAACAACCATGGCTTATATATTGGTGTATGCGATATTAAAAGGTAAGCACAATGTGGTATTAACGAAGCGTGATTCTTTTAAAAGCACCAACCCTTCTTAAGTGAATCGTGCTTTTGGTGCTAGACAAGCCATTTCTTCCTTGACTTTCTGATGTTTCTCTTGTTTCTTGATTTGATGACTACTCCAGCATTACAATGTTCTAAGTACACTTTTAATGGTAAAAACCATTTAATATAAGTATGAGGTTAACGATAGCACCATAAGTGTGCAAAAAAAATAATGCCATTGATTTAACTATAATGTTTTTCAATAGCAGTCTTTTTAGGGCTAAAAAATGAAAAACGATGAGCTCCTTATCTCCAGAGGTGTTTCTCATCATTTAATACAGCTCGCTATTTAGCAAAGTCTATCCATACGTCAATACTATGAATTGGGCGTGTTACATGACTCATGCGGCGACCGCAATGGTCTTCAGCACAAAGTAAGTATGTTTGCAGTGCCATGAGCGCTGATTTTTATCATAGACTGTAGATTTGCTAAAAAAAATTCCGATAGGTAAGAGTATTTTTTTACATCCATTAAACCATTAATTTATGATCAAGGCATATGAGTTCATTAAAGTGTAAAGCTATTAGTACCCCCTACATTATGTAAACAGCAGAGTAAACCACTTGCAGTAAAGCTTATAACAAAATCGTACTTAATAATATCAGCCAATATTAGGGCGCAGTCATAGGACTTATTTGCGACAGTAAATTAAACCTATAGCGCATTACTCAAGTTGATTGAAATTGTCATATACCTCAACTTTCTTGCGATAAAGGCTAGTAATAAATATCTCGTTGAGCTGACAAAAATGACGTCAATGGTGTGTTACAAGTACTCGCTACTTGTCAAATTCCGTTCTGTGGCGGGCCGTAGCCAAACCTTTAAGTCCAAAGCGTATCATTTCACCCGCCTAGCGTAAATGAAATCATTTTCTATGTAGTGCTGCTATAATACTCTACCTTCCATAAGCTGGCGTGCTTCATAAGCCTTTCTTTATATACAAATATCCCTTAGCGTATATGTACTCATTTAAAAGGACAAACACATCGTATGTCAGCGATTCTCCACTTTCTGCTACCTGTCATAAACCCCTTTGTTCAACGGCGCGATATTTGCTCACGTTATCGCCCTTAAAATCTTCGAAATGTCGTTACATAGTTTGAGGAGTGGGTCCTCATTTCTCATAGAATAGCGCTTCTGATCCCTAGCAGAATGAGTTAATGTACCACCAAAGCTTAACAGAAAAAGGGCAGATGGCATCCGAGAAACTTGGCCTCCGATTCACTAAGCATTTGTGCAGCTCCAGTCACACTATTTGGGGGAAGGTCAAGGTTTGTATCCAGTTCCGCGACCCAGCAGCGTTTGACGCTACCAAAGTCGGGAAACTTCGGACTGGATCCCTTTAAAAAATGTAAATGCAGTGACGTTGCTAAGCAAACTTTGACAACAAAACGCTAGTTTGCTCGTAGAGTTCAGCATTTGGCTGACTTCTCTTGACATTAGAAAGCTGAACATAATCGCACGACATTCTTGAGTCGACGAAGCTAAACTATGCGTCACAAGAGAATTATCTCTGTCTCCCTGGCCAGACGATAAGCACAAAATTCTTTGTGAGTAAGCCTAGTCGACCTTTATTCTCTCCGAGGCTCGACAGAATTTAATTCGTCCCTGACGCACCTACTGGAGGCTTTCGTTTCCCCGTGACATACCAGACAATTTATCGGCCGTGGATTTTTGGCACTGCGAATTTTGATGTGCTTGGCGGAGGGACAGCCTAATTGCAAACGTCGATAATCTTCACAGTTAAAGTAACGACGGACGCTCATACGCTTGCCTGGAGCTGAACGATCTATAATCGGTAGTTAGGATTCATTGGAACCGGTCTTCTGATCAAGCCTGGCACTGAAACCATGTCATTTTGAAATTAGATGTATTCTGTAGTATGATGTCTACTACCTTTGCAAGAAATGCTGGGTATACGCCGATCATTTTCGTCTGGGCTGCGTCCGTGCGTACTCCATCCATAAATACGATGTTTGCAACCACACTCAATTTATGGTAACTGATCCTTGTATACAAAAGAGTCTCCAGATCTTGGCCAAAGTCCTCAAGCTTTTCTTAGCCTCCAAGGGATGCAAGAAGGCGTGGTTGCGTACGATACACGTAGCAGCATCACAAGGAAACTTTCCATTAGCTTACGCTTTTATGAGAAATGCCGCCTTAATTGCTTTCCACTACACTGAATCGATCTGATAACATTCCAGGCAAGATTTACACATTTGGCTTCGTAACTAAGCTTTACAATGCAAGCGTCACCGAAAACATATTAGCGATGATCTTGCTGCCGCTGAAACACACATTTTGCCCAAATTACTGTGATTATCCATGAATTCATAGTACGTGACAGCATGATCTAGTTTATCATTTGCTATAGATGCTACCAGAATACTTAGAATCGAGCATCGATAAGAATCGACAATCGTCCTGTCCAGGAGCAGAAGCTTGCCATTTACAAGCTTGTCATTGTATCAGATTACAAAATCTAACCAGTCTACCGCGATAATAGCTTACAAATGTGTAAATCGTCCCGTTGCAAATTGGTCCAAAAAATAACGAGGACTTTTAGCTGCATGGTAAAGACAGCTTTGTACTTACACGTTTCCAGTGACAATATGTTGAAGTCGAGGCAATTCGAGGATAGAATGTTTCCAACCCACCAAGAAAGCAAATTTAATTTCAAGCTCACGGATGTTGAGTACGATGTCTCAGTTTATTAAATCTTGGATTGTATCATCCAGAAGCCCATTCTTCGAATAGGCTTTCCGAATGAACCGTTGTGGTGACAATGCCAAAAGCATCCCTTGTCTTTAAGCTATTTAAGACGCCGAGTAAAACGTTTTTGCAGAATTAACCTTACATGCGCATAGCCATAATAACGCTACACTTGATGGATAATTTATTCCGAGTCAAATATTGCTCAAGATGCCACGCGAAAAGTAAATACCGAAAACCAATCCTAATGCACAAAGTAGGTGAGCATACTGCTCATACACTGTGGCCTGCATCGACCAGATAATGCCCGTCTGAATGGCCCTCCTCATTCTCGTCAGACTTGTTGTCCAGAGAAAAAGCAGCATAATGGTTGCCAGCGTCGATTTTGGCAGTGAGAAGGTCTTACATATCCTCGTGCACTTCACTTATGTATTTGACTACTAAACCCACCGAACGAATACATCAAACTAGTGGATAACATGAGCCCACAAAGGAGTGATTAAGTGCTAATCACCCAGAGCTAAAAGCATACTTTTTTTAAAAAAATGAAGGTGCAATACAAAATCGATCCTTGGGGTGTCACAAACGTGTGGCTGACAAAAAAATTGTTGAACTGATGATATAGCTGGCGTTTTGTCATGACAGGTGCGCCACAATTGAAGACACTGCTGGGGCGTCCATAGGTGCGTTACAGTTGAAGGCACTGCTGAGGTAGACAGTGTTTGTTGCATCAAGGCCCAAAGATCCTGCAAAATCTTGCTATTCGGCATATTCTATTTTTTAAAAGTAATTTGATGCGGTCTTCGAAACCCGCTATCCAAACTCTGACCGGACAGATAAGCGAAGTATACAATGGATCGTGTAAGGTGTGAATTGCTGTATGAACACTATCACGAGAGCTAAATACATTAATGCTTCTTCGCTAAAATTCCAAATATGGGTATGATGCGGAAGTCAAACTCTCCATTGTTCTGTCCTTAAGAAGGGGTTATAAATAGTGACAATCTGCTGTGCGCGTAGCAGACTGAGCTGTGCGTCGGAATTTACACAATTACATATTTCAAGTAAGTCGTGCCGCTTAGTAGCATGTTCGGTGTACGCAGCATAGTGCACTGTGTTTGCAGCTTGCTACTATCAATAGTAAATGAGAAAGCAAAACAAAGCAATCACGGTCGCTTGTAACATGGCTTTCAGTAATCACACAGCGAATCTATACCTTATCGACGTATACTGTTAGGTCACAGAGCTATGTCAATCATTACGTATCCTCGTCCAGAAATATCTACGGTGAATTCGTCAACAGCCGCTGTGAAGTAGACTTCTCGACTCTAAGATCCCATTAAGGCCAATAAAGCAAGATTCTTAGGTCATCATGATCAAGGAAGTCTATACCAAACCTGACAGATATATCCTTACGGCAGATAAGCTCGAATTCTCAGCTGATGTGAGAGTAGCCACTTGGTTTAAGTATCATCCAAAGGAGAAGTTGTCAATTTGGCTTGTCTTTTTTTAGGTTTTAAATAATTTGAGGAAGTGGTTAGCAATTTTTTTCAGGTAAGGTTCGACTATGCGCGCTTATTGTGGACGTTAACTTTTTTAATCCGTGGAGTCAGACATCTTTATTCTAAAACTTAATCCCAACATCAAACATTTGTTTCACAGGTCTGTATTATATCGGTAATTCTTTAAACTAATTATAAGCCTTACATTTACATGGCTTTCAAAAAAATATGACAACTAGAATTTTATATTTGCGAAGCACGAATTGCCGTTCTAGTCGATGCAGCTTAAGACTGCCAAACAATTAGTGACCATCTTTGTAAACAGCTCGCGCACGGGTGCGGCTCAGACGTGTCTCCTGTACACCCGACGTCTTTCAAGGGCCTTGCGACCGGAGTTATATGTCAAACTCAAGTTGCAAACGGCACGGCTTGCTATCCATACGTTCCTCTCATTTAGAAATCGTGCACCGCGCGCACGAGAGTGGTCAGTGCTCTAACTGAGCATACAAGCCTGTGGTCCACTCGAGCACTTATGCTTGGTGACTAAAATCTTTGACCAACAACTTGTATTAGGCTATAGAGTCTGAGATTGAGTCACTGTGATCTGAAGCTCGCTTGATCATAAATCTGCAAGATTGCTACGAGCTTGTGCCTCAAGTACTAGCTGTCATCGCTCGAGAGGCTACGTCGGACATTGCGATTGTCGATAGCGTTGCGGATACAGCCTCGATGAAAGCGCAGAAAAAAGCACGTGCAGCTTTACGAGATAATCTCATTTTGTGCAGGATCAATGTAGATTAAATTCATTTAAAAAGAGCAGAGGTTTGGTGCTGAGCAGCGAGCCAGTCTGTAAACACTCAAGCCTAAAGCAGGTGTAGGGCTTGAATACTGCTGCTCAGCGCTTGACTATAGAGAATGAGCAATTATCCCTGGCTGCACATCACACCAGCTTTGGCGTATTCAATTATTTGCAATTTGAGATTACGAATTTTTACAAATGAAAGCTTGTCATCGACTGCCAACGGACCGACCCATGGTGTGCAACTTATTCTCCCGCGAGCACAATTTCCTCAGCGATCACATTGAACCTCGAGATGAGCTCTACTTTAGTTTCAGTGGCTCTACCTATAGTGACAGGAAGGAAAGATTTGCAGAACGCACCGATCGACATAATCAAAAGCGCTTATAACGTCAATAAGACCATGCCAAAGTACGAACTTTACTCTTCATGTACAATCTGAGCAAGAATTTCTCCTATACTTCAGAAGAAATGGGCTTAAAGTAAATACCTGTGTCGCCCGCAAATTTACTTCACACAATAATGGCACCCACTCAATTTTACGAGCAAGGGTAAAGAAACGATGATGACCTAAAATCGTGAACGACTACGTGCTCTAAATATAATATCGCTCGCAATTGGCGTCGGACAAACGCACCTCAAGAGAAGCGGCCAGCTTGTTCTGTCTCGTCACCGGTCTGTAGATGGCCAATGTGAGCACATCACAAAACAAGCTCATAAAGCATGTACCTCAGGCCGAGCAAGCTCGTAAAGCATGTACCTCAGGCCGAGCCAAATTGCTTTGGAAGTCCCGGTAATGGAAAGGCACAATCAAGGAACAGCTTTGCTGTTTCGACACCGTCCACCGTGTGCAGCGCAGCCGATAAACGAACTTTCTCGCTTAATAAGACAATTACTTTCAAAAAATTTATTACTTCTGAGTCATTTAGCAGGCCGAACGCTAAATCCTTATCTACCGACTGATTAAGCTTCAACAGAATCGGCAAATTTATTAGTTTTGGCCGCATTGGGCGATCAGTTTATCTGCTGGCACAGATTGCGTGTGCGCTCATATGTACTACAAATTAAAAGCCCAAAATTGGGTACTTAGTAAGCAATGCGCCTTTCATCCACCAAGATGGTCATTAATCGGTGCGTCTTGAGCCTCATATAGGATACAATTATCTTGATTTTAATCATGTGGAAATACTGTACATGATTATCATGGGTAAATTTCAAGAGTTCGTAGAAAAATCAGATGCAGCCTTTTATCTACCCGCTCCGACGTTTTCTTGTCTGAGGCTATGAGCTCATTGCCCCCCAAAGCCTTAGCAGAGCCATAAAAAGCTTTTCTCGCGTATACGCGCCACAAAGTAAGTTCAATGCAGATTAGATCGCAATTCTGAGATTATCTAGCACGTAATTCAGGCGATACGACATGGCGCATCAACCAAAGTATTTTCGTTTTCTGCCTTTTTCTACCTCGGACTTCTACTCCGATCGTATATAAATATATATAATGGCGCAGAATTTGTATCGATCACGAATGGCCTAGAGTCTAGCTTGCTAATTTTAAACTTGACAAGAGCATACTTCATCGTATATAGCTCTATTTAATGGATATTACAATTTTTCTTGGCAGCTCAAGGCTTACGGTATTCGAACGCAATCACATGAATTCGCACCTCGGTGTCAGTGATAAAATTTGCCGCTTCCTATACGAGAATGAAACATCATGTTGAATCTTTCTTAAAGACGATCTGTAGTAATTTACCCATGATAATCATGTATAGTATTTCCACACGATTAAAGTCAAGATAATTGTATCCTGTATGAGGCTCAAGATGCACCGATTGGTGGCCATCTCGGTTGATGAAAGGCGCATTGCTTGATTAGCACCCAATTTTGGGCAATCAATTAGTCAATATTAGTCGATGCAATCGACTTCCACGAATCTAATAATTGCCACCAAATTTTGGGCTTCTTAAATACGTTCTGTGTTTTACCTAGTGACAGTTGAGCCACATTTGCGTGAGTCGCTATATAACTAAGCAAGTAAATGATCAGTCTTGGTTTTTTCCAGGTAGATAAAATCTAAGATTGGCCTTGGCCTGCGCGTGATAGTCTAAAAGCTGTGCTTTCAATACAGCACCCTATGAAGAGGTGCCAAAGGCGAATTGATACGCATGATATCTATAACGGTAAGCCTATATGTGTGCTTACACTTGACACTTCTCGTAATTGATTAACGTGATTTATCACACACGCCTTTCAAAGCTCTGCACGACTATGGTCAGAAACATTATCAACAGATGTATGTGCGTAAGCCCTGTGGGACCTAAGCAATTGCACCGCCAGACATTTAGTTGGCGCATGTTTTTCAGAGCCCTTTGAAATGAAATTAATTAAATTGGAGCATATCGACGAAGCACCGACCGCAGTATTGATGGTCACTTTTTTGTCTGCTAAGTAAATAATACGTCAAGTATGCTGTTCGTTGTATATCCTTCCACGCTGTTTTGCTACGTTTTCTGTTTAGGAATTGGTGTCTGTGCCGGAATGGGGTATATAAAGCTTACTGAAAGCATTCACAATGCGCCACCGGAAATTGCCCTTCTGACACAAAATGGCAGCTTTAAAAAGGCCTCAATTGCGTGAACTATAGCCACCGCTTGGTTTGTGCAAATTATTACATCAACGACGTCAAATTGCTCCCCAGACAAAGGCGAATGCCATTTTGCGCAGTGTTTGATTTCTGGAACCATGCCTGTCCTTTGATGTACAAATCTAGCAGGTGTAATGCCAAATGCGAGTCTTGAATGACCTTTTTTGGAAATTTCTTCACCAAAAGATAATACGTACCTAATAAAACCACTAAAATCGAACATCCTATTTATTCATGAGGTGCATTCGTCAAGTCTTTCAACACAACATCATTCGAGCGAGTCAAGAGAATTTTTATGTTTGAATCGTATCACAACCACTGCCGGCTTTACCAAACTTTTGCAGAGAAACTACTGACGAGAAAGGTTCTGGGCTTCAACCAGATGGTGAGCGCTACAAGAAAATTTAAGCCAAGTATTATCGCCGCTTTTCGATGTGTCTATCTCCTCGTTCAGGACGAGACAATCTGCACTGCTCAATGAGCGTCATACGTTGCCATTTTTTCCAAACGGACTCGAAGATATTTTCTTTTTCACATTTGGGTCTACGCGATTGTGCATTGTTGAATCGATATCTACTCAAAACCAGCAAAGCTCATTGCTCATCAGATCCTCGCTCTGCGGATATGTACCGCTCTACGTTCATCAGATGGGCAAGCCCTGGATTTTCTGAACTCTGGACAACTATGTCGGATTCGACGAGGGCTAGCGTTGCTCGGTGGGCCACGTGGCTTTTCACTGTATTGTCGGAATCGATATTTTTAACATCCTAGCTCTTAGCCACCCATAGCTTGCATGAAATGCAGCAAATGCTGTTCACGACGAGCACTTCACACTGAAATCAAGATGACTCCACGTGCCGTACTTTTGATGCATTGGACAACCTTCCATGGTTAGCAGCAAACACTAATCTCGATGAGCGTCATACAGAAGATAACGTGTCGCCCCACTTACCGGGCTTGTGAATTCTCTATTAAAAGTCAATCGCGCTACTCTTGGTATGCAGCGAGCGCTGTCAGCTAAAAGCTCTTCTCATTGGATTCTGCATCATTGCGCGTGCAGAAAAAAGCCTCAACCTAATTGCCTCCATGTTATGCCAGCTATGTCACTCTAGATAGCAAAAAGAGTTATGTCTTTAAAGTATCGCTTAGTGACTTACCTCTAATCATGCTACACAGACATGCAGCAGACGCTGCTTCCTGCAAGCATTTCTCAGGGTCATATCTTCCACTTCACTACTTAGATATTTGCTCTCGACAGTATCAGCTTTAATTTTCGATACTGCGTTGTTCAAAACGTCGACGAACTGGGTTCAGTGTCAACGCCAATAGCATTTCTGCATCTTAGCAGAGGTGACGTTAAATTTCGCTGGAAGCATAACGGGAGACCCTTAAGACCTTTAGTATACGATGAACCCTGCTTCTTCTAGGATTAGGTCACATCTCGCATCAAGGATAAAGCCCAAATAACATTCGACAATATCAAAGCCAAAAAACTCCATATTTAACTCAACTGTACAATAATTTTCACTCCCATAGCTAAGCAAACAGTGGCGGCGGCACTACATTGAATGCGCTCGAGAGCCTCAGCATATGGCTGAAGTTTTCTCGAAAGCAAGTCACCAAATGGAATGCTTGAGACCGCAAAGTAGGCGAAGAAAGACCATATATTACTAAAAAGGCATCACGATCGCCTCAATCGCAAGTATTCAGGCTTGTAAGCACGGTTTGCATGATAGAGCACGACACATATCGGGGTTAGTTCCTTGAAGCCTTTCAATTCTCTCCCAATCTCTTTTTACGAAGCAAATATATGCTCAATGACTACTAGCGCGGCAAATTGTACGAATAGAAAACCCGTACTATCACACGTTAGTTTTCTTGGCGCCGGACCTTTATCGCACATGACGGATATTACCACAGATATAGCATCATCGAACGGCCTGCAGCTCTGAGGTCTATTTAGTCCTCATAAGCATAGCGAAGATTAATGAAACCAGATGATTGTGTACACCTTAGTTAGTATGTGGCTTTTTTGTTTGCAATAATACGCAATTACACCATAGTGTTTTTGAAACTTCTCGGCTATGTGGTCCAAGTGGGAAGCTCAGGATTTGGGCTTGTACTATGTCAGGAGGAACCTAGCACCCTCTTAGCCTCGTGATGCCCAGATGAAGGACCACTTTCGATTAGAAGGGCTTAATCTCATTCTTCAGGGTGACAGATGTCTGTGCTTCGCAAGCAACCCAATCGTCGCCTGATAGCATTGCGTACTAACGACGAGATGCCGTGTGGCATTCGAAAGCTTGAAGTTTGGCTTCTATTTCTAAGGATGTCTTTGGCCTTTAATAAAACTACGCACTTGGTGCTGGTTTAAAATGGTTAATTTATGAAGGGTGTATGATTCAAGAAAAGTGATGTTGAGTCAGTGTGTTGTGTGAGCTTTCAAGAAGCGGCGAAAGTCACAACGTTGGTGTCTAGTCGATAAATTGTTTTGCACGAGAGCTGTGTCTCGAATTGATGAGAAGAATTACAGGGTTATACGAGCAAAGTGTGAAAGATTGCATGAGGGGACTGGAAGCAAAGGAACCTGTAACACAGTGTATGCATGCTCATATCACAAGCGTACGATTGGTGTTTCCATTAGAAATCAGGTTTGCTATATTGAGCAATGCGACCCCATATTTTTTGTTCAATCGATATTAAAGTGAATGTCAAGCTGACTCGACTATACTTTGAAGTCCTAGTGAGGTAGTGAGAAGCTTGTTTAGTTCGAAGTTAAAAATTCATACAGGGTGTCTTATACATTCGCGCTCAGAAGGTAGTGAACCTATTTGTGCAAGAGCCGCTTATAAATCCGTATGCGACCGAATGTTACAAACATCATGGAGGAGTTGAGCGCACTATTTATAGCTGTACTGAACTACTTAAAATCGTGACGATGACGTAATTTTTTAATCCAGTCAATGAATGCCGTAACTGATTACTACGCGGACAACAAAAGCTGAATGAAGGTCGCAGAATTGCTTGGGTTCAAATAATACAGCATAAGTCGAATGTGTCGGTTATGAACACGAACAAAAAAGCACTTGGCGCGAAGTCAAATACCCGACATATACACTCTTTTTTTTAGCAATTAGTACGCAGGATTAAATTGGGTGTAGTTTTGAGGCCTTTGCAGTAGGATATAATAGAACAGTGCAGGAAATTTGCACGAGCCATATAAATAATTTTTTGACGTCAAACAGTTTGAGACGAATACATGTGTGATAATACACGCCAAACGAAAGGCCTGTCAGCAATTGCCAATGACATTATAATACGCTGATCAGTGACAACGACGTACAAGAGTTTTCAAGTTGTCTATGCTACGCAATATTAAATTTCAAGATTTCTTTATTGGACCAACGACGGGCACTGTGCAACTTGTATCCTTCTTTTGCTATGCTCTTAGTAAAAATGTTTGGCATGACGGTCGATACAATGTGGCGCACAAGGCCATTACTAAAAGTTGTCGGAAGAGACAGGAAGTAGTAATCACACATATATTTGACGTCGATGGAATCTTAAATTTTTAGCTTAGGGTGCATGCTTAATAAAAAGTTTCAAGTTTAATACCAACGTGCAAAATTTTAACCGTCATCAATATCAAAAACACATCTTCCATTACAAGCATACGAAGGGAAATGCGAGTGCCGGTAAGCGAAGCGAGCTGGAACCGCGATTAGGACTAAGCATTCATTTGTCAGAGTTCCTTTGCGATTTTGCTACAAGGCAATTTATGGTACATAAAACCCCGATAGGATGTACGCATGCCCCCAGCGGTGTAAAGTCAAGACAGACAAATTATGGCAAATTTAGTAAGGACGCGAATCATTGCGACTTCTAAATGCTGCATACCACTATGGTAGGTACAAATTGAAGCAACAAAGTCTAGAGTTATGATCATTCTATGTCGTTGTTAGATTTGCCAAATCAAGACAACCTAATCTTCGAGCGTCACAATAGCAATCCGTGAAGAACAGGTAGATAATCACATTAGATTGTCAAAGATTTTGGCTTAGGTTTTGACAGAAACCATAGTATATTTTAAATCGACGGCGCCATCATGAGCCCGTACAATTTCTGACCATTTCGATGTAGAACTTAGTATATGGAATGATAAACATGCTCGCTAAGGGCCCGATATTGTTGTCACGATCATTAGAACAAGCAGTACTTGAAATCAAAAAGACTAATAAGTACACAGCATTGACTTCGAGTAATTTTCTTATGAATTAGTTTAGACTAGTTAAGATTGAAAAATATAATGCCTGATGACTTTTCGAGGCTGAAACGACAGTAATGGCACAGAAATCGCAGAAAAAAAGTCTACCTTATTACCGAAAGCGCTAAAGGATGCCTAAAGACTAACTTTACGCTTTTTGTGGGGTAGGTATTCCTCCCATCGCAATAATTGTGTCTCGCGCGGATCTTGCCTGTTCGAGGGATTGGTGAGGAACTTAAGCATATCGTTTGATATTTCTAGCATACCTGAATACCTTCGAAGCCATCGAAATAGTCCCACAATCTCTTCGAACGAATGTTTTTCACTCAACAAAACAAACAATTCTTTGTTGGGAAATTGCTTATCCGTCCGGTAAAGTTTTACATACAACATCCCCTGCAAGAACTCAAGATCACCAAATTCAAACTTTCCTGATGGGACCAGTTGTCTGAAAAATTCTGGAGGTGACGCGCCGCTGCGCAACCATAGCCATCTCGTCCATAATGCTCGCAAATTTTTTGCGTGGGTTCCAAAGGCATATTGTGGCGTATTGTCAAACATCTGAGTAAAGAAATTTGATTTAAGCAACTTCGTCACACCGTCCAACGATGACTTCTCGGCCAATGAACGGAGAAACTCGTCGTAAAAAAAGTAATGTTCACCAGATTTTGGAATCACATTGGTCCAGTACATCTTAACATATTTGAGCCACGAAACAAGTATGTTGAAGTCGCCACTGGATCTAACACGCAAAATGTCGAAAATGGTTTTCGGCGATACTCGAGCATGCAGCCATTCATCGAATACCAGCTGCTTAATGTTCGACGTTGACACCAGATAAAATTGCATGCTTGTAGCCAGTTTCTTTGTCTTCGATTGGTGTCGGAGCCGTTCGAATAGTGCTACAACTTGTCGATGCAAGTCGACTGGCGTCATCTCGGTTAAGAAAAGAGCTGACGACGTTTCCTTCTTCAATTGCACATCGTATTCGTTCACCAAGAATGCAAAAAGTTCCTTGTCGTCAAACACTCCGTGACTTGTGGCCGTGTCACTCTTGGCCGTTTCAATCATTCCCACGCCACCCAAACGCCTGTACTTCTTCACGTAGTCAAACCACCAGAGAAGCTTAGGATCGTACCCTTGCGTGTCCGTAGTCAAAAGGTGCACTTTCATGTATCGGAATATATGAGCAGGGCTCTCTCGGGCGCCCAAGCAGCGAGAAAACACCTTCTTTCTAATTTTACCGATTTCCCAAGGAATCTCCGTCGTCTCAATCAAGTCTCTCCATTCTTTTTTTCTAAGTAGGTTGACCACGTGTTTCACCATACTATCGATCTCAACGTCATTTAACCGGTTGACTGTGCTTGTAATGCCGTGTGATGAAAGAGATGTGATCTTTAGTCCAAGTGCAAGGCTCGTGTCCGAAAGCTCTTTTTTAATTTGCGCGATTACACGCCCCCCTCCTACTATGGTTCTTGATTCATTCTTGATATTGCTTTCTTCAGGTGCAACACTGTAAGTTCTCGCATTTGCCGGGCTATTGGAGGTCATGAGGGAGCGACTATTTGCGTCCAGCTCCTCATCTCGTCCTGCACTTAAGCCGAGCGCGAAACAAGCACTGACTCCGACAAGGCAGATGGAAACAGTACGTAAGACAAACATGCTTGCTGGGGTTCTCGCGTTGCGTACGTTTAGCACGCAAATTAGAGAATGAGTGGAGGTGGATTCGGCACCCTTGAAATACCTTGTATTCAATTCAGCGCACGCTTACTAGCTTTTAAGGTATCCTTATATGCATTGCCGGGACTGAGCTCCGTATCGATGCGTCATCTATCTCCGGACTTGCACCGGATCATATCATTAGATCAAGAAATAGAGGTAGCAAAAAAATATTCTACGAAGTATTGGCTATACCACAGCAATGTTGCGGAAACGAGTACTGTCGTCCCTCTTTTCAGCAGGATTTTCAAATGACAGAGCTCACAGTGTTTGTATCTCACATCTTCGGTGATGGTAACGTAGCCCTTTAAAAGGTAAGTGAACCACAATCAGCTCCGACGGCATACCTTGCTATGCAACGCGTACAACTTCATCATTATTGTTATCACATTTCGTAAGTTTCGGTCCCATGATTGAGACCGCAAAGGGTAGATGAATCGTGTCTTATAATACAATAGATCTTTATATATTTACAGATCATGTAATGTAATGTATTACGTTATCGCGTTGCCAAGGTATGCACGTGCTAGGCTCAGTCTGGCTAGTCCACGGCATAGAGTGGTGTCCGCATACGTCGAGTCTCGTTCGGCGGGCAGTGCATCCAGCACCGAGGTCGTATGGGTCTTCCATTTCTTTCGGTCTTGTGCAAGGGTACGTACCACTTCGAGGTCTTGTGCTGTCCGGAGTCAAAAGCCGGAACCACGGGAAACAAGATTGTGGTCGAGTGTCGAGGGGAGCGTGGTGCGGGGACGTCCGCGCCATTTTGCTGCGGTGAAGAAGAAGTAGGCACGCATCTGGAGGTTAGCTGGAATGTCGGGATTGCGGCGAAGTACATGGCCAAACAGGCGCCAGCGAGCTTGTGTCAGTCGTAGTCTCAGCGGCCGCTCATCACAGAGGTCGTAGAGTCTTGCATTCGAAATGGGTCGGGGTAGCGATAGCCAAGAGCGTAGCGAAGCTAGCGGCGATGGAAACTCTCGAGGCCGTGGAGCTCTGACTTGGTAAGAGCCCAGTTGTACAGCGGAATCGGTAGAACGTAGGTGTTGTACAATCGAATGCGTGTCTTGGGTGAGATGAACGTGGGGCGGAGCCAGACGGACCAGAGGCGGTGGAGCGCGAGGGTGGCCAGGGACTTGCGTCGGGATAGATCTTTAATATCGCCGAAGAGTGTTCCGAGCTTCTTAGTGTGGTGCCAGGTTTCTTCTCGGGATCGGGCGTGTCGAGTGGCGTCCGACGGGTTGCAGTGGCGGCGGATTTCGGTGACTTCGGTCTTGGCTTCGATTTTTTTTTTCAGGGTTAGAAGGAAGTCATCAATGCGGTGCTCACCTCTATCGTAGATCTTGGTTTCTCGGAGGCCAAGGATATCGACGCGGTAGCGCCGGAGATCTTCGGGGAGTGTTACGTGCTTCTTGCGCTTCGAACCTAGAGAATTCACATTAAAGGAGCCAATCCGGATGCGGTTGGCGCGATTAAGGGCGTGGAAGGGGGTTTGGCCTGGTGCTGGAGACCGTCGCGTCGGGGTGAGACTCGTTAGAGACCTGCAGATGCCCGAGAGCACCTGCCCGAAGCGCGCGAGCATTAAGCCCCCGCGCTTGGAAGGAGGGCGTCACCCCAACCTTTTCCGAAAATTAAAGATCATACAGTATATAATAATGTCTGTATCATTAACCCGTTTACTAACACACGCACTAAAGGCTGCGCAGGATGGAATGGGCATAAAAAGCGGCTCTATTGTGGGATCAAGTCTGGATCGAATCGAATTTAAGACTTTATCTCAGCTACATTGCATTTAGCGGTGCAAAGTACGATTACTTTTTTCGACGGGCTCAATTTATAGAATTTATGCTCTCGTAATATCTTTTTAAGGTACTGTTTTTCTACCCTTTACACTTAGCATAAACTTGAGTACATTTAATGAATGTAATGTATCACGTTATCGCGTTGCCAAGTTATGCACGTGCTAGGCTCAGTCTGGCTAGTCCACGGCATAGAGTGGTGTCCGCATACGTCGAGTCTCGTTCGGCGGGCAGTGCAGCCAGCACCGAGGTCTTGAGGGTCTTCCATTAGTTTGTTTATCTCTGACTTGGTAAGAGCCCAGGTGGCGCCCTGTGCTGGAGACCGTCGCGTCGAGGGTGAGACTCGTTAGAGACCTGCAGATGCCCGAGAGCACTTGCCCGAAGCGCGCGAGCATTTAGCCCCCGCGCTTGGAAGGAGGGCGTCACCCCAACCTTTTCCAAGCTGAGCACATTTAAGTGTATTTAAATGCCATTGCAAACGTACTTTCTAGGCTAATAATCAGAATTTGATACCAGATATGGCTGTGATTGGAGTGTGCAGCTTCCAAATACCCGGAAAAGAGAAAATAGCTAAGATTGCGTGTGTGATGCACGCATGGCCCATACGGCGAGAGCATGGTAAGATTTGCAGGTGTTAGAAACTTATCGATCAATCAGAACTTAAAATTCGAAAAGTTAGGTAAAACAACGAATATGTACAACAGCGCCAAATTTTGATGACCAAAAATGGTTTTCGGTTATAGAAATATATTTCAAATCACCTTTATTGCACAGTATACACACGACCAGCTCACTAAGTAAAGGTAGCTTCCAAGTTTCGTGTTTAGGCCGTAATGAGCATTTTTAATCTCTATTTATTTTTTACATTGATGTTATTTTATATGTACGAAAAATGTCATTTCCTGTCGTGCCAACAAACTTTTAGCAGGACAACAAATACTTTACAACTAGTGCGAGCAATCGCCTATACACCGGATATCGGAAGCAGCTTCTCTTTCCCGCAATCTGTTGGTAGCATTATTTTCGAGCTCGGAAAATAATCGTGCTAATTTTCTCAAATCAAAAAGAGATGGGCAAGCAAAGATAAGGGAGGAGTAAGTGCATCATTTATAATCGAACCATCCAATCCCCACCTTTCTATACTCGGTCGCACAACATACTCGTCTGATCACTAGTTTCGCCAATGTCTTAAATGGGTTGCGGGTCTGACTTGCAAGGATAACAATATACCGGTAGTTTCCGGTTCAACAATTGAGCATCGTGTTTCGATAACCTTTGTGTGCTAGCAGACGCCGGCAAACAATGCAATACATATAATTATTGCAAATAAATGTGTTCGTGCTAAATGATACAGTTCTATATTTTGTCTTATACGTCGATTTCGAAAATGCGAAGCTTAAAGCTAAAGAGAGAAGCAAGACGATATGAATAGACGACGTCGGAATGTCGATAATTTATTGACTACGCTTACGTCGGAAAGAATCTTCTCGTCCCGTGGAGCGCTACGCGCGCTCGCGTTCTTTTACATTATGCTGAGCCGGCTCTCAACACGCAAAAAAGTCGACTTTCTAATTAGTGTGACCTGGCCGTTTATTGTGCTAGATTCCTATTTCAAGCTTATGGATATTGTACCCTCTATCTTTAACTACTACATGCTGGGCAATATTCTGAAAGCTTTGTTAACGCGTGGTAGGCTTTAAATGGTAACTTCGTTCATAGGACAAGAAGACGAATGAAACGATCGTGGAAAAATCGTCGATAACGCAATGTTGATAAAATAAGAGCAAAAAAAAATACTAATATATTAGGAGCATGATCCAAACATGCAATGCGAGAGCATTCGTCTCATTCGACAACGTGAATTGTTGTCATGCAAGCCTCGTGCTTGGATGACACCCTTGCTCTCTCGGCAAGCCAAGTACCAAGTGCCACTCTCTCGATCAAGTCTCTTGCGCATCAGAGAAAGAACCCTCTGCAATTATGTTTTCACTCGCTTTGCTACACACATTATACCAACACAAGCAACACATAACGTCAACGCGAGAGATTGTACGTCATATGTAAACTATCCGCATACGTACTAATGCATCCCATCATTGGAACGCTATGTTTCACCAGATTTCAGATGACTCGCCATCGCATTGATTATTGGGTCCACACCAGACGAGATCTTTTGTTTCTCGAGCTCAAAAACCACTAAAGAAATTTTTTCCTTAGACCAGTTTGCCTCACGTAGTGTAGTCAGCATAAAATTGGCAAAATCCACTTTGACTTTTAGTTCAGTCGCTTTTTTTGAGAGCATTTCCATCAAAAAGGCATTGTTGTTAAACCCTTTCACAGGACCCAGTCTTTCGAAAATGTCCGTGATGCCCCTTTCACGATTAAACACCTCAAAGTATTTCTTTAGATACTCAAACGGCGTATTTGAAGTCTCAGCAATTTCTTTGTCAAAATTACGAATAAGCACGGCGAGATCACCTGAGTCCAGCATTCTCCCCATTCTTTTATTCACAAGCCCATGCGCCGATTCAACATAGCTCGCATAGCGCACATAATCCCTAACGCCGCCACTTCTTTTGTGTATCATACCATTCGCTAAATCCTGTAGCAGAAGCTTCTCAAAGCTGGCAACCAAATCATCCGAGTTTTTGTGTTTGAAAGCCTGCGCAATTATTGCTTCGATTCCGCCGTTGTCGTCGTAACGAAGCTCATTGTTCATTGTTGAAAACATTAACGGTTCAGCGTCGTCTCCATAGGCTTTCTTGACTTGTTTTTGCCACCTCTTGAACCGCCTGCTAAAAAAAAATCTATCGACGTCTACGCCTTTGACATTGTAAAGCTTAAAAAGGTCGGTCACAGCGCCCTGTCGATTGCTGGCGCGTATCAAGAATTGGTGTGGGTGAAATCTCTTTCTCAGTAATGTATGTGTTAGTTTCGTTATGATGGACGAAGCGGTGACTGACTGCAAGAGCCGTGCAGGCCATGGCCTTCGTGTAAGGCCACGAATGCGGGGCTCCGCGGCACCAGAGGCTCTCGCTGTCACCTTGGCAGTCTTACAGATTGCTAGCAGAGCGACTATCGTCAGCGTCACAAAACACCGTAGACGCAAAGAGATCATGAGTTTTGTCGACTTGTGAGTTGGCAGGATAAATGAAGAATGAACAGGATTAAGTGGGCACAAAGCAGACCCAGTTGGCTCAATTTTGAGCTCACACGCAGAGAAGAAGGCCATTTGAGGTCTAGTTTTGTACTAGTGTTCTATACATCTTTTATCATATTCAGATTAAATTTTCAAATTGATCAGTATTTCCAACATTTTATATTCAAATCAATGCTTAAAGCTGTCACGCAAAAAGCCGACGTGCGTAAATTGCGCAATACATTTGATCTGCAACTTGCTTTTGTCACCAAAGATCCGCAGTATTCCCTATTTACTACGAAGTCGTTCAATTGCTCGATAACGAACTTAACCAACACGGTCAGATTTACCATGCGCTCGTCGCATGGGTTATGCATCGGGCTCCTCATTTTTTTCAACTATCTGTTTTTTGGCTAAACATTTACTGTATGACCGAAATAAATCTTGATGCTCCTAGGTCCAGATACATGATTAAACTATTAGTGATATATATAGTATAACATTTTTATAATGAAAGCTTGCATGTACTGAGCTTATCATAAAGCCACAATTTACTTAGTGAGTCTATACTCTAACTAATTTAGTAATAGTATGCAGTGCCTATGCTCTATGCTTTCCTAAAGACAATTTTTATCGGTCATTTTGCAGAATGCAGCAATAAAGCTGAGATAGAGCTGTAAGCCAATTGTAGTACGTACAGTAAAACTGATCTCTTAGTTTTTCTGCCTAATCTTAGCCGAACTCTCTGCGCCCTCGCAACGCTGCGTGGTTTTATTCAGTGAAAAATTATAACACAGTTTCATAAATTGATTCGTATAAGCTTCTTTAAGACTCCAAATGCAACGAATACCAACAGAGCAGTCACGGTGTTCATCATCAAAGATATGGGATATTGGACTGAACAGCAGTCATGCGGCCAGAGGTGATTGCTGTGTGACTTCCTAGACAGCTATTTAATCTACAATATCGTATCTGTAAATGCGACATGTCAATTGTTTACTGGTGAGACAATAGGACAAGATTCAGAGATACGCTGCAAAGCCACATCTTTTCTCGCAGTAGGCCGATCATCATTACAGTAACTTTTTACTAGCGTCTTAAGAGGCATATGAAGGCTGATAGATACTGAAAAGAATAAAATCTAGCTTTACTTTGGTACTAAGTTGCTTAGACAACTGCGCTGGAGGAGCTAATCATCCTTTAAGAAGATTGGTTGTCTACAAGCCGGCTCTCATATGGTCTAAAAGTGTAAAAAAGAGCTGCTACAGAAATGACAGCTTCCAGTTGTTTATGGACAAAACCCGAAAGGCCATCTATATTGCGTCAGATGGATGAGTTGGTAAATTATTTGCACAGATGATAGATAATGCGCTGACTCGGCAGTTCTTGCGATAAATCCTCACGATCGTATGCAGGGCAGGTGTTAATGTACCTAATTTATTTGAGTATCATCGTTATCATCGAATTATTTCTTCACCAAAGTGAGTATCTACCGAATCAATGTCACATTTGCAATTTCGATGGTCCAGACAGCAAGAATGGGTGCACTGTGCGTTTTTCGCATGTGCTACGCACAATTGGAACCCACATGTTAGGACCTGGCTCTTTCAACTCAATTGTTTCGTGTCCCCATTACACAATGGGGCTTAGTAGGTGTCCTGCTTTCCAACCTATCCATTTTATGTGCGGGTTGGCAGGGCAATCACACCTTTTATGCGTGATTGCTCGCCAACATCTGTGACCTGGACACGTATAACAATAACTTGGTCGTGTCATAAAAAAACCGGGCAATTGGGGGCTGCCTTTCATCACTTAACCCCTCCACTCATTCTCTAATTTGCGTGCGAACGTACATAACACGAGGACCCCTAAGTGCATGCTTGACTTCGTACGCGCGGTATCCATCTGTCTCGTTGGGGTTTGTGCTTGTTTCGTGCTCGGCTCGAATGCGGGACGAGATGAGAAGCCCGACCCCATCAGTCTCTCCCCCGTTGCGTCCAATAGCCCGACAAGGGCAAGAAATCACACTTTTGCACCTGAACAAAGCAAATTTAAGCTTGACAAGAACAATGAATCGAGAACTTTGTCAGGGGAGCGTGTTGTCGCGCAAATTAGTAAAGAGCTACCGGACACGAGCCTTGCACTTGGACTAAAGATTTCGCCACCTTCATTTCACGGCATCACAAGCGCACTAAAGCGGCTTAGTGACGCTGAGATCGATGAAGCGATGGAACACGTGACCATTTTACTCAAAAAAAAAAATTGGAGAGATTTGATGGAGACGACGGATATTCCTTGGGAGGTCGATGATATCAGAAAAAAGGTGTTTTCTCACTGCTTGGGCGCCCGAGAAAGCCCTGCTCACACATTCCGATACATGAAAGTGCAACTTATGACTACGGACACGCAAGAGTACGACCCGAAGCTTCTCTGGTGGTTTGACTACGTGAAGAAGTACAGGCGTTTGAGTGGCGTGGGAATGATCGAAACGGCCAAGAGTGACACGGCCACAAGTCACGGAGTGTTTGACGACAAGGAACTGTTTGCATTTTTGGTCAACAAATACGATGTGCAGATGGACAAGGACATGTCTTCTACAGTTTTTTCACTCAAAACGACGCCACCCGACTCGCGCCAACAAGTGGTGGCACTCTTCGAATGGCTCCGACACCAATCGAAGACAAAGAAACTGGCTGAAGGCATGCAGTTGTATATGGTATCCATGTCAAACACCAAGCAACTAGAGTTTCGTGAATGGCTGCAAGGTCGTGTATCGCCAAAAACTATTTTCGACATTTTGCGTCTCAGGTCCGGTGACAACGAAGGCATGTTTTTATTGTGGCTCAAATATGTTGATGCGTACTGGAGCAACGTGGCTCCAGGTTCCAATCACCAATATTTTTACTACGACGACTTTCTTCGTCTTTTGACTTCAACGTCATCGTGGGATAATGTGACGAGATTGCTTAATTCAAAACTCTTTTATCAGGTGTTTGACAAGGTGTCTCAACATGGCTTCGGAACCCACGCGAGAAATTTGCTGGCATTGTGGACGGAATGGCTATGGTTGCGTTTGGGCGCATCACCTCGAGACTTTTTCGAATATTTGCATCCATCCGGAAAGTTTGAGCTTGGTGATTTAAAGTTCATGCAGGGAGTATTTTATGCAAGTCTTTACCGAATGGAAAAGCAATTTACCAACAGAGATTTGTTTGATTTGTTGAGTGAAAAACATTCGTCCGAAGAGATCGTGGGACTATTTCGATGGCTTCAGGAACAACCGGGCATGGAAGAATTAGCGAATGGTATGCTTAAGTACCTTACCCATCCGTCGATTAGGCAAGATCCGCACGTGACACAAATATTGCAACGGGAGGGACATCTTCCTCAGAAGAAGCAGAGAAGAACTCCCTAAGCACCTCTCGAGCACTTTCGACATCAAAGTGGACGTATTTGGCGATGCTTATGCCTTTACTGTCGTTTTAGCCTTGATAATCCATGTAGGCTTTGCATTTTTCAGTTTGACATGTTCATGACAATGTTACTCATAATCAATTCTATGGATTTATCATAAAAACGCACCTCTTAAGTCTTTAGTCGATAGCGCAACTCGTTGCGATTTATTGTAATGTAATGTAATGTATTACGTTATCGCGTTGCCAAGTTATGCACGTGCTAGGCTCAGTCTGGCTAGTCCACGGCATAGAGTGGTGTCCGCATACGTCGAGTCTCGTTCGGCGGGCAGTGCAGCCAGCACCGAGGTCGTGAGGGCTTCCATTATTCTGCTTAGCTCTGACTTGTTAAGAGCCCAGGTGGCGCCCGGTGCTGGAGTCCGTCGCGTCGAGGGTGAGACTCGTTAAAGACCTGCAGATGCCCGAGAGCACCTGCCCGAAGCGCGCGAGCATTTAGCCCCCGCGCTTGGAAGGAGGGCGTCACCCCAACCTTTTCCAAGCTACTTCTAAATGATTATTAAAACGAGTGTATGTGATCATAACTCAAGTAACAGGTGCTCAGCATACATCCACTTCATAAGCGATCGTACGACCTCATGATGGCGCCCAGATAACATGGTTTCCTTCAAAATCGAGCCAAAGTCTTTGACAAACTTCATATCTGATACGACGATCTACCCGATCTGCTTCGTCGTGCTTTGAGGTCAAGATCGTATATAAGCGACAACTTTCCAAATACGACAACGAGGACTTAATATCTATAAATTGTTTTTACCATATTGATGTCTTCTTTCATTTACCAGGATTGGATTTACCATGATCCTGCGTATGAACTTTTATCGCGATGATCCGAAACATGAAAGCTGCGCTTGATACAACGCTTGACCATTCGAAGCATAGTCAATATTGTGCTGATTAGAAACAAATACCCACGAGCGTTGACAGCAATCGCACACTTCATCAAATTTTTGCCCAAATTTTCGATCATATTATTAGCGACTTTTCCAAGTACGTATTACTAAGTAAATAAAGCATTTATCTACTAAATCTTTGAAGAGCTGCCGCGTTGCGGGCGGTAAGCGAATGCTAAGTCCCAATCGCTATCCCAGCTCCCTTCATTTACTCGTTCTCGCCTTTGCCTCTGTGCAGCTGTGCCTGAAATATTTTCTCATAATTGATGTTGATTTTAGGTTGACAAAAGGAATAATTGACCCACTCGCACGTTGTTATCGCAAATAAAAAGGTTTTTTAAACATGAACGATGCGTCAAAAACCTAATATAATATCGACGTGACTTACCCAAGCATATGTCTTGACGATTTTCACTAGCTACTTAGCTTGTATCGACAATTTTTTTAAGCCTCGTGCACAAGTAGAACAAACGTCTCTGCAAAGAGCACTGCATTTGAAGATAATATTTCAAAGTGCACGATACTCCGATTATTTATTTACGAGTTATAGCATCGGGTAGCGAAGGCAAGTTAAAACAAAGACGTCGTTGTCGCCGATCAACAAGTAGTCATTCTATCGACATGTACTGACGAAAACTTCGTGAGACACATATTACGACATTCTCACTCTCAGAAGCTTGTTTTTAGCCATTCAATGCTACATTTCGCGATTAAATGTCTAAAAAATTATTCTAATGGAAACCTTTTGCGCTTTTCCGATTCCTTCTGCTTAATGGGCAAAAGCCTTACCACTTTACATAATTAAACTCTATTGTAGTGATGATCCGCAAGTTTGAACTGATATACTTCCGACCAATGCCCAAGGCACATGCGGCTAATTTCTGTATACGTCAGGTCGCGCCAAGTGCTCTGTATGTTCGAATTGCATTACTGAAACTTTTCGACTGTTTACCCTGAGTACTTTGGAACTCTTTAATGCGTTATCAATCCAACAATCGCAGCTTCTTCGCTAATTGATCATCGATTACACAAGCAATGCGAAATCAAAGTGAACCATTTAGCATCAAAATTTAGTCACGCGAGGCTCGTAATCATATTGTGCGTGATGTTGGAGGCATCGGTCGCATATAATTGTCCAAGTGGCACTCGCACAAAAAGCTACACTACTCCTTACCAAGATTTCTTCTCCTTCCTTTTTACTTCAGAATATACTTGACAGACACAAATCAATGATATCTAGCATATGATTGAGACCCTACTTGGGGTCAAATTTCTCTTCGAGAAGGACCATTCGTCCTTATGTCATCTGGCCGTGCAAATACTGTTTCAAACATGAGTCCATACTGATAATACTTTCCTTTGGAGCTTCCTGTCCATCAGACATCACCGTTGTGACTTTTACCTCTTCTTAAACGCTCACACATCACCATCAATGAACATACATCTTCTTCCAGTGCATTAACCCGAAACCAACCAGTTTTTATATTGTCTGCACCGAGCACATAATCGAGGACTAAAATTGACAACATTGTAGAAAAAGCGAGTCAAATTTACAGTATCCGGACACCACGGCATCCCGGCGTTGGTAGGCTATTGAGTAATACTTTGGTTGTTTTAAGTACACTCGTGCCGCAGAAACTAGTCACTTTCGGCTTAAAATAAATGAGATGGGCATCACAGGGAAACAAGGGTAATTTACACCCCACCCCTCCGAAAGAAAAGTCCGAACCCAGATCGTGAGCTTGCGGCTCGATACGCTGACCAAAAAATACTTTGGCTTTAATATTTATGATTGCAAAACAATCTGGCCAATGCTCGTCTTAGTGTACCCAGACGGTCTGTTCAAATAAATCTCAGCTATGCTGATGAGGACTAGACAGACTTCAAGTTGCAAGACATAGTATGGGTACCCGAAAGGGCTTCATCAGTGATGGTAGCTGATATTTGCGGCGGGGGTCCTACGCCAAGCGTGCCCAGGTCAAAGATCCAAAATCTTTTGACCACCATATGTAGCGAAAAACGATAAAAATTAATAGGCCTGAGTGGCTTTGTAGGAAGAGCCTGGAAAATAAAAAAATCCGACAGAAGATAGCCCCGAAGAGCTCCGTACTTGATGAAACAGGCCGTGTTTGCACACCTTAATTGCTTGTGTTGAAGGCTACTTACTGTATTGGAATTTAAGTAGATACGGATTGTCCTCGCCTGACCCGGGGGTGTCAACAATTGCGTTTGATGTTCCACTTTCAAAAGCCGTAAATTAAATGCTAAGGTTCTACGAGTGCACCAACATGATATTATCACTCTTCGGTTAGCAGTTTGAGCTACAATTACTGTACATGGATTCAAGTGTGATTTTTATTACTTCTATTCTGTCGCTGAAAATGACAAACAACAAATGAATGTGTATCAGAGTGCTTGAGTTTTGCCGGCTTTGATTTAGCGAAGTTTAAACCAGTCTTGACCCCACCTATATCCAAAAGCAGAAGTACTTTTGGCGCGGACACTGGACCTGTTTCGTCATCGTGTTGGAAACTTGAGTGACAGAAGTCGAGACTGAAAGTAACCATTTGCATGAAAGTCACTGAGAGATGCTAGCAGGAAGCAGTATTCGCCGCTTGTCCATAATATTATGGGTGGAGCTAAGTCAAGGCAGCTATTTGCGCGTAGAGTGTCACGTAAATCACTAAGCAGTGATCGGAAGTCATCGCACTATCAATTTCTTTAGATCTTGTAGAAGATAGCACTTGCTGCATACAACGAGCGATGTGATCGATCTTGAGCCAAAACAAAAGAAAAAGGCTCTGCTAATGCACGTGGAGTAAACATTAATTTTTGTCAACGACATTGTTATATGCATACAGTCAAACATACACAAAGATTTCAAGGGCACGGCACGTGGAGCGGTACGTAGCGCTCGTAATACACTGAGCATCGCTCATTATGAACAGTATTTCCTGCATATCATGCAAGCTATGGTCGGCTTAAGGCTATGGTAGTAAAGACTACCCTGACATGCACGTGGAGTGACACATATTCCCGAGCAATGTTCATCACGTACAGCGTCCACCGTGGCATAATTGACTATCGGTCATGATATTTAAGGACCTGCCTATCTGGTGTATTTGAAGCGGCACGTTTTCACAGAGCGGAGATTCGGAGAGCTGAGATCTTCGCCGAGTCTCAACGCGGACATCGATTTATCAATACACGATCGCGTTGACATGACTAAAAATGGCGATCGGTTTGAGACTTGCAGACTTGTCAAGGCAAAGATGCCTGCAAATTACGCTCATTAAGCAGCACAGAGCTTCTCCTTTTGATATAAGAAGGAAGATTTATCAAAGAATGGCGATAGCGCTCAGCCATATGCCCTATAATGGGGAATTCTGGTACGCTCGAAGCCAAGATCCTATTGCGTTAGCTAGGCTATATCTGGAGAAGATATCCGTGGTAGAGCTTGAAGTAGCTTGTAATGCTGACAGTTTAGTCAAGGATGTGGTGACACAGCCTAATAATGAGACCAACCTTGCATCACAAATTATTGCATTTGTTTCGGAAGTCACTAGATTATTTTGAGTGCACAAAAGGATCTTCAATCCCAAAAGCTGTATCAAGTATGTATTAAATGTTTGGCAAGAAATTACCGGAATAAGGTCTTGCGAGACCCACCTTTGGCTCTACCACTGTAGATGTGTACGTCATAAAATGGGCGTGGTCTTTGCCAAAGGAATGATATGACATTGCCTAGTCCGGTAGCGGTCTTAGCCAAAGAAATAATGTGACGATATTGAAGGCGGGCATGGGTAAATATATTAAGGCCCCTATTACACACTGAAAATCTTTGTCAGAAGGACAATTGCCAGAAACGCGTCGTAGAAGCTTAAAGTCAGTTTCGTTCGAATGACGCGGAAATGGCTAGACTCTTTCTGGAATTGACGCAGATTGATTTTGGAAAATTCAACACCTAGAGGCGTTTAATAAAGGCGAGAAAGTCTAAAAAGTAAGCTGATATTGGCTTACCGGATTTGGAAAGGTCGTCCAGTGTTGTCTGTGGTGCGGCAACTTAAGGGGCGGAATAATATAATTGCACTCCAATTCTAAAAGCCTTGAGCTGCTAAGAGGAACTTCTTTGTCAATGACAAAGAGCTACCTGCGATGAGGTATGCTCTCGAACCTAGCGGGTTTACTGGCTAGGTTTGAAGCCATTCGTGATTAATCCAGACCATGCGTCACTACCCATCGCGAGACAGTTGCTTCAACTGTCGTAGAAAATGGCTAAAATGCTATAAGGGCTTACGTGATAGAGCTTCGAAGAAAAGTGTAGGCTTGTAAGCAAACTGCTTTGAGTGATGCGTTATCGTGTCGCCGCGACTACGTGCTCGTTAATGTCGTAGTTGCAACCTCGTCTGCAAGTATTTGGTTCACAATGCGTATGCGCGCGATGACATTTCTATAAGTCTGCTAAAGGTTGAGAAGGTGATGAGCTTAAAGGCTCGGAAAAGAAAATATCGACGCGATTTAGTGCAAGGCTACATTGGGATTTGCCAGAAACTGGGCAGCTGGATTTCTGCACGGATTGAATTGTTCCACCATGTAATATCTCTTGATTATACGAATTTAGAATCTTCTATTCTCTGTGGAATTATGACTCACCGCTCGGTCATCTATGTTGAAATGGGCGTGTAATTTGTTAAGCACTCACTATTGACCGACCAAGCTGTAGCATATATGAGAACTCGCGCAGCTTGTACCAGGCGACCGCAAATTGGCGAGCTTGCCGCTCAAATTAAATGTTACTAGCCTTTAAGTATGTTTGCTGTGCCCGTTCTACGAATGCGCTTAGCAGGCAAGTCTGGTAATGCAATTGGTATTGACTCAATATGCAAAACAGCACGCTAACAGGCTGCGCCGTACACGGTTGGCGGTGCCGACACAAAAACGATGTTCCTAGCTTGTGGCTCCAGACCACATCGACTCTTGACTTAATTGTCTCGGACTAAGGCCCTTGCTGTACGATATCGATTCGCGATAGTATTCGATGGTCCTTGACACCAAACTTGATATGTTCACAAGGGACCATCCACCACCGACGGGCAGAAATAAGGATTTAATTGCCTTCCTGGGTTGCGTCCGCCAAACGAGCAACATCATAGTGACCAGCGCGCAGTGCACTAAAAGATTCTAGCATGGCGTCCTCACTTCACCTCTTCTCGGTGCAGTGGGTTGGTCCTGCTAACATTTTAGGTGCATTCTCGCACAACGTCTTCGTTAAAACCAAACCCAATATCGTGTGAGATGGAGGCACCATTTCAACCCGAGAACTTATGAGATGTTAAAATAAAGTTTTCTGACTTCGTTAACAATTTCGCTTATAGTAATTGGCGTCTTTAGTATAATTTAGCTTCCCATTGCGAG
The DNA here is from genome assembly GCA_001695595.3 of Plasmopara viticola. Classification (NCBI taxonomy): domain Eukaryota; phylum Oomycota; class Peronosporomycetes; order Peronosporales; family Peronosporaceae; genus Plasmopara; species Plasmopara viticola. Next base: position 771,449 of record MBPM02000017.1, read on the forward strand.
ATTAGAAAGCGCAGGGGCCACAAATAGAGCTGATCCCAATGACGCTACAGATATAGTGACCACGATAGCATAATGTTGCGAACTTAGCTTGTAAGAAAGTTGCTCGCTGGTAGTCGACGACGAGACTCCAGTCAAGCGAATTCGCACCAAAGACGCCGCCCTTCTAAAAACATAATTTTGATCAAGCTACTTCAAGGTGCAAGATATTATTACAGCTTTTTGTACTATTGCAATCAATGATCAAAGACCTTTGAAATAGTCAAACGTTACATGAAGCTTGAGTACCACCAGGACAAATTGCTGTTCCGGAACCAAAACTTTGTTCACATGAGCTGCCAAATGATTACATATATCCTGCAGAGACAAGAGCCTGTCTCTAAGAGCTGCACGTAGTTCACGCTGTGCGTTTATCTAGGCATAATTTTCAATGCCATGTACACCCAAAGTATTCGACATAGCTCTTCAGTCGATACCAGCGGGTTCAATAGACACGAGCGTGTATTACTCTTGCATGCTTAGTATAAGCGAGATTAATATTTTTGTGGCCGCATCCCGTGCTTCTGCTCCTCACTGAAGTCATTGTTTACAAGTTTTGTCTCCTCAGGCACATCGCCTATCGCGCACTGATGCACTGAAAAGCATTGGCTGCTCGCAAGCACACGGTGCGCGACGCACAGTACGCGAGTGTGCAACTTAGGAAAGCGAAACATACGGATGAGCTCTGGGTCTGCAAGCGGTTCGATCTAAAAGTTAAGCTCGGCATACAAAACCAGTTTTACAGCCTTGATAAACGATCGAGCGTACACGAAATACCTCCGTCCGAGCCGCGCCCGTGTGCAGCTGCCCTTTAAGATCGCAACTGGCTGCTTATTAGCCTTGAGCTGCCTCGACTTGAGCGTCATGCCTGTATATGATATCAAAAAATATTCACAAAAATGCCAACTCATTTATTCAAATAGGGGAATACATATGAAATTATACCGATAATGAAATGACACTTAGAAGCAGATCTTTGACGTTGAAGTTGGATTATTTTATCCAGTATAAAGAAACAAAAGCTTGGAAAAGGTTGGGGTGACGCCCTCCTTCCAAGCGCGGGGGCTAAATGCTCGCGCGCTTCAGGCAGGTGCTTTTGGGCATCTGCAGGTCTTTAACGAGTCTCACCCTCGACGCGACGGTCTCCAGCACCGGGCGCCACCTGGGCTCTTACTAGTCAGAGCTAAGCAAAATAATGGAAGACCCTCACGACCTCGGTGCTGGCTGCGCTGCCCGCCGAATGAGACCCGACGTATGCGGACACCACTCTATGCCGTGGACTAGCCAGACTGAGCCTAGCACGTGAATAACTTGGCAACGCGATAACGTAATACATTACATTACATTAAAGAAACAAATCAATATGCCTGACCTAGCAAACATTCACATACATTTTTGTGTGTATATTAAGCTTGTGTAACCAACACTGTACGAGAGCAAAGTGCTGGCTAGACCTTACTACTTCCTTAAATTGTTATGGAGCCGTAGGGTAGTTGACTGACGTCATGGCCGAAAGAGAACTCTATACTATCGAATTTTTAAATATCACAGACAGTGCAGTATAAAACTTAAAGACGTTCAGAGCCGTATTCAAATTCGGATTGACTTGTATTTATTGCACTCCAACAGCATCGGTCAGTCTTTCTCAGATTTGTATGTATTGCACTCCAACAGCATCGGTCAGTCTTTCTCAGATGACCACAATGCTCTTTCGGTGCGTAAATTCTGAAACGCGCCAGAATCTATCAATTTTCGGAACACATTTCCAAGCCCTCATAACTATGCGTGTACAACCAGTCTACTAAAGGCTAAGCTTTATCAACTACACATCCATCATATGGAGTCCGCGTCCCGAAATCGACCTCATGTCTTCCCATAGAGGTCTATAGCGAGAAGCTTGACAATGTTGAAGTCCACTGGGTCCGAACGCAGCAAGACACAGACCATTTCTTGAGACCGTAAGCCGACAATCTCCCAACCCACGGTATTTTGACATGGTGAGCCTAACTGTTGCTGATCTCCTCTAAAAAAGCTTTTTCGATCACCCTTCCATCGTTGTTGCGTGCGCGCTAAAGAGTTGAGTGCGAAGTGGGTATACTCTACACAGTCATTTTGACTTGCTTGTAGAGTAGCGTACTGACACAGACGACCATCAATTTCCAAGAATCATAATTCTATTTATAGCACTAGCGTCATTTTTATTGCAAGCAAGGCGGCCCAGGCACTGGCGGATCTCAACGCTTGCTGAAATGGCCAATGCCCTCGGCTGTTTGTTCATGTGTAATTAAAGCACAAAACACTCCGGTGAGGGGATTAAACGGATGACTGTCCAGCTTAAAGACCTGCCTTTCATGTGAATGCCACGCTTATTGCTATACGCGTACTCAAATGGCAACACTTAACCTAGTTCTTGCGATCAAGGTCGCTTTCTTGGCAGTCTTTACCTTAATCAGAAAAAAAGTTTGAGTTTTTATTACTTTAAACTTCGAAAACTTCAATTTAACCCGCTACCATCGGGAATACGAGGGACAGATCCCAACCTTAGCTCAGAGCCCGCGCACTATGACGTGTTCCAGCTGCTTAGCAGCAGGGAGGGCTGCTAATGCAGCCGTCCACTTTGACTCCAAATTCCTCGAATAGCACGTTCTGCGCATCCGATAATGATACGATATATACTCCCGTTGATTAAGGCTGATAATTATCCCGCGCAGCTGTAGGGTTGACTAGAGTGCTGGCACGCTCGTCGGGGTTCCTCAGCACACAGCGAAGGCTTGCAAAAACCTGCCAGTGACCCTATCCTCTTTTAAAGAATCGAAATATGCAATCGACTGCGATTTAAAGACTGACTTATGTAGTACATTTATAACTATATTCGTTGTTTGATTCACTACGAAATAGGACTCTAGAGTAACCCGCGAGCTCTCAATGTAGTAGCGAGCTGGGTTATGTAATTAATTTGAAGCCGAAATGTATTGCAAGATATAAAGCCTTGCTTTTCCCTGATGTACACGTAAGGGCGAGCACTTAGTGATAGAGCTGCTGTCATTGATTTAATCAACTCATTCGCTCACGACAGGCTTCCCCAGGTTCTTTTATTTTTGGTCATGAAAAAGAAAAGGCTGTTCTACTTCTATATCTATGTTTACTACAAAGATTGTGTTCCAGGGTACGGAGGTAGCACGTCAGGCGGTCCAAAGCTGCAATCACCCGGTTTGTAGCTTTTGACATGCGTCGCAATTTGTGCCAAAGAGCAGCAAGAGCAGCAAAGAGAAGCCCAGCAATCCCCACACGGGCCTCCTGGAATTCGAAATAGTTGACGAGTGGTTTGGCGCAAGTACCAAATGTACACAAAAAAAACGATCCTCACAAAAGCAATAGACCACGATTGAGCCGGATTAGTCTAGGGTCGATTCGCGTCAGAGTACTCGGTCGATGTAGAGCTGTGCCGCCAGTCCGTATTCTCGTTTAGATAATAGGGGTACAACCCGGCAAAACATTCGGCAAGAGACAAGAGCATGAAGATTATTAGGACGCGCCAGTACGATGCAACGCCCAAGCGCGCGGAAATCTGGGCCAAGGAAATGCATGGACACCACGTCACCATGCAACAATTTGGAATAATTGAATCGCAACAGCCACAGAAATCTGCTGACCACGCGCTGACCATCACAACTTTATCATGAGCTACGCCATGCCGCGTTTGTGGAACTTGCTCGACAACAATTACTGTATGACCTGGCGCTTGATTTGGAGGCAAATAGCCGTGTGTCTGCAGCAATGACATTGGCGATTTCAGCAATGAGATTTACGTTCCAAGGTGTTACGGCTAAATGTGTATAGAACTCCTGCAAGGTATTAATAGTACGTATAGTGCATCGCTGACAAAAATAGAATGCAAATTAAAAAGTTTAGGGTAAATCCTACACTTGGTGGATTTTTTCCTCATACAGCGTACGACTTGCCTGGATAGGCCTGGAGTACATCAGGCGCACCAAAGGAGCAACTTCCAGGCTGATAACAACGCACATGAGTGCGGAGTTGTGCAACCGTACAGCACGAACAAAACCACGAGCTGAGACAATCGGTTACCAATGAGCCTGGAAGCTGGAAGCGGCTTCGCGTCGTGATGCGAAGACGCCAAACGTAGGCAAGTAGCAATAGTTGCACAATAATCGCAATGACGACGCAAACAGCATTAAGTTTCTTGTCCTGCGCGCCATAATGACTGTCAATTGGGCGGTCGATTGAGTCGAAATCTTCTTCAGCCGTGGCCCACGCAAGCAGAAGCATGCTAAGCTGTATCATTAGTGCAAATAGCAACAGACTCAGCACCAACATATACGAGGCACCACCTAGACGCGTTGATAATTGTGCGAGGGCCACACAGGGACAGAGTGTGACCATAAAGCAGTTGGGCACGAGATTGTCAAAGCAGTCAAAGAGACCGGAAGCCCACGCGCCCGTCGGAATCCCGTCTCCGGCGATAAATTCCGCTCCGCGTGGCGTGTCCAACTCCAAGGCTTTAGATGGAGATGGCAAGTAGTTAGTAGCAGATGCTTGCACAGGTGGCAGCTGACCAGGGGTTATCACTTGCGTGAACTGCGCACGAGATGAACGAGGGTCCATGTCCATGATTTAAAATGACGGAGGTAATGACCTGAGGTCGAGTCGGAGAATTAGCAAGTGGAGGATTGATTTACTGGGGTGGACTCCATACGACAGCAGCCTCTCGACAGAGTCGCCACTTACGTTGAAGAAATTGACCGTCACAAATGATACTGTAAATGAAGCCATTGGGGGTAACCAAAGAATTTTTCAGATTCATTTCACCTATGTGCCAGTACTGTTTATGGTACCGGGTCCTAGAATGTCAAGCGATAGGGCTCTATCTTCTATTTACCTACGATTCAAAGGCATGCGACGAAACTACGATTTTAGTAGATCAATAACTTCGGCATCACCACCAACAAATTTATTTGAACCCTTGTAGAACTTGTATTATGAATGTAGTACTTTTTTACGAAGCCATCGATGTTCTAGAAAAAAGGCCCGATTGTGATAGGCATCAATAGAACTGGATGCTACTTCTGAGTGTCTGTAATTTAGGCAGTTGCTGATCAGCAGTTTATGTTCAGCGGGTACATAACCTAAATAAAAAAATGGCACCTCGCGTAATAAATCGAATTAAACGAAGACGTTCTCCAGGTACCTTACAACCGGGAATTTGTATCGTGATATGCGAATGTGGATGACATGAGTTGTTGCCACCAAAATCATACCCATGACGCTTTCAGCAGAGATTAAAACAGCGGGGAGCTAAATCCATGTAAGTTTTCTGCAAAATAATGCTCATATCTAAGGCTGAAAATAGAGCGTTATTTTTACCCTCCGGATTGTACACTGTATTCCAGAATTACAGAAGGGCGATGAACCCTAAACCACGGCTGTTTGTTTTTGTATTATGCCCTCCTCAATATATGTCTCAGCAACATAAACTTTGCTGCCCTACTCATATCCCTTTCCTCAACAGTACTGCATAATAATGTGAAAAAGTCCTAGATGTATCAGAAGGAGATATATATCAATTTGCAGAGGGCGACTGCTGTTAAACTCACTGCACCAAGTGCAGGCTCACTATATAGCCGTCTTTTATAGGAGATTATTTAGTGGGGATCATATGACCGACGAGCTGGATTTTTTGCGATAGCGTCCATATAAGCACATCCTCAATAATTATTGGTTCAGCTTGCACACTATGTATGGTGCGTAAGTAATGACTGAGATTCTAATCGTAGCAAAACTTCCAGCCAGTGGCTTGATTCAATGCAACCACAAGAACTAAGTATAGCTGTGCATATCCCATAGCTTTGCGATCAAAGGCAGCGTAGCGATTCGTTGCTCTGCCCGTAACAGTGGGAAAAATTAGAACTTTCATGAAGTTTACCGTAATGCATGTACACTAAGGTACATGTATCGTCTCATCCAGGGCGTCAACAAGAAAAAGATGCATTTTCATCAGAAACATCCCATGGCGCTTTGAAAACTACGCCGAGCAAAAAGATTAAGCGCAAGAGTGTCGTCAGCCAGGATGTCAGCTAGCAATATAAGCGACATCGAAATTAAAAAGGTGAAACGCTTTAAAACTGCGGCGAATGGTTGTGTGACACCGCCTTAATGCAATAAACGCATATGGGAACATAAGAACCAATGACGTAATCATACCATTACCAACTCATTTATCTGGTTGAGAATGGCTTTCTTTGGCGAATTTGCTTTTCGTAATATTAATGTCTGACTTGTAATATTCAACAATATTTGCTTTTATAAGAAATGAACTAATTATAATTAAGGAATCGATTTCCTTGATAAATCTCTTACTATACATTTGATGTATGAAGTAAAAGATTAAGTGATTACCACTTCTCTCCTATAACATATCCGGGCTGAAATTTTCCATCACAGCAGCCACAATAAACATCCTAAATCGATATCTGGTCACTGTGCGAACAAAGTAATATTTACCGAACCCGGATGTAAAGCGGATGCTACACATAAGGGATAGTGGATGATACAAAAGAAAACCCAATTGGTGCATAAATAGACAGAGATTGTATTTTTTTTATGGTCCGACGGCAATTGATTTTGCGGAATAGATGGGTAAAGTACGATAAAGACCACTGATGGCCCGTATTCAATTTAATGACATGATCAGACTTAAAATCACCGCATAATTGACATGACCACGCTCCGAAATTGCGTAGTTAAGGCATAAATGTCGCTGTCTTTGACATGAATTAAATGATCAGACTCAGAGATTTCGTCCTCCAATTTGTCCGTACAAATGGCAGAATTAGGCACAGAAACTGGCATTCTGCGCGCGTCGTTTATAACAATGACATGGTCGGTTTTAAATACGGTTTTTCTTCACGTATAGGTCGCACATTCTAACAGCAAAGTAGAACCAGTTTTCTTTTTTGTTAATTCTTCAACCCTTCTTCGTCGTCGCTGAACTTGAGACCGCTCACTCACTAGTGCAGAATCTGCGACAGCCTCTTGTTCCCACTGAGAAAATCCGCAATTGTAACTCTTTCTTGTTACCTATTAAAACCACTTGTAAATTATGAGCCATGTCTCGTCATGATCTCTTGAAGTAGAAAGCATCTGCTCTTCCGCTTGCCGCAGGTAGTTTGTCCTTACCAGAATCAGCCTCAACGGCATAGGTGCTCTCATAGCTGGGTCCGACGATGTTTTCCAACCCAAAAATCTACACGTTCCTGCATGCTTCGCTTATTGCGACCAAATACAAATGATATTCAGCCCAAATGTTCTTATTGCTTTCGGGTGCAGTAAAGTGCATCATGAGTATTCTTGGTCACAAACGTGGGAAGCAATGCCTGCATCGCGTTTTCAAAAGGTCGCTAGCAACACTCCTGAACGCCTGTCTCTTCATTGGCTTTCCGTTTCCGAGTGTCGACGCGATTAACTTTAATCCTGAGCTCACTAATGACGGCTTTAGCACTTCAGACGCTCCACAACATATTTATAATCTTGTCTTGTAGGCCTACTTTATCTTCCTAAATGTTTTTTTCGACTAAAACGATTGCACAATACAGACATCGGATTGACAATGTTGCTCGAACCCTTCAGATAAGTGGCGCATCAATTGAATCACATTGTCCTGATGCGAATCCTTCATTAACAGCAAACAACATATCTTAGCTGCTTTTTCACCACTGGTTTAAAAAGAACAGGCCTAAAATGGTGTACTTCATGCGTTGAGTTTGAAAGAGCGAGCACACTCCACTTTGTGATGTCATGACGCGTGACACACCATTACTTGCAAAATTTGCGTCGGCAGGTCGTCCAACAATATTGCCGCAAAATTTATTTTTCGACTGGCTTGTTAAACCATGATCGACGTCGAGCAAAGTGCTGTTTGTTTCAACTCAATAGCCTTGTGCAAGACACCGACCACGACATTGCATGAGCTGATCTTTGCAATTTAGCGCGACAGTACGTGCCTTCCTTTTTCAATGCACTGAAAAGTATACAGCATCGTGCATTGCAGGAGATTCTAATCTTTGACGTCCAGCGCTTGGCATTTTCATATACGCACTAGAACATGTTAAAAGAGTTTGACGCCGGGTATGTGGCGTTTAAGACAAAAATCTTCTGCTCAGCAACAAAAAGCGTTTACAGGAATTGAGTAAAATTGCAGCGGCCACCACCGGCACCATCCATGCACGTTACTTATGGGTCAAATTTGTCTTCACGAGCGGTAGAATACACGAGGTATTTCATATAGGCTTCATCACTATTTGCTAAATAGCCTAGCTTATTATTATAAATCAAGTCTTAAAAAGGAGCATTTTTTTGCCACTGGAAATGTAATACTCGCCATTAAAAACCATGGTGCATTGGGGCACAGTGTTCGTGACAATGACGGTATCGAGCTTCCTGCTTGGACGCCGGGAGCTGCTTAAGATTGGCCGCTTCGTGGGTGTCTACAGTGGACGCAGCGTGGGTGCTATTCTTCGCGCCAAAAAGGAGTTTTTCGACGCCACTCAAGATAACGACCTGGTCAAGCTGCAACGTGAGTTCCAGCGCGGCATCGAGGAGCTCAATGAGATCCGCGCGGAGCTTACAAGTGTCGGGAGCATGCGACGTCCACTACAGCCCGTCAGTGGTGGATTTGCAAGTGGCACTAAGAGTCAAGCAGCGGCGAGTGTATCAAAAGCACAAGGGCCCCCCTCAGCAACGGGAGGACGTTCCAGTATTTCGCTGGCATCCACTCCTGAATACGAGCTGCGGGACGGCTTGCGACATAGCGGAGAAGCGGGTTTAGCCATAGCTGAGACGAAACTAGCAGAACAAGGAAAGTTTGCACCCAGAGTCGAAAGCCAGGAGGGAGGCGCGGACTATGTGTCGGCAAGCATCATGGATAGCTTGCTGTTGGACGAGATAAAGTCAAGCTAGAAATTGTGGACTCAATGAATATAAGATTATAAAGTTTGTGGTATCACACGTATGTCGTGGGGATGCTAGTGATAGTTTAGTGCGGTTTCTAAGCTACTTTTCAAGTCACCACGACTTTTCCTATGGCGATCGGTCGTGCAAAGGGGCTTGTCACTCGTGCCCGAATGGCAACAAGTTGAAGGCATGACGTCGAAATGTTGAAAGGACAAGTCTATCTTCTCATTGCAAAGGAATAGAATGCGACAATTGACATTTTGAGGAAATTCCCTTCGCTTTTCTGATTGACATTGTTGCCATACCTCGAGCTCTTTACAAAGTGTGGATAAGCTACACCGACGTCAAACCATACAACTTTTGCTCTTGCATGCTTGACACAAACAACGTCAATCGTCTGTTCCACCCCTTCATCCACCTTTCATATTCGTTAAAGCGCATTGTTTGGCAGCGACCAATACTCTTTATGGGTGTAGCGCGCTCGAATTTTAATTGGACGATTCTAAATTCGTGCACCACATCGGTGTATAGACCTATAAAATTTCATTCAGCAGATATTTTTAAAAACATTTCGCTAAACATTTTTTTCGCCTACGAATTTGTCGATAGTGGTAATCGAGTGTCATCTAATTTGGAGGCAGAAGGTGATTGAGTTGTCGAGACCATCGGCGTTGGTCTCACAGGTGCTTGGTGAGAACTTTGTGTACGAGACGCATGGTGCAGTGGTGGTTGTGGCCGTCGTCGAGTCACTGCAACACCATTCGTCGAATCGTTTGAAAGATGAAAAGATGGCTGAACCATATGAGTCCGTGGAATCTGCCGATCAGTGGAATATCGACGAGGGGTGGACGGAGAAAATTCGCGTCGAGGCGGGTGTGCTAAGTGGGTTAGAGGTCGAAGAAGTATCATCCCGTTATTGACGGTGGCACGACTGTTGCCGGGTGGCTTTCTGGAAGTGAGGACTCCAGATTGAAGGTGCTCACGCGGTAGAAGAGGTGCAATGGGTAGGTATCCGGCACCCGACGCTTCGGCAGATTCATTTTTTATCACTAACTTGCGACCGCCACGCATTGATTTTGATCGCTGTACTGCTTCTGAACCATTTTCTTGGTGACAAGACGCTATGTTTGGGGTGACTGGGCGTTGAGTACTAGGAACACCTGTATTCTGCGAATGTTGTGGCAAGTGGTGATGTCGTGGAAATGGCCTGCGTTCGCTTTGAATTGAAAAAGTAGCCTCGGTATTTCTACTAGCAACGCTACTGCCGCCGAAATTTTGGTGTCGAACTTTGTCACTATTGAGAGTATGACTGTCATAATGACACAATGGGTTAGTACCAGGTATTGTCAGAATACTATTTCGCGTGGTTCGTTGAATTTTACTATCGAGAAGATAATACGATGCGGTAAACCGATTAAAAGATTGCTCGGCCAGCGCGAAAATTAGGTCCTCTCTTGGTAGGCCCACTGCTTCGAGTTCATTTAAAATCATTTCATGTCGTGCTTTAGCCTCGTGACTCTGTTCCCTCTCACACACGTTAAGCGGCGACTTATCCGGGGTCTGGACCCCAGCAAGCCACGGATGCTGACGGATTTGGTCAACCGTGTACCGTTTTTCAGGGTCCGTCTCAAGGATACGACGTATCAAATCCTGTACATTTGCAGAGAGAAACGTCGGCATTGTATAATTCGCACTTAAAATCTTCTTGTAAAGCATATTCGTATTGCTATCTTCAAACGGAAGAAAACCACAAACCATAGCAAACAGTACGACGCCCAGACTCCACACGTCAGCAACCGGGCCGCGATACAGTCGTCCTTGAATCATCTCAGGCGCAGCGTAGCAAGGCGAACCACACGCTGTACGCAAAAGACGACCGCCATCGTGCATATTACTCAGCCCAAAATCCACAATTTTGACACTAAGAGTCGAATGTGGCGGCTGAATATTTGAGTACCGATTCGATTGCAGCAACAAATTTTCGGGCTTTAAATCACGATGCGTCACTTCATTCACATGTAAATACGCCAATCCGTCCATAATTTGACAAAATAAATACGCTGCCTCAGTTTCACGGATACGACGGTGTGCGACGATGTACTCGAACATTTCACCTCCATCGACATGTTCCATGATTAGATAGATGTTGTCCGGGGAATCAATGACTTCATACAACTGAACAACATTTGGATGCCGATTGCGTTTTAAAATTTTGATCTCACGAGCGACACGATCCACGTCGGCAGCCTGAATGATTCGCTTTTTCTCCAAAATCTTCACTGCCACTTTTTCACCAGTAAGCAAATGTATTCCAAGCTTGACTTTACCAAAGGTACCCTTGCCAATCGTCTCGCCTAGCACATACTCTCCAGCAACATTTTCACTGTCATTGCCAGCAGTATTAATTGTGGCATCCGAAAGATTTTCAGTAGCAGCATCTAATAAAACTCGCTCAGGTGCTCGTTGTTCTTGTTGCTTTTCGGGTTCTGTTGATGACTTTAAGCTTAAGCTTGGTACTTCATGAGCTTGTTGTTGATTCAGTCGAGGCAAAGATTGGTCAGGTATACTCGTGTTGTGAGCTTGAACTTCTTGGGTTGAAGAAAGAGGAAGATTCATGAGCGCTGTGGTTCCCTTCGTAGAATTCGCTGTCATCAGCCTTGATACTCACTCAGTGTATGGATAGAAACTTGAATGGAAGCGAGCTAGTCTAGTTTGATTAAGTTCGAAGCGACAGTATATTTGCGCGATCCGGACTGATAGCAAGCGATTGGAGCCAACTGCCGAAAGGATCACTACGCAGCGCCTTCGACAAGAATGATTAAAATAGAGCACATTTACTCCTATTTATATTGTGTCAATTATTTTTTTTTGTTTGTAGGCCGGCGCCACAACATTATATTATATCACAAAAACAGTATTGAATTTACTACTTTCTCAATAAAACAGATGTAGTCGCAAAGTTAAATAAAAAAAGTGCTAGAAGCATATAAAGCAAAGCTTTGCGTACGATCACCGGATTTGTCGGATAATGTGTAGTATACCTTTGTCTTTAGTATGAGATTGCTGAAACGTCCAATTCCACCTGCCATTAGCTTCGGAAAAGGTTGGGGTGACGCCCTCCTTCCAAGCGCGGGGGCTAAATATTCGCGCGCTTCGGGCAGGTGCTCTCGGGCATCTGCAGGTCTCTAACGAGTCTCACCCTCGACGCGACAATCTCCAGCACCAGGGCGCCACCTGGGCTCTTACCAAGTCAGAGATAAACAAAATGATGGAAAACCCTCACGAACTCGGTGCTGGCTGCACTGCCTGCCGAACGAGACCCGACGTATGCGGACACCACTCTATGCCGTGGACTAGCCAGACTGAGCCTAGCACGTGCATAACTTGGCAACGCGATAACGTAATACAATACAATACCTGCCATGAGTGCTTATTGCTTATCAACCAAGCTGATAAAGAATTGCACAGAGAGTAGAATGAGGCTCACAAAGTGTGTTTGAACAAATGAAATGACTGGGAGACTGGGAGGGCATGGCCGCAGGATAAAATTTGTTATCTGACGCCACATTACGCCCTGTATATGTATCATCGTCCCCCAAAATATTAGTATCACCCAAAGTGCGTGATGGCGATTATGTCTTATTGATACGGTATTAGCAACTAATATTAGATGTTTCGGGCCTGTACATATATTTAATCCCAACGCTTTCTATAATACAAGTTAATACAATGCGCCAGCGGTAACCGCAAATGGTCGCGCAAATCATCGTTGGTATTTAATCTTTTGTCATATTGTGATCCGTTTCGATAGCACCACCATTGTGTCCGTCAATTCATCCACGCACGATAAAATATCGTGGGCCGTTCTATCAAATTTGACCCCTCGCCCGAGTGACCAGCCCACGTCATCTTGCTCAACTTTTATCTCTACTAATGTGTATGGCATAATCTGCTGTTCCACCGCATCGCCAATACCCATCGCTGTAGCCCACCGCCGAAGCGGGATAATTATCGATTGTAAAGGCTTTTTTAATTGTATTCTTTTCATTAAGACTAACAAAGCGAAATTTCGAGTTTTAAAATAGCTCTTGACAATATCCGCATAAAAAGTCGTCCAAGAATCTTCGCTTTGCCGATCGCGATCCGCTCAGCCTGAGCATTTGCTTTTGTTGGCAGCTAAATTTTTTGGAATCTCGTAACTCATTTTATCGTGCACACATCATAAGTGTCTGGATCGTCCCTTTGGCTCTTGTCAATATTGGAATCGTTTCAGCAAGTTTTTTTATATTGTTCGACCCCACGCAAAGGAATAAGAAAAGACATAGTTTGCAGCCTATAGATAAATAAATTTTTATTACACTTTTATCCAGCAAATTGCCCAGCTACCGTAATCAATCAACTTGATCGCTAAGGTTTACAGGCGCGAAGTTAAACGCGATCGCGTGATGTACTTGTGCTCAATAATCATGTTTGTCAATACAAGTCCACGGCAGTAATAGCGCTTGGTCATGCTGTCTGGTCCAGCGGGGGCCTCGTAGGATGGGCGGTTGGTGGCTGAATCTGGGAGAGCCCACTAGTGTCCATCAAGTCCAGTGGCTGGCGCCGCTGGATTCCAGAATGGCTAAGAGTTAAAAGCAGAAGATCTTGGCAGTAGCGCTCAACATGAAGTGCCATTATCGCCTTGAAAAGCTTTAACGTCTATCAGGTTGGCCAGGAGCTCGTTTAACGTCTATCAGGTTGGCCAGGAGCTCGTGGAAACGAATATCGTTCCGATGCATCCATACGCAGCGTAGGATTACAGTCCGCACTATGTGAATAAACACGAAAAGTGTGTTGCCGTATTGGGACCTGCCATGCTGTCCCATCTTGGTCTCGGCTCCACATTGATTTGGGCCGGGCTCCTCTCCACACCAAGACGGGAAAGCGGTAAGTCCGGAACGTGGTACGGTCCGTATCCAAGCAAAGCTAAGCTCAGCCACCTCATAGGTGTCGAAGACCCAAGCGTGGGATGCCGCGTGGCGTTGGACTGTTTGTATCGGCCCAATCGGATATTCGGCGAGCGAATTGAGAAGTCGATCATCTTTGTTTAACAAAATGTAACAAAAGCTAACTCGTTCCGGTGCAAAGTGGCTGAGAGATTGAGATAATCTCACTGCCGTCACCGGTCGCTCACAAATCCGAAACCGATCTATAGGGCGGAGGATGCCGTTGTTGGCCAAGGAGGTAACCAAACCAAAAGGCCGCGAGGTTCCTACCAGTGTTCGGCCACGGTAACTGTAGTCGATGTCTACGTTGTCCAGTATCGGCGTTGTGACCTTGTCGAACTTGACATGCAGACGAGTGGCCATTGCTCGAAAGCGAGTATGTTACGTGAATAGCACAAAGTGCCAGTAGGCTCCCAAGGCTGTCCAGCGGGTAGACCGCCGGGGGACTGTGTAGTCCAGGCTGGTAGTCACGGGTACATATATTATGTCGAAGTCCTTCCCCCACGGAGCTGCGGCTCGGTCGAAAAGACGAAAAACCGGGACTGCTCATAAGGAAATAGTCTTTCCTGGTGAGGTCCGTCCAGCTAAGATTACCGTGCAGAGCATGTGCAGCTGAAGGCTTTGAATCATATCGGGGATGGGATTTAGACCCTGTTCACCTTTACGCGAGGGGATAAACCACCAAGTCTTGGGGAGAGCGTCGGAGGCCTTGAACCGGCAAAGAAAGCGCGAAATAAGCTCTATAAGCTGGTCTTGAAGTCCAGTTGAGAGATAGCCGAATACCACAGTGTTGGCAGAATGACTTGTTGAAGTATCACTATTTGGCCACGCAGTGTGCGTACTCGGTGAAGCCATATAGAGCACTTGGTTTCCATTTCTATGAGTAAGTGCTGAAGTTGGTCAGTATTGCTGAGAGTCGGTTGTAACGTATTTACAGTTGTTAAGCGCGCCCTGTGTTCCCAGCCACAATCACTCTTAGCTCGGATAAGGACTGGCGCAATGGCTCCTTCTCATGTGACCAAGGGTGAAAGGGGAGTATCACTGACTCGTCTTTGTTAAGCCGCATTCCTGAAACCGCATGAAAAAAAACTTGGTGTGCTTGAGGTCGGAAAGGAGTCCAGTGCAATCATCGGCAAAACTAATCACCGAGTGCGTCGTACTCCCACTTCGTAAGCCGTAATCCTTCAGTTTCACCCTTTAAAGGTTCAACAAAGGTTCAATAGAAGCACAAAATGCTGGAGAGAGGGGGTCTCTCTGTCAAACCCCCGCGCCAAGTTTGAGCGGACTTAACGGTCGACCGTTGAACATGAGTAATACCAGGGTTTCGAGGAAAAGAACCCTGTTTCAGCGCCCGAACGTGTCGCCGAATCCAAAGTGTGCCAGGACCATGTTAAGCGCGTCCTAAACGACGCTATCGAAGGCCTTGGTGAAGTCGAGCAGGATCGCACCGGCTGGTGAGCCATCTTTGCCGAACAGTTGGGATAAGGCCTGAAACATTAGGTGTGCGTGGCGAAAATCCCGCTTTGGAACAAATCCTCATTGGCGTGAGTGCAGAAGGCTGTTAAGTATCCAGTCGAGGCGATGGGCAAGAATCTTTAGTCGTAGTTTAGCACTCAAATCTTGGAGCGTGATCGGTCGATAGTTGCTAGGGAACTTGCGGTCGCTCTTCTTGTATAACAACGAGACCTGAGATAGTCATACGGTCGAGTTGAAGCTGGGTCGCGTAAACGACTTCCAGTAGGCGGCTCCGAAGAGAGGATTGATCTTTTAATATTCGACTGGAAGGCCATCGGGCCCAAGCGTTTTCCCAGTCGAAGTATGTGATAGTGCTTAGTAAAACGCGTTTGTCGTAAAGGGGCTGTCCAAGATAGCATGGTCTTTCGGCGTAAGTTTGGCTCTGGTATGACGAGGACTCGAAAAAGCTTGATGCTATTTCAATCGCGCTCAACGTGCCCAAATCCCTGAACGGGAGAGCTGTAGACACCTGGCCAATAAGAAGAGAAGGCCTTGCACGTTGGCTCGAGTTCTTCGGCTGACTCCACAGGAATAGGCGTCTTGTGGAGGACTTGGGGTGGCCGAAAGAAGTACTTCGATCAATGCTCAGTGTGCTCGAGGTCCAAGGAAAACTTCTGCTTGGACACATAGTGGGACTGTTCATCCAGTTTTTCCTTGAGCTTGGCTTTGGCGGCCGCAAGCTGTCCAGATTAGTCATCAACTGGGTCGGTGGTCTGGGCATGTTATAACGCATTTTCTCGAAGATAAAGATCTTCCAGCGTCCGGTGGCGCTCGTTCTTCTTGGATTAGAAGAACTTCCTATTGAAAAGCGAACTCTTTCGCTTGTGTTTATCGAGAACACAACGAGGGTTGAACGAATTTCTGCTAAGGCTTCGGAAAGAATCTACAAGCTCACAAAGCGCGTTGTGCAAGTATTACTGTGCTTCCGGGAGCTGGATGACCCAGGTTGGGCATTTCCAATGGGCCCGAGAACGAGGCTTGTAACAGGAAGTACCAAGTCGGAATGAAATTCCATCATGGTCTTTTAATCCTGCTAAGCCTTGGAAGTCATGATGTAGCCGAGTAGAAGAGTCTATAGCTGACTAGACGTAGTCGATTCGAGAGCTGCTGTTGGAACTAGTGCCTTTTTGAACATTTGAATGCTGAAGACGCCAGGCATCGACCAGGTGCAAGGTGGTCATTCAATCCAGCAAGGTCTCCCGGCCTTGAACTCGGTTGCCATCATCCTGTCTCGCTTGGTTGAGTTGACTTGAGAGGGCTGTATTCAGTTCACCAAGTACCATGAGCGGAGAGTCCTCTTCGAAGGTTCAAGGGAGGGCTGCAAAAAAGTCTGATCGCTGGCTTAGCTGGACTGGAGCGTAGATTGCGTGAATGTAGGTTACGAAAATACTTCCCCGATTCTTGCTCGCACTAGCAAGAATCGGGGTAGTATCTCCATGGACGAAACATGTCAATTTGTCACGTCGTGAAGGTCGCGTATGGGACACGAGGGTGTGAGTAGCAGACCCACTTCATTGTGCCCCGTGAAGTTGGTCATGATGTCTTGCGACCAGAAGGTTGAGTTCAAGTGTGAGGCTGGACTCCAGTGGTGTTTCGCTCTTTTTAAGCTACCTAGTAATATTCAATCCATTTACATTGAGAGAATATTCCCTCAAGGTCCATCAGGTGAGTGGAACTAGAGGGGGCCACCGAAGTAGCTGGCGTTCGTAAGTACTCAATTGCGGAGCGAAGGTCTGCTGGGAGAGGTTCTGCCCAAATGTGATCCACAAAGCGTGACATTATTATGTTGGCAAGGGTTATGTCATCCCATAACATCCAGAGTGGGAGGGGCAGTGCCGATGCTGCCTTCTCCGTGAGTGCGCTCAGCTTTAGCGGGTCTGCGCAGATACTAGTTGCAATAATTTGCAGAGCCGGGTCCGCCTCCGCTAGCCGTAGCTTGAGCCAGAATTGCACTTGGTTTGGAAGCAGCTGTCCCAGAACGGTCCAAAGATCGAGATCTTGTTGATTCGGGTAGAGCGGGGCCTTCCGCTCAATCACACATCATTCCTCGATCAGTGTACAAGGTTGAGTGGGGATTTCGCAGAGGATGGCATGTCCGAAGGCTTTTGCGTGAATATGTTGAAAGTTGTTTTTCGCAGTGGTGTCTAAAAAGACTCGATGATGACTGGGCTGAGGTTGCACTGATGCTATCACCATGTCTAGGTTTTTTAGCGAGCAGAATGAACCCAAAACGTCTTCAATTGTTGCGCATAGATCTTGAAGTGACATTTGTTCAATGTTGCGTTGTCGAACAGTCGCATTCATGGCCCCTTCCGTCGTCTCTGAATGCTCCACATAGAAGGCTACAGATTGCGATGGGTTTGTTGATTTGTCCCACGAAATGAGGTTCTGGTCCGGAGGAAGAGGTCCATCCAGGCCATCACTCAACCATTCATACAAATTGCCCGATGCAGTTATCGGGTACTCGGTTGGGATGGGGGGCCGCGCAGGTCTACCGCTGGATCAGCAGTTGTGCCGAAGATCATGCACTTTACCCGCTTAATGCGGTCCGGTGTACGGCTTGTGGCTATAGTCGCGCCAACAGGGAAGACGGTAGTGCTATCGTGAGGCCAAATCGACGTAAAGTTGGCCACGATTGCGCCCTCAAGACCGTCCATAGAGTTGCGTTGGGAAGACTCGTCATCGAATTGATCCCCACTATGTGGCCACTTTCTGGCGAAGAGACATCGACCATCGCATCACTATCGCTGGTCTCGCTCTTGTCATCGAATGCAAATGCTATGCTGCCCGTTTCTTCTTTGTCAGTGCTAGGAGCGCAGGCGTAGGCTGGCGCTCCTGGCGAGTCTGGCGTACCTTTGCCCAAACTTCCTTGATGAAGGCTGTTGAAAGCGCGGATTTGGTGATGCACCATTGTGTAGCCTTGCCCAGTCAGCTGGATTTGGCGGAGTGGGATGCGATTACTAGCATCAGCGACGCTGGGGGTAACTTTTGATTAAAGAATACCCGTCGACTGCGGTCCCTCAGTATGAGCCGGTGTAATAGACACCGGCGGTATGCCTTGGTTAACAAACTAGTCGTAGATGACGCCGTCCGTCGCGTCGTCGAGCAGGTGCTGCAGGTCCACATAGTACCAATAAGAATACTTCGAGTACGGTTGGACTTTGAATTTACGACCACAAATAATCCCCGATCCTTCCCGCAAGACAGTCCGCACTGCTGGGATCTGCTTCCAGTTCTCTACAAAGGTACTGGAAGCTGATCCCAGCATTGCGGACTGTCTTGAAGTCACGAAGGTCCCTGAGGTTCGAGTTTAATGTGACGCTTTTTAGAGTAGAACCCAGCAAGGTCATGATCTCGGTATCCGTGAAGGTAGCCGTTAGTTTCCAAGCTGGGATCCACATGGGTAGTAGCAGCTCCGGGGAAACTTGCTAAAAATATCCTGCCAGAGCAGCGCAGCGTTTCTCTTGTTGACCCCTGTCGGGATTCAGTAAGGCTGCCTCCGCCATCTCGAAGATGGCATCAGCAGGGCGCGAAAGTTCGGCCCGTGGCGCGGTGTTGTGCCACGTTTGGCACCAAGCTTTGTCGCGTTGGGGGCCCGTCATAGTCGGAGAGTACTGCGGAGTACTCACCAATAATTGCGAATGAACACAGGAAACTGTGGAGACGCGCGTACTGCGTCTCTAGTGCCGAAATACACTTAAGCCAACACTAGTCGAAAGGTACCTCAATACCCGGACACAGTGAAGGTGCAGCCTACAAAGTATGCTCTCTTCCACTCCACGTGGATTTAAGCTTTTTGAAAACTCACGTCACTACGGCCTAGCGTTTTGATGGGTGAGTCGCACTATGATGTAATTTCAGCGAGACCAGTCGATACCTCTCGGAAAGACTTAGCGCATTTAGTTCTTGTCCTCAGCAGGAATGAGCCTACAGTAAACTGTAGGCGCCTAACTGTCTGAGTGACGCGAACTGCGGGGGCGAGGGTGGAGGCTCGGCGCGACTCAGTGAACGTGGGGGCGGAGCGGGGCGTCTTGACGACTTGGGAAGCGGAGGATCAAACTTAGGCTTGTTCCTGTCCACTATTGGGATAGCTAGCAAACTGCAGAATTTGCAGCCTATAGAAAGATGATGCACGAAAATTTGTGGGAGTGATGGTCAGTTGACCGCCATGAAAGAGATTACTCCAATGTTTGGCCCTTGGTTGAGAATCAAATATTTGACGCATCTACGCAATGACATTGAACTTAAAGGCAAGAGGTCCGTGGCATTAGGTTGTGCGATAATTACCTCGTGCTTTTCACATGCCCGATAAATGAATGCCTTGACCTGCGAAAGATTAAAGTCATCGGCAGCGGACATAAATCTGTCAGCCATTGGCCAGAAAGCATGTCGAAGTAATTCATTCAGTGTCCGTTTCAACGCTGAGTCGGCAATTCGAGGCAACTCCTGGTTATTACTGATAAGACCACAAATGGCCACATAGCTTTGACATAGATAGTTACAGTAGTCATAGTGAGTTTTCTTATATGGTAGCAAAAGCAACAGTGATCTCACAATTGACATTCAAAGACAATGAGGTCATTTTCGATAAGCAGTCAAAGGCAAAGGTTCACTCGATCTCTGGTTTTATCAAGCTGTTGTGGCGATCATATCGATTTGCATAAGGCGGAAGTAACAGTTTTCACTTTAGTACTGTTTTTCTTACAATCGATGCTGTGAGAAGCACTAATTTGATCCGTACTACTTGTTTTTATGAGCATGTGAAAATTACAAAATGGGACGGGTTATAACGTGTATGGTCCGCCCACAAAGGTCCTGTGCGCACCGCTAGTACCTTGGTGTAGGCAAGACATCTGTTATCGCTTCGCTTGACATAATTCGTCGACGGAACGTGTCGTTAACGACTTTGACGCTACGTTCAACTTGATTGCGACTCGCGGGCTATGACTGCGGACGAAAGCGTGCTGCAGAACGGCGAGATCTTTCTCACAAACCATTACATGGTATTAATGGTGAGTAGCAATTGCAGTAAAGTGATGGAGAGAAAAATCACTGCAAAAAAAGTACATTTTAACTTTTGAGGCATTGTACAAGCCAAAATCACCGCTTTCAAGATCATTGCTGCAGTGACCGAAGTGGCTATTAATTACAAATATAAGTACTGACTGCAGTATTGAGCGATTTCTTCATATATTTTTAATATATAAAGAAATCGCTCAATACTGCAGTCAGTACTTCTGTAGTACTGCGAAGCAATTTTTTAATGTTATTCTATTTACAACTTGCCGCCGCTTTTTTTGAACCATAAAAGGCTAAATGCACTTAAGCCAATGCAAATGTGGATGGAACAATACATGTTTGCAAAGAGCTGTATAGGAAATTCTTACCCATTGATTCTATTTCATGAGGTTCATATCCTCACCGATCACTCTTTATTTGAACATTACGTGTATATTATGATCAGGGCTGTGCTGCTTGTCTTGGTGCAGTGCTCATCTTCGTGTCGACATGCAGCGGGCATCATTCTTCTTATTCGATTACGGCTTATGCACGCGACAATCACTTTAGTAAAGTTTGGTCGCTGCTGCTAGACTCACTATCGACGAGAAAGAGGGTAGACTTGACCGTTCATCGCCTGGCACATTCTTACATCGTGTTAATAACTTTGAGAAATGATCAATGAGGTCAGGTTGTCGGCCAATTTCACAAACGAGATTTCTAATATTGCCTTTGATATAACAAAAATGGCAGAAACTATTTATGCCGTGTGTGGTTGATACACACACCATAGGATCTTGATCTCTGATATGTTGACAGCATATGTAGGCAAAATTAGCAGCGGTGACCTGCTGGCTGTACGGGCATTACGAAAAGCCATTTTGAGCCTGGGTGAGATCGGGCGCTCAAAAGACTTACGCGCTAGTGCGATCAGCTAATAATAGTTGATTACTTTTCCAAGTGAGAGAAGCGAAAAAAAGCAATTTTGGCTGGACTGGCTCAAAGGTCTCTCTTACGACCTTTATCAGCTTGTGCATTAAGCATATTAAAACGTTGTTCAGTGCTTGCACACCTCTTGTGCTTACGTGATTATTTAAATTAGTCCAAGCAATAACAGGCCCGGCATAGCATCGAGGGTGCGGATATCTCCAAAAAGTAGATTTGATGCCTTTATTTAAATCTTCATTGACAAATACCAAACTATATTGGTAGCATTGGCAGCTAAAGACGCTTAATAAATGTGAACTTGATAGCTGATAGGTGGGTAACATGGCACCTTTAACTTCAAATATTAAGGATTTTCAAGCGGAAAAGAAATCTTTAGTAGACAACATGGTTACAAGAAATAGGATCACACTTGTAGCGGTAAAACTTTCACATCCGAGAAAGTAGACTGAAAGACGCAGTGGGTCACGAACTCAGGTGTGTAACAATAAGCTTACCAACAACTAGTAAAAAGTTCAACAAGCGGACCAAAAATAGGTACGCATAGCACAATAAGTGCCATAGGCCAGAGATGGTGAGCGGTATCGTACCAAAAAAGGTGACATAGTTTCGCTACTAAAACGATCTCTGGTTGCCACAAACAATTACGAAATTGACAAAGTGACTTTGTATACTCTGATCATTGATAGCTCAGCTGCTTATTGTCTCATTGCAGATTAGAAGTGTTACAGCGACATGATTTAAGCAGCTCAAACCTAATTATTTTTAAGCTGATTTGAAGCCGTTAATGATGCTCCTCACAATACAAACCTTCAAAGCCTTCCACGACTACTAGATTGATAATGGCGAGAAGTGCACGATTGTGAATTTCGCTAGCGACCTCAGTGTTGTAATTCGAGCCCGTACCTCACTATTGTTGCCGAGTTAAGGTCGTTTGATATTATAGCTTCACCCTTCGGTGGGGCGACTTTGAGAAAGCTTATTGGAAACGTGCGTTGCTTCTTGGCTCAGAGCTCATAATGGATCCTAGATATTCGGTATATCTTATAGTAAAACAGTTTTCTGCTGATCCCACCACAATAAGTAGACGCTACTACGAGAGAAATGCCTATATGGCTGAAAAAACGGATGATATTGTGTGTAAACCAAAATTCTCGCACTCGTCTTCATCTTTCTATGCTTAAAAATCGAACGGAACGAAAACTTACTGTATGTTTTCAACAAGCTAAACAGTACAACGCAACAGCTTTTGTAGGAGAGTGCGTTGCGTACCAACATATCCGGGTCCACGTCATACAGGGCAGTAGATCTAGTAGGAGGCCACTAACAAAATTAAATGAGGGGGTCGAATATACACCAGGAACAGCTATGGAAGTGGCTCAAATGTGACTAGGAAATATTCATGCCGTGGAGGCGTTCAAATATCTGGTGACATAGCGGTTTCAACCATGACAAATTTTCGCCCGGACGTATATCGACGATATATTTTTTTATAGCTGTCGGTACTGGTGACTTATCTGATCTGGCCTTGGCAAATATTAGGTTACGAAAAGCAATAAACTTTACACCAACATCAACAAATTTGTCTTTAGCGACAGAAAAAGATTTTACTCTTCGGCTGCTTCGTAAGCAAGGACACCAAAAAACATGTAAAGACGTGTTATTTTTGCCTGCGCCACGGTCTCGAACCGATCGAATAAAAAATGTGCTTTGCCATTGTACACAATTCATTGATGTGGGTGTTGGAATGGCCTTGTCCATTCTTTTTTAGGAAGAGGCAGCACCAGTATGCTCTTGTTTCAAGACGGGGATGATTTCACGCCAAGCAAAATGGCAAGATGGCTATCTTTTCTTGCAGAGGGAAATTTTTGCGCTGAATACAAGTTTGATATGTACAATGTGAGCTTTTGCGAAAGACAGACTATGGGTTTAAGCATCAAGGCCCAAAGCTCTATCGACAAATAGATCTATTAGGCATACAAAATGATCATTTTGTGGAGCGTTTGATGCGATGTTTCGTTGCAAATGAAAAGAACAAAGCCGAGAGTCAAACCCCTCGACAGCGCTTGTAGTAGCACTGCTATGAGAAGGCAAAATATCTACAACACTATAGTGTGTATTCGCTAGCTCCATCGGGCGTTCAATGTCGCGCCAAAATCGCGACGTACTTTAGTACCATCATCGGCGCTATAAAAGTATTTGTGGGTACACTTCGTCGGCCCTCTTCAGAGCAGATACAAAGAACGTTCCCTTGCTTGCCATGAGCAAGTTTATTAGAACCACCACCATAATCGCGATGTTGCAAGATGTTTTTTCGTCATACAGGACATTCATTTTTATTTTTTGCTATTGAAAAAACGATAATAGCGCGGTTGCCGCAAGATTGCGAAAAACAGCCTGCTTCTTTTGACAGCACTTACTTTCCTTGCAGGTCTACAACTGTATCGTATGCTCAATTAGTAATGTGTACTTAATGTTCGGTGAAATAAAATTATTGTCCATCCACAAGAGTGAGCTGATCTGTTTCTGTAAATCTTGCAAAGAGCTAATAATATAGCTTCTTCCTTGCCTGTACCTGAAGTTTGGAGCTGTTCACAGACGCGGACATTTCCATTTCAATCCTTTCCGTCAAATCATCTCGTTCATAAATATATTGGTTGAGCATACGCCTATCTTGCTTGCAGGAATCGAAGTGCGAATGCTGCCGAGCTCAAAGCTTGCTTAAGACGGTTGCTTTCGGCTTAGGCCATAAAACTCACACGTGCAGTGGATTTACTGATGAGTGCCCTGTATTTGGCTCAGCCTTCTTAGTCGGGATAGTGTGAAAACTGCGCACACCTATTATTCTGTGAACATGGCCGCTTTAGTACTTCCTTATCGTTAGAAAACCACCTTGTATTGTTTCCTCAAATCGAGAACCTTTAGTTTTGGACCCTAAAGAATGCCTGGACTTCTTCCAAAGCGGGTGCGCCCTGAGCCCAAAAAATGATCTTGATACGGTAGTGCTATAAACTTGATTCAGTTGGAATGCCTGGTTTGCTTCTTTGAACTTTTAAATATTATTTTGTATACCTTGTTAATTCAGCTCCCATTAATAACATAATTTTTATTCGAAGGCTGCGTACTATAAACCATAATAAGGATAAACTTTGATGTATAAACCTTAACACGTGCTCTTTACTAAAAAGATTCATATAAAAGCTTATATATGTTATTTTCGTGCTGGCGCACCGAACAAAAGTTTGCACAAAAAAATTTATAGAATGGACTGCCATCATTATCCTGGTATTGCAGCAAGCGACGCTCGACTCGTGAAGTTGGTGAAAGTAGTCACAGTATGTACTTTTGGAATTGTCTCTCGTGAAATTGCTATCAAAATCCAAGACCTTTGAGTGGTAGCTGTGTGCAATGACGTAGGGTGCATACTCAGCTTCTAGATTGTTAGGCACCTTATGGGGCGTTTTCTCTTCAGCCATATAAGATATGTTGAAACGAGTATACACGCAGTCACACTAATTGTCATAACGAAATTATGTGAATCAAGCCTAGTGGCGCTTTCAACACCAATGAGGAGGTGGTTGAGAGGTTAACACAAAGCAGTGCTTGGTCTAGCCCTTAGACCGTGTACTCTTTTCTATGAATATAGCGAAATGCTAGATACTAATTGCAGCGGACTTGTGTTTATCAATAATAAGAAAAAAGCTTGGATTAAATTTCGAATTCTAACTTTCGCATTATATCAACCAATCGTAGCTCTGGGAGTCAGACACGTGCCGATCTGCAACTTCGCAATATCTTAAAACATAAAGCAAAAGTTCGAGACCTTAATCAAAGCCTCCTACAGGCCAATACTACCGGCAGCTTGCAAGCTCAAAATTAGCCCCAAAATGTATAATGCATAACACGATCTCTTTGCTCTGACCAAATTCATTATAGATTTACTAAGGATACAAATCGTTATGATATATATGCTAAGTAGCATACCGTGCAAAGTCCGTCATCCTACTGATTCATTTAAAACATATGCAATGTATGCTTTGCAGGAATTATTGAGAAAAGCAGAATGGTAATGATAGCAACAAATGAGGCCAGAGATAAGCGACAGTCGTCGTAGCCAACGGCATTATAGTATACTATGTACGACCGTTGCCGTACGATATTCGGTAGCAATTGACTGGTAATGGAGTAACTAGCAACAAAAAGCACCAGATAAGGATAAAGTATGTGTCCTATGCCGTCAGTGTCTAACATACAACGATGTATGCAGTACGTCAAGGTGTTATCTACTTTGTGTGAACAGACAAAAGCTCGTACATCGACTTTTGTGGCGTAATGTCGACAAATTTTCTTTAATGACGCTCAGTCATTCATTTTAGTACACCGTTGGAGTAATTTTTTTAAAACATTAAGCAAAAGGTTTGCTGATCTTGTTTTGTTGCTTTCTTTCGCACAGTCGATGCTCATATCAACTTTTTTTTGTTCGGGCCTCGCCACCAATTGGTATGAAAACGTGCATGAGAGGGACACTTTCTTTGCACTTAGTAGTGTCTGTCGCACTAGTTAGCATATCGCGTGAAACAAATTTAGTGATGTTGTAAACATTAATTTGGTTTGAGGAGGTGAAACCTAAGAATTCCAAATTAGTCCCATATTCCTTATTAAGCGCTTCAATTGCAGCACTATTTTATATCAAATCAATGTAATAGTTTTTCATTGAAATAAACTATTACTGAAAAGACTTGCGTCAGCAAATCTTCTTTAGCTGAAACCTTTCCTGCCTCCTAGCAGAAAGAAGAAACTGATTGAGATCACAAAACCTTGAGCGCGTGGCCATAAATGTCTTCAAACTTGGGCTTGTGCACGCCCTTCCCAAAATAGAGACCCTATATCCAGATCGATCCACGTTCGATTCTCTTACAGTCGAATTAGAATCACGAAGATGATAAATGCAATAAATCGTGTTTCTGTCGATAACCGATAGTACCAATGTCGCGTCGGTGTGTTTCTTGAATTTCTGCAGATAACTTTTTTCTGGTGACAGTAAAAATTAGACGTGATTGCTGGGCTAACAAAGACATTCCACATCTCACTTATTCACTCCACAGCCGCCCGCAAACCAATAATGCAAGCACGATTGGTGCATGAAGCCAAGCGCTATCGATCTATAGTTCTCCTTGAAGCTTGACAGAGCTTAATTCTTCCCAGCAAGTCTTCTCGCGCCTATCGGGCATAATCTTTATCCGCGGCAAACAGAACGGTTGAATATAGGCTTTTAGCTTCTTAAGCCTTGACATGCTAGAAGAAGGGAGCGCGCCATCGCATATGGTACGTCCTCACTCAAAAAAACATTGGAGGATGAATTATTGCTGGTCAGCAGCTTGGAAGTCTAATGCATTCTTTAAGATCCGTAGGAGGTCCGATACCATTTGAATTCTGGCTCTGAAGTTCTTCCTTACCCTCTCCACCTGGAGCTTGTGAGGTTTAAGACCGCACGTGGAGTGGCACGCAAACGACGAATTGGTGCTTGTATTGGACAGCACTTACTCCGTACCGTCAATATCGTGCCTTGCTTTCAATAAAGGACGTCATGCTAATGCACAAAAAGTAAATATGAACTAAAAAGTATTCTACCAAGCAGCGCTCATTGCGAGCAGCGTTTACTGCATAACAGTCGAATATAGGTCATAGCAGCAACAGTAGGATACTGACGATGCATAAGGAGTGAATCATTTCTAACTGATCAACGCCTACTGTAAGAAGCGCTTGATTTTTGTCCATCATAAATTGGCTGGTCTGAGGTCAAGTTTTTCTTAAAACTATTTCCGTTGCATGTGAAGTGGTCCATATCTTGCTGACCGTATGCTTTGATAAGCACAGCTCATGGCTGGGCGTCAATGTAGATGTCGATCCTTGAGTGCATTATCGCGTCGATTGCACTCGGAAGCGAAACGTCTTATGGACTGCCAATCTTCTCACATCGCGCTTCTTGAGCAGTGCTCTACTATATCCCTAACGAAAAGTACGGTCAAAGGCAAAATAAGCTTGAAACCTTTCCCTCCAGCAAATATCCCCCTTGACTTATCAAAGTTTTCATGGCAGAGCTTGCTGGGTCTAGCCAGGGGACGAAAATGCTGTGATAAAAAGATTCTTAGCATGAAATACTTTTTTGGTTCTGTTAAATTTCGAGAAATCACCGAATTCGTATACCCATTTGTGAAAAGTCTAAGACGTGATCTCACGAACCTTCGGAGCTACCACCTGACACAGACGTTCGTCATTTTGGACGCTCCGTGGTACATACTCATTGCTTGAACCACCTTCCGCGGCTTTTGACGCCTTTTTGGGCGGCAGGATCACTGAAACCCGGACCCAATTTGAGGAGTGTGATACAGCAGGCAATAATATTTAAAGCAACGATCCAGCGTCATTTGCCCCTTTTCCATGCAAATTACAAAGCGGGCTTTGTTTGGTAGAATTACATTTCCCGCTTCGCGCCAACATTTTGTACCAGAAAGACAGATGATAGATGAAGCATTGCACACGCTTGTAACAAGCAAAGTGCAGTCAATACCTGACGCAAAAAACGATAAATGGATGATTCGCAAAACAACGTGACGAATTGATGCTGTTCAACTCACTCAACTTAGTCGACGGGTGTAATAACTTTCTAATTGAAAGAGTGACATGCCCTTGACTGCTGATTTACTCCAAGCGGTATGCTCTGGGTTTGGTGGAAATTCCTTAAGTGCTCTTGCAACGCTAAATAGCTTAATGACGCAGTCGGTTAGGACCCACTGTGCGCATGCACAGCCGGGCTCTAAAGACGTTATTGACATTATAGCCAAAGTCGCCAGAGCACAGGGAGACAGACGCGGAAGGCCATGTCGTCTTTTTTTAGCAATGTTAGATTGCACGCGCAGGGATAAGCTCTATGACTTTTCAGACAAGCGCGTTCTTGGCGCGGAAATATCTTTTTTCATGTATTTGATGGGGATGTGTGAACTTCGAAAAGATCTTGCAAAGATCAAGACTATTGCAAAGCGACCGATTTCATTGATCCGATAGACTTACTGAAGTGACTTGGCCTTACTAGTTGTATGCAGCGAGTTGCGAAGTTGCGACTAGGCTACAAATGAGTAAGGCAACACATTGAAGTGTATGTTTAGTCAGAAATAGCCCGTTCCAAAATTGTATTCGTCGGGTCCAGAATGACCGTTCAGTGTCGCCTTTGACGCGTCCGAAATTGTTATCAACACTGCACTGCTGGAGAGGTTCGATATCGGGAGACTTCATTCGAATCTACGCTGCTATAAAGAATTACTTGTCCATCGCATAGAGCTTAACTCTCGTCGGATTCAGGGTGTAACGGAGGAACACTAAGTGGTGTGTAATTGATGCAGACTTTGAATTGCTTAAATACGCGAAAAAGTCACCCGTCTTTTCGCAAATTTCGATCAGGTAGCTTTTCTTCTTTGCTGCGTAAAATTACGAGCTGAAGGAGAATCCAGGAGTCCATAAGGTTCCGACGGATATGCTTTTGGATCACACAATCTCTTTTTACAGCTGTGACTACATCCATACGGGACCGGAGTCATGGCGCGCATGCACATGCGTAGCTTGCTAAATACTATGATATGCATTAAGTACAACGACCCAGCCCATGTAACGAATGGTTGCATGCATTAGTCACAACAATTCAACACATGAATTGTCCTTTTCAATAATAAAGTAAGAAAATGCGTCCTTATCAGGACTTATTAATCATTGCATGGCGGTTATTTTAGTCGATGGAAAACAGGTCGACGGGTAGAACCGACCCGAGCTGTACTGAAGATTAGAGAAGGTTGTATGTGCATGGTAATGTTCTCAGCGGAGCCGAGTCCATGATTCTTTTCTTAGTCTGCTGAATTTTTCTGGATAAGAATGAAGGCTTGAAATGTACTAATCTTACAATGTGCGACCAAGATTATTTGTAGCATAGCGTCATTCCTACAACACTACCATCTAAGATACCTTTTGCTACCAATATTAATAATAAAGGACCTCTTGAATGCTCCTGTTTGTAAACTTGGTCTTCCTAGGACGAGAAAGATGCTTATAAAAGAAAATGACTTTCAGCTTCGTCAGCAATATAACTTACACGATAAAAAATGCATTGCGAAACCTTTCATATGTATTAATCTCATTCAAATGCCTTAGTACGTAAATTGGTGACATGCAACACATGACACCGTTGCTATCCTTGCGAGCCAAGTTAACATTTAATACATCGGTCCCACTAACTTCGTTCGGAAATCATCCGTTATGGACATTCCATAGAGGCTTAGGAGACGCTTCATGGTTTCGAGGTCAGAATATTCCTGCTTTTTCGCAGTGAGCTCGGTATGAACTCGGCGGCTTGATGTGATTTGTAGTAATGTAATGTAATGTATTACGTTATCGCGTTGCCAAGGTATGCACGTGCTAGGCTCAGTCTGGCTAGTCCACGGCATAGAGTGGTGTCCGCATACGTCGGGTCTCGCTCGGCGGGCAGTGCATCCAGCACCGAGGTCGTGAGGGTCTTCCATATCTTTCGGTCTTGTGCAAGGGTACGTACCACTTCGAGGTCTTGTGCTATCCGGAGTCGAAAGCCGGAGCCACGGGAAACAAGGTTGTCGTCGAGTGTTGAGGGGAGCGTGGTGCGGGGACGTTTGCGCCATTTTGCTGCGGTGGAGAAGAAGTAGGCACGCATCTGGAGGTTAGCTGGAATGTCGGGATTGCGGCGAAGTACATGGCCAAACAGGCGCCAGCGAGCTTGTGTCAGTCGTAGTTTCAGCGGCCGCTCATCACAGAGGTCGTAGAGTCTTGCATTCGAAATGTGTCGGGGGTAGCGATAGCCAAGAGCGTAGCGAAGCTGGCGGCGATGGAAACTCTCGAGGCCGTGGAGCTCTGACTTGGTAAGAGCCCAGGTGGCGCAGTTGTACAGCAGAATCGGTAGAACGTAGGTGTTGTACAATCGAATGCAGGTCTTGGGTGAGATGAGCGTGGGGCGGAGCCAGACGGACCAGAGGCGGTGGAGCGCGAGGGTGGCCAGGGACTTGCGTCAGGATAGATCTTTAATATCGCCGAGGAGTGTTCCGAGCTTCTTAGTGTGGCGCCAGGTTTCTTCTCGGGATCGGGCGTGTCGAGTGGCGCCCGACGGGTTGCAGTGGCGGCGGATTTCGGTGACTTCGGTCTTGGCTTCGTTTTTTTTTTTTTTCAGGGTTAGAAGGAAGTCATCAATGCGGTGCTCACCTCTATCGTAGATCTTGGTGTCTCGGAGGCCAAGGATATCGACGCGGTAGCGCCGGAGATCTTCGGGGAGTGTTTCGTGCTTCTTGCGCTTCGAACCTAGAGAATTCACATTAAAGGAGCCAATCCGGATGCGGTTGGCGCGGTTAAGGGCGTGGAAGGGGTTTGGCCTGGTGCTGGAGACCGTCGCGTCGAGGGTGAGACTCGTTAGAGACCTGCAGATGTCCGAGAGCGCCTGCCCGAAGCGCGCGAGCATTTAGCCCCCGCGCTTGGAAGGAGGGCGTCTCTTCGAAAAGCTTTCGAAACAAAAAGTCATTGTTGTCGAAGCTGCAACAGGCTCCAATTGGTCGAAAACGTCCGTTATTTTCTCCCCATCAATGTTGCCGTTTCATTTCGATGAAGCGACTTTTTAGAGATTCGATCATCGTTTCAGTAATTTTGTTACGGAGTTGGTGGTCCATTCTAAGATGAGCATGATATTGCTTCGGCCCTTTGTAAAGCATGTAACGCATGAGCCTACTAAAATCAACTAATGCCATTCTCCACGCCTTTGGCCAACATTCCAAGCAGCAGATGCTTTAAACGGGATCCCAAATAACGCGTTTTTTCATTGTGAATGCTTCGACCCCACCGTTGTCGCTTGCTATATACTTGTTATCTAGTGTTAAAAACATCAAGTCGTCAGCGTCCTCTCCAAATTTCGACTTGACATCGCTTTCCCACTTTTTTGAACTTCGCAATTTGAGATTTTTTGCGCATTCACCTTTTTGAGACCGGAAGAATGAAAAAGGTATGTTACAATGTCCTCTGGTTCACGCGAAAGCCTTATTTCCGCTCGTGAATGCACAAAGTTCGAAAAGACTAATAAAGATGCAACCGACTTCAAGAGTTGTGCACGCCATCACCGCCGGACGCCATTCGTTTGGAAAATCAAGGCATCAGAGGCTTTCGCCGCATCTTTGGCAGTCTTACACAAAGTTGCAAGAGCAAATATTGTCAGCGTCACGACACCCCGCAAACGCATAAAGTCCAAGAGCTTTGTTGACTTGAAAGCTGGCAGGCAACTTGGGGGATGGAAGTTCTACACGCATCTTGACCCAGGGATACGTGTTGATTTGTTTATTCTACGATTTGGCAATGAATCTGGTCCTGTGGATCTGCGGTAATTACAATTTTTTGAATAGGTTTCGCGCTTTGCGATATACAAAACGACCATTATCTCACTACTTGAATCCACTATTCTTTTTTACGCTACAATGACGTGGCAGCGGGTGGACTCGCAAGTCTGCACAAGACGACAGACTTGCTTACTAGCTCACTTTCCCTCAAGATTGTTAGCTAGCGCTCTATGATCAAACCAACTTGCCGCATATTTCACTCGTAATGTGCATATACCACGACAACCTTTGACACCATTCTGAAGAGGGCAAGAAATGCTGCATTATCGGCCTCCTTTTCACCTACCACAACTATAAAATAAGTTTTTGCTTGATGATCTTCTTGATTGAAATCGTATAAAATTCTAAATTTTTGCTAAAAATCGGGTGGTATGGAATTTAACGTCATCCGCTCTCACCACTTTTGCCCAAATTGGTGGATTTGGAAAGCGCTTCTGCTGCGATTTAGACGATTTTTTGTGCTGGGAATAATTGCATTACCATATTGATCTCTAGAATGGATTGCACAACCTTGGATTGTCCACAGGTCTTTGATGACGAGACTAGTCTTCTCGTTTTGCTTTACCTGGCTTCCTTGCACCCACTCGCATCATGCTAAGATGGACTTTAACACGCATAGTCAACATTTCTGTCGACGCTGATCCTTACGGTGATTTGAGAGTGAGCCGGTCGGATGCTTATCTCATCAATTTGTTCTCGTTTTTTCTCATCAAGTGGGCGCGACGCATGTCGTCTAATAACTTTTTAATAATATGCATTATCTCTCTGCTTAAGTATCTCCGTATGGACAGGCTCCACACATTTAAGAAAGTTTTGTCCACCGTCAACAAGAGCCACAAATTAAACACGGCATATTGATGTGGTTGCAAAGCCCCGATGTCGGAGCAGGGCCGCGCACTATTTTCGAAAACGGGCTCAACACTGGGCTCATTGATGAAACGCTCAATTTTTTAAGACGCGGACGAAGTGAGCTACGGGAATGCATTCACAAGCGCGGCTGGATACGAAGAAAAACCGGTGACGATTTGCATGGAAAATCGCAGACTGAAGTTTTTGTGGGTAATTTAGCTAGCACCAAATGTTTTTTATCGGACCAAACTATCAAAAATTCACCACGTCGTAAAGTTGTGTTAAAAGCCGGCAATTGTTTAAGTTCCCGCCTCGACAAATATCCTCCTAACATTGCAAAACTTAAAGCAGCCACAGGCATCTATCGACATAAACTCACTTCGCATGACAGAGCAGCAAGCAAAGGGTCTACAGTCGTTGCAACTACCTCCACCGAGAATACAACGTCGCATTGGTCCCTCTGCGTTCGCGTGGCATCAATATGGGTCCCAAGCTCGACATGTACATCAAACACGTGTATATAGAGTATTAGTGGCGAAGTGTACATCATCGCTTCATATATAAGGTGGGCAAATTTGGATATTTTTTGAATAGGTACAACACTGACTGTGAATATACAAAGCGCATGTAGTCGTCACATTAGTGCCAAGGATTATAATAAACTTTATCGATAAATTGCAAAGTTGAGCAGAAGCACAAGTAGTTTTGCCTCGAATAGGACGAAGGCATTGGAATGCGAGAATTGTTAGAATGGGACAAAGCTTTTCCTTACTGAGCAACTACCCGATAGCCCCAGCTGAGTAACAATATGGTAGACTAATTCAAACGACTAGAACTAGATTTAAGACAGAGGTGACCATTTTAGGCTTGAAAGAATGTCAAGTTGCATGATCTTAGAATGCAATGCAAGTGTATTTAAACGTCGTTACATCATTCTAATGCATTGTTGACATGCAAGTCTTGTGTTCAGATGACACCCTTGCTGCCAGGTACCAAGCGTCGCTCTCTCATCCAACAAGAAACGAGTCTTCTCGGCTACTGACGCAGAACTTTTTCCAGTCATGTTTCCATCTACTTTGCATATAACAATTGTACAGACACAAAACGTCAATGCAAGAGTTTGTTAACGTCATGTGTACATTATCTCCAAACGTACCGGTGCATTCTGTTGTGAAATTGTACGCTTGACCACTCGAGGCTGTTTTAGTGCATCCCACATTGGCATCACTAAGGTTGTACGAAGGCTAGACGGTATCGCCATTTCATCAAGGGTTTCGAGAGATGAGCGAATATTATCATCAGTCCAGTCCATCTTTTGCAGTCTTTCCACCATGTGTTTGGCGAGATTCTCTTTGGGGTTAATGTCAGACGCCTTCCTCGCGAGCAAATTTAAAAGAAAGGCATCGTTTTCGATTTTTTTACCCACACTCAGACGTTGGAATGCAACTTCAATCGATGCGCCCTTTCCGATGATTGAGAAGAACGCGTCCAATTTTTCAGAATAGGTTTTTGCGTTGAGAAAAAGCTCCGTTTCCAGTGTAGAAAACCACTCAGAGCCAGCCTCCTGATTGTTCATCATTTTCTGCATTCTCTTCACCACGTCATCACGCTGGTCTCCTCGATAATGCGCATAACGCACAAAATCCCTTTTAGAGTCAGTTTCTCCCTTTTTAATGCCTTTGGCCATCTTGCCTAGCAGCAGATTCTCAAAGCGTTTTGCAGTTTCCGCCGTATTAATTCTTTCAATCCCATTCGCAAGGATTGCATCGACTCCGCCATTGACATCGTCGTGAAACTGCCTCAACAAGGTTTCAAGAATCAGCTGTTCAGCATTGTGTTTGTACGTTCCCCATACTTTACCTTCCCACATTATAAATTGCTCGCTCGCGAAAAAACCTACTGGTTTTACGCTTTTGACTTTGAAAGACTGGAATAACTCAGCGACATGATCGATGGGGGTCGAATTTGGGACATTTTTTTGGCTTAAGAGCTTCCCAACCCGGAAACTTGACCAATTCAGTACGCCTGGTGAAGCTGCGGATTTTAAGGAACGCGCAGGCCATCGCTGTCGTGCATCAAGTGGGTCGGTGATAGACGGTGAATCTGGGCCATACTTTTGAGACTCCTCAGCACCAGAAATTTTTGTTGTCCCGTTGGCAGTTTTACACAAGGTGAACACAGCGACCATCGTCAGCGTCACGACACAACAAAAACGCGTCGAGACCATGAATATTGTTGGTTTTGCAGTTGGCAAGTGAAGGCTGGAAGAGAAAATAGAAAATGAAAAAGTGTGAGAGACCACAACTGCTTGCACTACCTTGGCACGAAGACACGTGCTGATGTGTTGAGTTTTCAATCTGATGATGAACCTGATCTCGAACTTTCCCACGGGATCAGTATTGGCTTGAAGAAGGATACCATACCTCACACTAGCGCTGCCTCTTGAGTGTGCGGATGATGAGTAACGTGCTCGCATTCACCAGCTGCCATTAGATTGCGAATCAGTGTTTTATGAATAAACCATCATTTTCACGTGCCACCACGTTTCTTTTACTTGTTTCCTGGATACACGCAATGTATGGGATCCCCTACCACGACAATCTTTGACACCGTTCTTAAGAGAGCTGGTTTGTCAGCCGCACTTTTTAATTCACCACCTGGATCATTTTCTTATTTATAGTGGTATATTAAAAAAATACCGGATAAAATTCGGATGGTTGGAGTTCGCTCAACGCAGTTGATCCGCCTAGTAGATGTGGAAAGCGCTTCCCCTACAATTATGCTAGAAACATACAGTTACCGGCAATACCTCGTGCCGGATGTCAATGTTATAACATAGAAAAAATCTATTTTCGGAAAAGGTTGGGGTGACGCCCTCCTTCCAAGCGCGGGGGCTAAATGCTCGCGCGCTTCGGGCAGGTGCTCTCGGGCATCTGCAGGTCTCTAACGAGTCTCACCCTCGACGCAACGGTCTCCAGCACCAGGGCGCCACCTGGGCTCTTACCAAGTCAGAAGTACACAAAATAATGGAAGACCCTCACGGCCTTGGTGCTGGCTACACTGCCCGCCGAACGAGACTCGACGTATGCGGACACCACTCTATGCCGTGGACTAGCCATAGAGCCTAGCACGTGCATAACTTGGCAACGCGGTAACGTAATACAATACAATACAATAGAAAAAATCTACAAAAGTGATTGCACGACCTTAAAGCGTCCGAATGTCTTTGATGACGTTTACATCAAAGAAAACTCTTCTCGTTTTGCTTAACCTAGCTCGCTCGCACGCCCTCGCATCATGCTGAGATGGCTCGTAAGTCAACATCTCATCTTTATCGGCTAACTCGTGAGGGATCTCTTAGATTGATAAAGAGGGCTGATCGGCTGTCTCTTTCCTTTTCCCAGCGAGTGGGCGTGGCGCATGTCGTGTGGCCGTTTACTAACCGCTTAGAACGTTACACATAATTCTCTGGTAGAGCATCTCCGTGCACAGCTCTGACATTGTACTGTCCATCACATAAGAAATGATTGGCAACAAAAGCCACGAAAGTAAACACGGCACATTGATGCAATTAAAAGCCTTAATAGGAAAGCAAGGATGTGCACTATTTTTGGAAACGGGCTCGACACTGGGCTTGGGCACCGTCTCAAATTTCCAACCGTTGAGACGCGAACAAAGCGAGCCCGAAAGAGAGTAAGTTACGGCCTCGATTTTTCATGAGTCACCTACTGTTCTTTTATGAAAGCTTTTCTATTACTTTTTGTGTTGGAATGGTTAAGCAATTCTTGCAAAAATTCAGGTTCTTTTTAGCATCATTAAATGCGCTAGAAACATCTGACAACCCGGCTTTATCGGTCACATTATGTCTTACGAATAAAATAATTTTCTCTCGTTGACCTATTCTCAACCGGATATTCATGTCTCTAGGTCATAGAATGTTGCTATGAATCCAATTGTGGCATCACTTTTATTTTTATAAATTGAAATCACAAATAACTTTTCTTAAGTTTAAAGTGCAGTCCCTTTTGTGGTGGTTATATTAATGCTAAACTTCGACATCGTCGAGATCCTAGGAATGCTGCATATCGATCTCCTTATTTACTTAGTCCCTTAATAGCATTCGAGAGTACGTGGAAAGATTCAAACTTACGAATTAAACGTTTGGTGCAGATCACTTAAGATAACAAATTTTCCGTCAGCTGCGCTGCGTTTGTGGATGCCGCTTTGGCACACATTCTTGCTTGCGTCTTTTCGATTACCTTGAGACGGCTCATACGTAAGCTCGGCGTTGTGAGTGTCCCAGAGAAAGGCATTCGATCGACCTTAAACTTCTCATCTCAAATTAGCCATAAAATCGTTTGATCGAGGAATCCCTCACACGTACGCGTCAATAGAAATGTTAACTTTATGCGTGTTAAGGTCTATCGCAGCATAAATCGAATAGGTGCGAGTGAGCAACGTAAAGCATAATGAGATGTACAGGCCATTAAAGACATGTGGACAATTTAAGGTCGTGTAGTCAATTTTGTCAATGCAAATAACACAAAATTTCGCCAGTATCCAGATGTTTCCAGTAAGAAATTTGTATCAAATTTCATAGATTTAGACAATTTTCTTATACTTTTTAGCTGTAGCTTTAACTTCAGCTAGAGAAACTTTTTTCAACTGTAGATTTCTGAGGCAACTGTACCAAAATTGGGTAGGTGATCGGTGAGAAATGAAATCGGTAAAAGCGAAACAAGTATGGAACCAGCGTCCGCTACGTTGGTGGGGATGTCAGGGATCTTCTAGTACAAGTTGTGTAGAAATCGGAGCAGTATTCGTGGAGATACGCGAGGCCATACGAACCTATGATTGACATGCCTGCCAGTCAAAAGATATCATTTTTTCGAGAGTCACCATTAATTCGTGCAACATTTGTGTATGACACGTATAATACTGCCTACGAGACATCAAGAGTCTGCTTCCGTCGATATTTAAGACTGCTAAACTTTGCCTTGAGCTGACTGTCTGATAGCCCACCCTCACTGTACGTGGATCGATACACAGCGAGCGCATGCCTTGGTTTTGTGGTTGGATCACGGTCGAGCAACGATTCGAAGAACGCATCTGCAGCTCTGGGACGCACTGACCTCTGCTCACTTGATGAACTAGGCACAATCGAAGTCGGAGCGCGTGGCTTGACACTCATCCGAAACTTTGCGATTTCCTGTCGGATTTTGTTCTCGCATACCGGTCTGGATGATGTTGCTGCAGTATCTCAAGCATTCCTCCAGGCCCAAGCTTATCTGACTGTCGCCGTTCTCCTTGGAGAAATAGCTCGTGCAGTTCTGCGCAAAACTCAGCTGCATATCGCCTCCCATACACCCTTTCGTAATCCGCATACTCCAGCCCGATTTGAACCCATGCGAGATAAAACTGTCACCGATTGCATATGGTCTTGATGACTAATTGCTTGGACGTGTCAAGCTCACCGATTCAAGACAATTGATCCTTGCGAGTCTTAGATGTGGCTGCGTGCCCATACCAGGATTCGATGGCTTCTGAAGAATGCCTAAGAAGCCCCAGAACATTGCCAGGTTTTTCGAGAGACGTGATTATGGGTGTGGGCTCAGGAAGCGGTACCGGCAAGGAGTACTTTTCTTTCTGGGCAGGGATTGGCTTGAGATTGAGTGGTGACTCAAAGAGGTCGCCATCCACGTAGTCGACACACGAGCATCTTGGGCGCTTGCTCTCGGGGACATTCCGTGTTGGCCCCTCTTCCGCGTCATCTTGACAGCTACAGGGACGCTGTCGTGGGCGCATCCGCAGCGCTTGACACGGGGCACTGCCCATTCTTTTGAATACAGCTGGGCGGTGCCATCGCGCTTAGCGGCTTGTCCGCTGTTGCTGAGTCGGAAGAGGAAGTGCGTCGCGTACGCGATCCGGGTCAATTTGAATGGCAAATCTCCGGCGCGAAGCCACAAACCGAACCCTTTTATTAAATATGCCGGTTTTTTAGATTTTTCATGTTGATGAGGCATGTCATCGAGCACCCTGATGTCGCACAAATAAGGGGCGATAGCTTCACGTAACCAAAGATAACTCGGAAACAAAAGCAGATTGCAGCGATATAGAACATGCGTTAGACTCATGAATCGCAGCCGCATCCAGTGGTGCATTAATGTGGCGGCTCTAAGCTTTCGCCGATTTCACAAATCGGTGACTACTCCCCGTCGTTTGGTACAGTTGACTCAGAAATTCTAACCAACTGAGCCATTTTTCCATCATTAAAAATATGTTTTATTATTATCAATTAATGTAAATTTAATGCATCATTCTTTTTTTACATAGTAGTAATGGCTGATTAAAACGGCGGCTGAACGTCTTGAGGATGGTGTCAAAGATTGTCGTGGCATGTTGCCACATAAATGCACATGGTGACACGTGGTAATGATAGTTGATTGATAGAACACTAGTTAGCAATCTGGTGGCAGTTGGTGGATGCGAGCAAGTAACTCGTCATCAGCAGACTTATATGGCAACGCTAGTGTAGATGAGTTGCGCAGAACAGGTACAATTAATAGACATTTGGGGTCCTTTTGGGAGTAGTACCCTTTCTAATCTTGGAAAAGGTTGGGGTGACGCCCTCCTTCCAAGCGCGGGGGCTAATTGCTCGCGCGCTTCGGGCAGGCGCTCTCGGGCATCTGCAGGTCTCTAACGAGTCTCACCCTCGACGCGACGGTCTCCAGCACCGGGCGCCACCTGGGCTCTTACCAAGTCAGAGCTAAACAAAATAATGGAAGACCCTCACGACCTCGATGCTGGCTGCACTGCCCGCCGAACGAAACCCGACGTATGCGGACACCACTCTATGCCGTGGACTAGTCAGACTGAGCCTAGCACGTGCATAACTTGGCAGCGCGATAACGTAAAACATTACATTACATTACCCTTTCTTAAGCCATTGCAATCCGAATCGATCCCGTGGGAGAGTTCGAGACTAGACTGAGTAATGTGAACACATCAGCACCCGTCCTCGTGCGAAGCAGTTGTGGTCTGATATTTCCTCGTTTTCCATTTTCCTTTTCTCCGTTCACTTGCCAACTTCAAAGCCAGCACATCCGATGGTCTCCATGCGACTTCAGTCTGTCGTGAGGCTGACAATAGTTGCTGTGTTCGCCTTGTGTAAGGCTGCCAACGCAGTAGTGAGAATCGCTGGTGCTGAGGGACCTCAGACGTATGGCTCCGATTCACCGCCTAATATCAATCCACTTGGTTTACAACGACAATGGCCGCAGCTTCGGCAGACTTTCTGAAATTGTCAAGTATACAGACTGGAAACATGTAATACGACCCCCTGTGATCGTAAAACTGAGTTTTTCATGTCTTTTAAACTCAGAGACGTGATACCAGAAGGTTTTTCGAGAGTAAGCTGTTTATAGAGTGGCAAGGGAAAGTCTGGAGAGAGTTCGGACTCGAAGCTGAGGAGCTGGTGCTTGCAACACTGTTATACGAGTTTCTTGCAATGTCAATGGCGAAATAGATGCACTCAATCGCTCATCTCTCCACGAGCTCACAGAATTTTTTTTACCGTAGGATCTTTTCCCAAGGTTGAGAAACCCAATGTTTAATATGTTACAATAGCCCAAAGCGTCGCCAAGTTTAAATGCGTAAGAATTCAAATATGGAACGCACCGATAGGTTTAAAGATGATGCACACATAATATTAACGATACTCTTGCGTTGCCGTTATGTGCTACTTAGGTGCTCGTACATTTTCGATAGCCAATGCGGATGGAAACATGACTGGAGAAGGTTTTGCATCAGTAGCAGAGATGACTCTACTCGTCTTGGATGACAGAGCGGCAGCTGGTACTTGGTTTGCCACGGTAGTAAGGGTGAGCACAGGACTTTCATGTCAACAATTCATTCCAATTATGTAAATACATATTAATACACTTGCATTGCATTCTTAGTCGAGATTCTATTGTGATTGGCATCCTCGATTATCAATTTGAGCTTTTGTGATGCCTTTAGTCGCTTTGATGGGACTATCTGGTAGTTGCTCAGCATGTATACTTCTTCTTATTCGAAAACAGTTTACCGGAAAAGTTTAACTTTGTTATTGCCAGCATTGTGGTGACAAAATGCGCGTATACATTCACAGTCAATATTGTTCCTTTTAGAAAGAGATCCTAAATTTGTCAACTTTTTACTGAAAGCGATGGTGTGCGCTGAGCCACCTACATGCTCAATATACGTGTTTGATGTACGTGTCGAGCTTGGGGCCCCTGTTGATGCTAAGCGTACGCCAAAAAAGCAAGGCGATATTTAAGATAGATTCATTCTCGGTGACACTGGCGTTGCCCCTGAAGTCTGCGGATGGCAAGTTACTTGCTCGCATCCGCACCCTGTACTGGATTGCTAATCTGTGTTTTATAGGTCAACCAGCATTTCCGCGTGCAATATGTTCTGCTCGCTTCTTGCATATTTTATGTGGCCCTATGCCACGACAATTTTGGACACCAAATTGAAAAAAAGTTAGAAATGCTGTATAAAACGCGTTGCAAATTTCGATTTTGGACTAGCGCCAGTTTAGAAGCTGTCCAATCAGAGATAAGGGTGTCCTCTGAGCTCAAGGCTTGCTTTGCGTTTGAAGGCATTAAAATGAGGTAAACACACTCGCACCGTCCATCGCGTCAGTTTCAGAGTCGCCAAAGTGTATACCTGTTAAGCTTAGTAGTCGATCGAATATTCCGAGCAGAAAGAAAGAGTAAAAAGCTTGCAGCATAAAATTGACTACTGTACTTAATGGGTCACTCACGTTTCAGTTTCAAGTCTCTCAGCACGTAGCACCGTCTCAAAAAACTTTTGATTCGCCTCAAGGAAATATCGGACCTACTAGCCTGATTCTGAACGACTGTGTTCACAATCACATTTAATAATAACAGTTCAACCTTTAGAGCCGCAGTCTACTTCATCCCCTTTCGTAGTGTACTTTTCGTTGACCTTCGTGATGCTTCCTCGACGATAATGTTGTCGCCTCTGTAGTCACCAATAAGAAGGATCGAGTGGCTCCTTTACAGTCTTCGACTCTTTGATCAACCCATCCGCATGTATATCTATTCAAATATTGTTTACATATCGTTATCTCGGCAAATGTATTGTTCCTAGATAATTGCCGATACTTTTAGCAATATACTTACCTTTGATTGAACAGCTCCTACTAGATTGCCATTCGAGATTTAGGAACGCGTTCATTTAACATTATTCGGTAACAAAATTTACGACGTTAAATAAGTCGAGAAGTACGGTGCTTCGCTCACAATGAAGCTTGTCTGGATTTTTTTCTTTCAAATCGTCTCCACAGAATGGAGTGAAATGCAAAACCCTTTGCGGGCCTGGATTTTGGATCACATAAATATACGGCGTGCAATTTCTTGATTTGTATCACTTTTTAGAGCTTTACAACGATGGGCAGTAGCTGGCTTTGAACAAACTTTCTTTACTGTATGAAGTCTGTATTATCGGAGGTACACTGCATAGAAAATAATAAGGATATTATAAACAGTCTACATGTGGTATCCTTTTGTTCAGTTTTACCGAAAGGGTTCAAAAGTCATCAACGTGCCAAAAAGTCAGAACAATATATGCCTGCCTGATATTTTGTAATTATCCATTTTATCTGCCAACTCCGAAGTCTGCAAATCTCATGGTCTCATTGCGTCTAGAGTTCGTCGTAACGCTGACATTGATCGCTCTTTTAACAATTTGTAAGACTGCCAATGTGGCGGCGAGAGCTTCTGGTGCTGAGGAAAGCCAGACTCATGGTTCAAATACGTTGCCTTATTTTAATCAATTTCGTTCACGGTGGCGTGCCTCTTGAGTCCAATCTCACTATTCATATTAAAGCTCGTACATTCATCAATGGAAAAGTGGCTTTCGCAGCATAATTTATTTTTCCACGCTTCCGAATCGAAGGAAACTGTGGCTGCTCTCTTTAACTCGTTGAAAGTCGAGAAAGTGAAGGCAGCGATTTTTTTTAAGAGTCTGCAATTCATAAAGTGGAAAAAAAATGTCAAGACAAGATATGGAGACAAATCTGAAGAGTTGTTGTTTTTGACAAAGGAAAGAGAGCTCAAACATAACGTCAACGGTGGAGCTGAGGAAATAATTGTGCAGGCTTTCAAAAACGACGACACGCATGATTGGGCACTCTGCTTTGAGAGACTACTGCTACAAAAGCTGCGTAATGGCGTAGATGGCGAAGACTATTTTACTGAAAGTAGTTTTGTGCGTTATGCGCTCTATCGCGAATCGGCGCGAGACTCCGTGGTTTCGAAAGTGCGGCAATTGCTGCACAAATGTCTTCCACCTTCGTGGTTTCTTGACCTCGAAAAAAGATTTTGTCTCGATGGCTCCGATAATCGAAGCGTCAACATAGTTTGAGCCATTGCCAGCTGGTCGAGCATGACAATACAACGATGGGACGCATAGATACGTACGTATGTTGATGGTTTACACCTACTGTAAACGATATCTCCCGCTGACCGCATGTTATGCTTATGTGTTTGTGTAGTTTTTGTTGCCCGAGCGAAGCGTAACATGATCAGCGAAGGGCTTGCGTCAGTAGCAAAGAAGACTTGACTCGTGTTGATTGAATGAGTGAGGCTTAGTACTTGCTAAAGTAGCAAAAGTTTTGTCTGAGCACGAGGTTTGCATGTCAAAAATTCGCATTTTGAGGATGTAAACACATGGAAACACGCGCCTTGCGTCTTAATATATTTATCTTTAACTGCTATTCAAAAGCGAATGCTTTTCTCAACACATTTCTCCTTTTATAAAGAACGAGCTTACCGTTTCGGTCTGCGAAACATGCTCAACTGCGTTAATGGGAGGCCATCAGAAAATTGCTCTGTATGTAATGTTTTGAGAATCTCGCCAGAATATACGTCATCTTGGTTATATATTGTAAGCTATGCTTTGTTTCTCTTTCGCCGTTAAAAAACGCATCATAATTGGCACTGCCGTAATGGCGATATGCGCTTGTAATTTCGCAGACATATCTCACGTGATTTACCTAGTCCAAAGAGAATTATCGATTTCATGCTGGGAGCAATGCTGTACGCTTAGCATCGCACACTATGTATACATCTCTTCGATGTAGGTGTAAAGCTTAAGGCCCTCGTTGATGCTGGGTCTACGCTAAGGGACCATTGAAATGGATATAATCGTTGCTTTCGCGGGAGATATCTAATCGCAACGATTGAAGGCCTTTTGCTCGCTGCTTTATCGTACGAGGCCGGAATTATGCGTTTATAGCTGATATAAAATTGGAATGTAGTAGACATACGTCGATACAGGGCTAAGATCGTGTAGATCGTTTGTGCGCAAACGACAGAATTCTACGACATCAATCTTTGACTTTCCAATTAAGAACATGGTGCTACATACTCGCGTATGCCAACTATCTTGTGATTGCCGCTCACAGTTCGCTTTGCCCGCCGTCTTAATTCATTTGATCGTTTGGACAGCTCATTGGTGATTGAAGCGTTGGGCTCGCCTCCCCAGATACGAACTTTTGTATGGAATGAAAGTCCATAATTGTTTGCTATGTTAGAGATTGTCTATGAAACGAGCAGAACTTAAAACTAAATAGCAATCGTGCGGCAAACTCCTCGTCTGTAGACTTGTTTTTTTTTCGTGCGGTGACTAGTTGCTAAAGAAAAAGCGATGCCATATTTAATAATAAGTGTTCACGTTAAAGATTGTTGAGCGTGTTTTTTTTATGAGACTACAATGGTAAATTCTACGCCACGATAGTGTGACAATTTGTTGTAAACCTAAATTACCGAAATTCGCGATGAGGCCATGCAGCTCGAGAGTGGATATATCACCCTAAAAGCGAGTTCGAAGATGTTAGCGCACATTTAAATGTATCAGTGGGTTGGACTCTTATCGTAACATTGTCAAACGTTCCAGTGATGTTATTCCGTTTGTATTAATTATGTGCTCGGCCTACTGCAGAAATCAACATGAAACGCTCACTGGTGATCGATTTAGCAAATACTTGCATTTGATGCCTGTGTCAGACACTTTTGACAGTATCAAAACGGCTATGCTTTTTCTAGACCGTGTCTTTAAACCAGAAAAGTTTCCAGAGTCAACGTCGCGGGCCAAGATTCCGCCTTCTGGCCTCTTATCAAGCAAGTGGTTAAAGATGCTTGGCTATGTG
Source organism: Plasmopara viticola (assembly GCA_001695595.3). Lineage (NCBI taxonomy): Eukaryota > Oomycota > Peronosporomycetes > Peronosporales > Peronosporaceae > Plasmopara > Plasmopara viticola. The sequence goes on from MBPM02000017.1 coordinate 816,412, forward strand.
CTCGACGTGTCCACAGCATACCTAGGTATATTGAGCGAGGGAATAACGTCGTCGGAGGCATTTGGTGCGCGGGTAAAGCCAAAGTGCGGGATGGCACACTCATACTCGTTATGGTGACACGGACTAAGACTCACACCGGTGTATGGTAATGGGCTAGTCCGCACACTCGCTCCGCTATGCCGTCTCATAGTGCTTCAAGGCTTGATGGGGGAGAAAGAGCTCAGCGGCTTGCTAGTACCAGCCGTCTCGCTCTGCGTAAGCAGGTCGAATGCTTTCCGACATTAGTCCATTTAGGGTCGTATACGCTCGACACTACTTAAAGGATGCGTGCATACCAGGTGCTTAGTGTATGTTTGTTTATATCGTATTGTAACTTTCACGCGGGGCGAGTACAGGTAAAGCAGATCGACTTATCAGTTGCACAAGAATCAAACTCTGGACACGGACCACCACAACCTCGGCTCGAGGGAGAGAGTAGAACGAAGTCCTCGTAAATCGATGCAACTGCATTGAATCCGGTCGGACAAGATCTAAAAGGTTTGACGTTGCTATGTCAACAACAACTGAAGCCTTTGGTTTTACCGTTTGCTAATTCTTATATTGCGCCCCCCAAATACCCATAAGAATATTTACCCCACGAGAAAAAAACCAAGAAAGGTTCAGTTCACACATCGATGTACAAGAGGTACATTTTATCTTTAATCTTAAGGAGGACCGACATCTTACCAATGTCTCAGCAGATTTCTTTTTTATTATGAAGGGACTTTCAAGACAGAATCGATTGAATTTGCAATGGTTTCCGATAAGACTTCACTTATTATACAACCCTAAATTCTAATATTTTTGCCTATTAGTCTTTTTTGGCGACACAATGGCGCCTTACAAATCGGTTGGGTAGGCACGAGCTGTACCTCTATCTTGAATCAGGGGCAAGGAATCGAAAACTTTTCTAGTCTTGAAACCTTCCTTTGTGCATAAGACGTGTGTTGGTATACAGATGCTGTCCATTACCAAAGATATTTTTCAGCACCATGCACCGTATATTTATGTGAATTAAAAGCCCAACGAGATCAAGGCAGTCGCAATTGCATATACTGAGAAAGAAGAGAATTCCGAATCCGATTTATGGTATAATCTTGCAAATCAGCACATTTCCCTGTGCCAAGATGGGGGTACAATTTGTGCCCAACCAATAATGCCTGTCATTCTTCAATTCACCTGCTACTCTTAAGTCCACAAAGCCCATGATCTATATGCGTCTACGGCGTGTCGTGACACTGACGATAATCACTCTTTTGATGCTCTGTAAGACTACCAAAGTGACGGCGAGAGTCTCTGGTGCTGAGGAATTTCAAATTGATGGCGTGGAAACGCTGCCTTTAGCGGAACAGCTCTATCCACGTCGGCGATAGCCTTCTCGCCTCTTGGGTTCGTTCACGAGTCCATCAGCCTTCACGAGATTTGTACGCACGCCACTGAAAGTGTGGCTTTCCCATACCTGTTTTATAAGGCGCCACCGATGAGCAGAAAGCTGTGATTGTCCTTTTTTTAGCAAGCAATTCACGACGTGGGAGAAACAAGTCAAGAAAGCCTATGGAGCCAAGTCGGACGATTTGATGGTTACAACAATGCAAGAAGAGCTGAAGGAATACGCGAATTGCCGAGTCGAAGTGATGAGTGCACGAGCATTTGAACACGAAAACACAAAGGCTTTCCCACTCCGCTTGGAAAATGTATTGCTAACGAAATTGGTCAACGTCGTGCTTTATAAAGGCGTTAGTCTTTATGTGCGTTATATGCTCTATCGTGGTCCGGCGCAAGACTCTGTGATTGAGAAAGTGCAGAAATTGATGAAATTGGAACCTCATTCTGACTAGTTCACTGCTACTGAAAACAATTTGTTTAACGCTCGAGATTGTTTTAGTAAATTTCAGGAACCTTCTTTTAGAGATTTGAGTTATTGCTTGCTTACAATTACTGAACATTTAGTTAAACACATTTTCGAAGGTCTGGCTCCTGTTGATGTGCTCAACAACAATGCCTTCTTGCTGGATTTGCTTTATGATAAAGCGGCTGCAAGATACGCCGATGTGGACTTCATCAAATATATGCTGACCACAACGAAGGAATCGAGTTCCGATAGGCAAGAGCTTAAGGATATATAACTTTCGTATGTTCTACAAGAAAAGTTGATCAAACCGATCTATGATGCGTTCGTAAAAGACAAAAAATTGGTTCCACCTAAACAAGTGTAACAATACAACGATAGGGATGCACCGATTCGTATGCAATTTATGACGTGCAATCACTCTTGTTGACATCAGGTGTTGCTCATGTTTTGTCTTGTTTCTGTAGTAAAATCATGATTTGACTTGACTCGTGATGATTGAAAAAGCGACGCTTGTCATCAAAACTCAAGGCTTGCATGCCAACCAACACTTTGCTGGAACAAATCCTTATTGGTCTGAGTGCAGAAGGCTGTTGAGTGTCGTGTCAAGACGATGGCAGTTTAGCACCCACATTTAGGAGCGTGATCGGTCGATAGTTGTCAGGGAAGTTGCGATCGCCCTTCTTATATATCAACGAGAATTAAAAACACCGCTGAAATTTAGTCATACGGTCGATTTGAAGCTGGACCGCGTAAACGACTTCCAGTATGCGGCTTCAAAGAGGGGGGGTTTCTCTTTTAGTATCCGACTGGAAGGCCATTGGGCCCATGTTTTTACCAGTCGAAGTGTGTGATAGCGCTCAGTAAAACTCGTTTGCCGTAAAGGGGCTGTCCAAGTAAGCCTGGTCTTTCGGCGTCAGTCTGGCTCTGGTATGTTGTAATACTCGGGAAATCTTGATGCTGTTCCAATCGCTCTCAACGTGCCCGAATTCTTTGAACGGGGAGCAGTAGACACCTGACCAATAAGAAGAAAAGGCTTCGCACGTTGACTCAAGTTTTTCGGCTGACTCCACAGACATGGGCGTCTTGTGGAGGACTTGGGGTGGCCGAAAGAAGTACTGGAGGCTTGTCACAGCAAGTACCAATGAAATTCCAACATGGTCTCCTCTTCCTGCTAAGCCTTGGAAGTCATGATCTACGTCTTGGGTAGCCGAATGGAAGAGTCTAGAGCTTACTAAGACGTAGTCGATTCGAGAGCTGCTGTTAGAGCTTGTAATTTTAGAACGTCCGGATGCTGAAGACGCCAGGCATCGACCAGGTGCAAGGTGGTCATCCAGTCCAGCAAGGCCTCCCGACCTTGGACTCGGTTGCGATCATTTTGTCTCGCTTAGTTGACTTGAGAGGGTTGTATTCAGGTCACCGAGTACCATGAGCGGAGAGACCTCTTCGAAGGTGCAGGGGCGGGCTGCAAAGAAATCTGATCGCTGGCTTGGATGGACCGGAGCGTAGACCAAGTGAATGTAGGTCACGACAGAGTCCAAATTGCCTCGCACTAGCAAGAATCGAAGAAATATTTCCATGGAGGAAACATGTCGGTTTGTCACGTCGCGAAGGTTGCGTATGGGAAACGAGGGTGTGAGTAGCAGGCCCACTCCATTGTGCCCCGTGACGTTGGTCATGTTGCCTTGCGACCAGAAGCTTGACTACAAGTGTGAGGCCGTACTCCAGTAGTGTTTCGCTTTTTTAAAGCTTTTTATACCCATAAACTTTGTCTCTTACAAACCCACAATGAGAAGTTGATTGCAAAAAAGTTCAAAGTACGTTGTGTAATGTTGTTCAATCCATTCGCGTTGAGAAAAAATTCTCTCAAGGTCCATCCATAATGGAACTAGACGGGGCCACCGAAGTAACCTGGGTTCGTAAGTACTCAGTTGTGGAGCAAAGATCTGCTGGAAGAGACCCTACCAGAATGTAATCCAATAAGGGCGACATTATTATATTGACAAGGGTTGTGTCATCCCATAATATCTAGTGTGGATGGGGCAGTGCCGGTCCTGACTTCCCCGTGAGTGCGCTCAGCTTTAGCGGGTCTGCGCAGATACTGGGTGCAATGATTTGCAGACAAAGGTCCGCCTCCGCTAACCGAAGCTTGAGCAGAATTGCACTTGGTCTGGATACAGCTGCCTGAAAATCGAGATTTTGTTGACCCGGATAGAGCGTGGACATCCGCTCAATCACACAGCATTCCTCGTCCAGTGTACAAGGTTGCGTGGATATTTCGCGGAGGACGGCATTTCCGAAAGCTTTTGCGCGAAGATGTTGAAAGTTGTTGTTCGTTGTGGTGTCTAACAAGACTCGATGAAGACTGGGCTGAGGTTGCACCGATGCTATCACCACGTCTGGGTCTGTTAGCGAGCAGAATGAACCCAAAACGTCTTCAATTGTTGCGCATAGATCTTGAAGTGACATTCGCTCAACGTTGCCTTGTCGAACAGTCGCATTCATTGCCCCTTCCGTCGTCTTTGAAAGCTTCACATAGGAGGCTACAGATTGCGATGGGTTTGTTGATTTGTCCCACAGAATGAGGTTCTGGTCCGGAAGAAGAGGTTCATCCAGACCATCACTTAACCAATCGTACAAGTTGTCCGATGCAATCATCGGGTACTCGATTTGGAAGGAGGGGCGGCGCAGATCTACCTCTGGATCTGCAATCGTGCCGAAGATCATGCACTTTACCCGCTTAATGTAGTCCAGTGAACGGTCCGTGGCCATAGTCGTGCCAAGAGGGAAGACGGCAGTGCTATCGTGAGGCCAAATCGACGTAAAATTGGCTACGACTGCGCATTCAAGTCCGTCTATAGAGCCGCGTTGGAAAGACTCGGCATCAAGTTGATCCCCACTATGTGGCTACCATCGCATCACTATCGCTGGTGTCGCTCTTGTCATCGAATGCGGGCAGTATGCTGCCCGTTTCTTCTTAGTCAGTGCTAGGAGGCGCAGGCGTAGGCTGGCAAGCCTGGTGAGTCTGGCGTCCCTTTGCCTTGATGAAGGCTGTTGAAGGTGCGGTTTCGGTGATGCACCACTGTGTAGCCTTGCCCAGTAAACTGGATTTGGCGGAGTGAGATGCGATTACTCAGCATCAGCGACGCTGGGGGTAATTATTGATTGAAGAATACCCGTCGACTGCGGTCCCACAGTATGCGCCGGTGTAATAAACACCGGCGGTGTGCCTTGGTTAACACACCAGTCGTAGATGACGCCGTCCGTCGCGTCGTCGAGCTAGTGGTGCAGGTCCACGTAATACCAAAAAGAGTACTTCGAGTACGGTTGGACTTTGAATTTGCGACCACAAATGGTCACAGATCCTTCCCCCAGTTTCGTACAAAGGTACTGGAAGCTGATCCCAGCTTTGCAGACTATCTTGAAGTCACGAAGATCTCTGAGGTTCGAGTTTCATGTGACGCTTTGTGGAGTCGAATCCAGCGAGGTCATGATCTAGATATCCGTGAGGGTAGCCGTTAGTTTTCGAGCTGGGATCCACATGGGTAGAAGCAGCTCTGGGAATACTTGCTAAAGAATTTCTGCCAGAGCAGCGCAGCGTTTTTCTTGTTGATTTCTGCCGGCTTTCAGTAAGGCTGCCTCCGCCTTCTCGAAGTTGGCATGAACAGGGCGCGAAAGTTCGGCCCTTGGCGCGGTATTGTGCCACTTTCGGCACCAAGCTTTGTCGCGTTGGGGGCCCATCATAGTTGGAGAGTACTGGGAAGTACTCACCAATAATTGCGAATGAACGCAGGAAACTGTGGAGACGCGCGTACTGCGTCTCTAGTGCCGAAATACACTTTAGCCAACACTAGTCGAAAGGTAACTCAATACCCGGACACAGTGAAGGTGCAGCCTACAAAGTATGCTCTCTTCCAGTCCACGTGAATTTAAGCTTTTTGTTAACTCACGTCACTACAGCCTAGCGTTCTGATGGGTGAGTCGCACTATGATGTAATTTCAGCGAAACCAGTCGATACCTCTCGGAAAGACGTAGCGCTTTAAGTTCTTGTAGCAGAAATGCGCCTGTAGGCGCCTAACTGGCTGAGTGACGCGAACTTGGGGGTCGAAGGTGGAGGCTCGGCGCGACTCAGTGAACGTGGGGGGCGGATCGGGGCTACTTGACTCTGGAGAAGCGGAGGAGCAAGCTTGGGCTTGTCTCTGTCCACTTGTGGGGTAGCTGGTAGATTGCAGAATTTGCAGCATATAGAAAGGAACCCTCATGATGCACGAATATTTGTGGGAGTGATGGTCAGTTGACTGCCATAAAAGAAATTACTCCAATATTTGGCCCTTGGTTGAGAAACAAACATTTGACGCATCTACGCGATGACATTGAGCTCAAAGGCAAGAGGTCCGTGGCATTCGGTTGTGCGACAATTACCTCGTGCTTTTCACAAGCTTGATAAATGAATGCCTTGACCTACGAAAGATTAAAGTCGTCGGCAGCGGACTTAAATTCGTCAGCCATTGGCCAGAAAGCATGTCAAAAGTAACTCATTTAGTGTCCTTTTGAACGCCGAGTCGGCAATCCAAAACAACATCTTGCTATTACTGATGAGACCACAAATGACCACATAGCTCTGACATAGATAGTGACAGTAGTCAAAGTGAATTTTTTTATATGGTAGCAAAAGCAACAGTGATCTCACAATTGACATCTAACGACAATGAGGTTATTATCGATAAGCAGTCAAAGGCATAGTTTCACTCGATCTTTGATTTTATTAAGCTGTTGTGGCGACCATATCGATTTGCATAAAGCTGACGTAACAGTTTTCACTTTAATATTATTTTTCTTACAATCGATACTGTGAAGAGCGCTAATACTTGTTATTTATAAGCATGTGAAAATTACGAAATGGGACGGGTTATAACGTGTATGATCCGCCCACAAAGGTCCTGTGCGCACCGCTAGTACCTTGATGTAGGCAAGACATTAATTATCTCTTCCCTTGAACAATTTCGTCGACGGAACGTGTCGTTTTCCGACTTTGACGCTGCGTTCAACTTGATTGCGACTCGCGGGTTGTGACTGCGGACGGAAGCGTGCTACGGAACGGCGAGATCTTTCTCACAAACCATTACATGGTATTTATAGTGAGTAGCAATTGCAGTGAAGTGATGGAGAGAAAAATCACTGCAAAAAAAGTACATTTAAATTTTTGTGGCATTGGTCAAGCCAAAATCACCTCTTTCAAGAGCATTGCTGCAGTGACCGAAGCGGCTATTGATTACAAATTAATGTATAGAGAAATCGCTCAATACGGCAGTCAGTACTTCTGTAGTATTGCGAAGCAATTTATAAATGTTATTCTATATACAGATTGCCGCCGCTGTTTTTTTTACCTTAAAACGCTAAATGCACTTGGGCCAATGCAGAAGTGGATGAAACGATTAATGTTCTCAAAGAGCTTTAGTAGAAATTTTTACCCCTTTATTCTATTTTATTAGTATCATATCCTCACCGATCACTCTTTGTTTGAACTTTACATGTTTATTATGATCAGAGCTCTGCTGCTTGTCTTGATGCAGTGCTCATCTTCGTGTCAACATGCAGCGGGCATCATTCTTCTTATTTGATTACGGCTTATGCACGCGACAACTAAATTAGTAAAGTTTTCTGCTAGACTCACTAATGAAGAGAAAGAGGGAAAACTTGACCGTTTATCGCATGGCACATTTCTACATCGAGTTAATAACTTTGAGAAATATGATCAATGAGGTCAGATTGTCTGCCAATTTTACAAACGAGATTTTTAATATTGCGTTTAAAATAACAAAATGGCAGAAACTGTTCATGCCGTGTGTGGTTGACACACACGCCATAGGATCTTGATCTCTAAGATGTTGACAGTATATGAAGGCAAGGTTAGCAGCGGTGACCTGCTGGATGTACAGGCAATACGAAAAGCCATTTTTACCCTGGGTGAGAACGGGCGCTCAAAAAATTCAGGCGCTGATCTTTATCAGCTTGGCTGCTGGCTTATCACGAACTTTATCAGCTTGTGCATCAAGCATATCAAAACGTTGTCTAATGCTTGCACACCTCTTCTGCTTACATTCCTGTTTAAAAGAAGTCCGAACTATAACAGGCCCGGCATAACATCGAGGGTGCGGATATTTCCAAAAATGTAGATTTGATGCTTTTTCTTAGATCTCCATTGACAAATACCAAACTCCCTTGGTACTAAAGACGCTTAAGATATGTGAATTTGATAGCTGATACGTGGATAATAAGCGAAAAACAAATCTTTAAGTAGACAACATGACTACAAGAAAATAGGATCACACTTGTAACGGTAAAACTTTCACATCCGAGAAACGTAGGCTTGAGAGACGCAGTGGGTTACGTACTCAGGTGTGTAACACTAAGCTTACCAACAACTAGTAAAAATGTTCAACAAGCGGGCAAAATATGTACGCATAGCATGATATGGACCATAGGCCATAGGACAGAAATGGTTAGCGGTATCCTTCCAAAAAGGGTGACATAATTTTGATACAAAAACGATCTCTGGGTGTCACAAACAACCACGTAATTGACAAAGTGACTTTGTATACTCTGATAAATGACAGCTCAGCTGATTATCGTCTCATCGCAGATTAGAAGTGTTACAGCGACATAATTTGAGCAACTTAAACCTAATAATTTTTACGCTGATTTGAAGCCGTTAATGTTGCTCCTCAAAGCCTTTCACGACTACTTGATAAATAAAGGCGAGTAGTGCACGACTGTGAATTTCGCTAGCGGCCTCAGTGTGGTATTTCGATTCCGTGCCTCGTTATTGTTGCCGAGTGAAGATCGTTTGATATTATAGCTCCACCCTTCGATGGGGCGACTTTGAAAAGCTTATTGGCAACGTGCGTTGCTTCTTGGCTCAGAGTTCATAATGGATCCTATCAATTTGGTATATCTTATAGTAAAGAAATTATCTGCTACCTTCGAATGGACGCTACAGCAAGAGAAATGTTCTCATGGCTGAAAAAAACGGATGGCATGGTGTGGAAACCAAAATTCTCGCACTCGTCTTTATCTTTTTATGCTTAAAATTCGAACGAAACGAAAACTTACTGTATGTTTCATAAAGCTATACGGTACAACGCAACCTGCACAAACAGCCTTTGTAGGGAAGAGTGCGTTGCGTACCAACATATCCGGTCCAGGGCAGTAGATCTGGTAGGCGGCCATTACCAAAATTAAATGAGAGAGTCGAACATACACCAGGAACAGCTATGGAAGTGGCCCAAATGTGACTACGACACAAGTATGCCGTGGAGACGCTAAATTTTCTGGTGACATAGCTGTTCCAACCATGACGAATTCTCGACCGGACGTATTTCGACGATATATTTCTCTGTAGCTGTCGGTACTGGTGACCCTTCTGATCTGCCCTTGGCAAACATTAACAGGTTACGATAAGTGATAAACTTTACACCAACATCGACAAATTTGTCTTTGGCGACAGAGAAAGATTTAATTTTTCGGCTGCTTCGTAAGCAAGGACACCAAAAATAATGTAAAGACGTGTTATATTTGCCTGCGCCACGATCATGAACCGATAAAAAAAATGGTTTTGCTATTGTACACAACTTTTTGATGTGGGTGTTGTAATGTCCTTTTCCATTCTTTTTTGGGAGAGGAAACACCAGTATGCTATCGATAGAACAAAGAAAGCCTTCAGCAAGCTCTTTTTATGCCCATGTTGTTTAAGAGAAAGCCGTTCGGTTTCAATTGCCTGTCGTTTGAGTATGCAAGTGGTTGGGCGTTACTGCAAATCCATAAGGGTGCTCATAAGAGTGAGCTTGTTCCAATACAAACAGCTTGGGGCTTCTGAACACTTCCACCCCGGAGGATACAAGAATTTACTTGCAATAAATTACGAACTGGTGAAGCTGTTGGTGCGACCTCTGAACTCACAACCCCTTGTAAATGTTAAAGGCCACATATCTTTCATAGCGCACCTCATTTACTCCAAACAAAATGACAAGATGGCTATCTTTTCTTGCAAAGTGAAATATTTGCGCAAATACAAGAATGATAAGTACAATGTGCGCTTTTGCGAAAGACAGACTACGGGTCAAAGCATCATGCCCAAAGCTTTGTCGAGAAATTTCGGAAGCATACAAAATGACGATTATGTGGAGCTTTTGATGCGATGTTTCGTTGCAGACGAAAAAAACAAAGTCGAGAGTCAAACCCCTCGACAGCGCTTGTAGTAGCACTGCTATAAGAAGGCAAAATATCTACAACACTATAGGGTAGTGTGAAAAGTACTACGCACACCTATTGTTCTGTGAACGTGGCCGCTTTAGTACTTCCTTATCTTTAAAAAATACCTTGTATCGTTTTCTCAAATCGAGAACCTTTACTTTACCTTGTTTATCTAGCTCCCATAAATAAAATTTTTTTAGTTCGAAGGCAGCGTACTATGAACCATAATGAGGATAAACTTTGATGTATATACCTACACACGTGTACTTTTATATCTACCTTTGCTCTTCATGAGACTAAAACAATTCATTTAAAGCTTATTATATTATCTTTTCGTGCGGGCGCACCGATCAAAAGTTTGCACAAACGATTTTGTAGAATAGACTGCCATCATTATCCTGGTGTTGCAGCAAGCGACGCTCGACTCGTGAAGCTGATAAAAGTGATAACAGAATGTAATTTTGGTACTGTCTTTCGTGAAATTGCTATCGAAACTCAAGATCTTCGAGTGGTAGCTGTATGCAATGACGTTGGGTGTGTACTCGGCTTCTAGATTGTTAGGCACCTTATGGGGCGTTTTCTCATCAGCCACATGTAATATGTTGAAACGGGTTTACATGCAGTCACACTAATTGTCATTACGAAAGTATGTAAATCAAGCCTAGTGGGGCTTTCAACATCAATGAGGAGGTAGTGGAGAAGTTACCACAAAGCAGTATTTGCTCTAGCCCTTAGACCGTGTACTCTTTTCTATAAATATAGCGAAATGCTAGATACAATTGCAGGGGACTTGCATTTATCAATTATATGGAAAAAGCTCGAATCATTTTTTGAATTCTAACTTTTGTATTATGTCAACCAATCGTAGCTCTGGGAGTCAGACACGTGCCGATCTGCAACTTCGCAAAAATTTGGAACATACAGCAACAGTTCGAGACCTTAATCAAAGCCTCCTACAGGTCAATACTACCGGCAGCTTGCAAGCACACGAGATTAGCCCCAAACTGTATAATGCGTAATACGATCTCTTTGCTCTGACCAATTTCATATTAGATTTATTTTTTCTTGATGCCAGACAATTTTAAGGATACAAATCGTTATGATATTTACATTAGACAGTATACCGTGCAGCCTACTGATTTTTCAAAGCATACGCAATATATGCTTTGCAGAAATTATTAAGAAAAGCAGACTGGTAATGAGAGCAGCAGATGGAGCCAGAGACTAGCGACTGTCGTCGTAGCCAACGGCGTCAATACTATATATGACCGTTGCCGTTCGATCTTCGGTAGCAATTGACTGGTAATGGAGTAGCCAGCAACAATTAGCACCGAGTAAGGATCAAGTATGCGTTCTATGCTGTTAGTGTCTAACATACAACGATGTATGCAGTCCGTCAAGGTGTTATCTAACTTTGTGTTACCAGACAAAAGCTCGTACATCGATTTTTGTGGCGTAATGTCGACAACTTTATTTTTTTGTTGCTAATGACGCTTAGTCATTCAATTGGTATACCTTTGGAGTAGAGCTTTAAAAACATTAAGCAAAATTTTTGCTGATCTTGTTTTGTTGTTTTCTTTCACATGGTCGATGTATATTTTAACCTTTTTTTTTTTAGTTCGGGCCTCGCCACTAATCGGTATGAAAACGTGCATGAGAGGAACACCTACTTTGCACTTAGTAGTGTCTGTCGCACCAGTTTTCATATCGCGTGAAACAAATCAAGTGATGTTGTAAACATCAATAAGTACTGAGGAGGTGACATGTAAGAATTCCCACTTAGTTCCGTATTACCCATTAGGCGCTTCAATTGCAGTACTATTTTATATCAAATCAATGTAATAGTTTTTCATTGATATTAAATATTACTGAAAAGATTTGCGTCAGCAAATCTCCTTTAGCTGAAACCTTTCTTGCTTCCTAGCAGAAAGAAGAAACTAATTGAGATCACAAAACCTTAAGCGCGTGGCCATAAAGGTCTTCAAAGTTGGGCTTGTGCACGCCCTTCCCAAAATAGAGACCCTATATCCAGATCGATCCACGTTCGATTCTCTTACAGTCGAATTAGAATCACGGAGATGATAAATGCAATGAATCGTGTTTATGTCGATAACCGATAGTACCAATGTCGCGTCGGTGTGTTTCTTGAATTTCTGCAGATAACTTTTTTCTGGTGACAGTGAAGATTATACGTGATTGTAAGGCTAACAAAGACATTCCATATCTCACTTATTCCCTCCACAGCCGCCCGCAAACCAATATTGCAAGCATGATTGGTGCACAAAGCCAAGCGCTATCGATCTATAGCTTGACAGAGCTTAATTCTTCGCAGCAAGTCTTCTCGCGCCTATCGGGTAAAAGCTATATCCGCGGCAAACAGAACGGGTGGTTGTGGATTTTAGGCTTCTTAAGCCTTGACACGCTAAAAGGAGGGAGCACGCAAGCCGCAAATGGTACGTCCTCACTCAAATAAAACATTCGAAGATGAATAATTGCTGGTCAGCAGCTTGGAAATCTAATGCATTCTTTAAGTTCCGTAGGAGGTGCGATAACATTTGGTTCCTGGCTCTGTAGTTCTCCTCTACCCTCTCCACCTGAAGCTTGTGAGGCTTTAACACTGCACGTGGAGTGGCACGCAAATGACGTATTAGTGCTCGTATTGGACAGCACTCACTCCATACCGTCAATATCGTGCCCTGCTTTCAATGAAGGAAGTCATGCTAATGCACAAAGAGTAAATATGAACTTAAAAAGTACTTCACCGAGCAGCGCTCATTGCGAGCAGCGTTTACTGCATAATAGTCGGATATAGGTCATAGCAGCAACAGTAGGGTACTGACGATGCATAAGGAATGAAGCATAGCCAACTGATCGACGGCCACTATAAGAAGCGCTTATATTATGTCCACCATAGTATGGCTGGTTTGAGGCCAACATTTTCGGGGAAATATTTCCGTTGCATGTGAAGTGGCCCCTTTCTTGCTGATTGTATGCTCTGATAAGCACAGCTCATGGCTGGACGTCAATGTAGATGTCGATCCTTGAGTGCATTGTCGCGTCGATTGCATTCGAACGCGAAACGTCTTATGGACTGCCGATCTTCCCATCGGAAAGTAGGTAACGCATCGCGCTTATTGAGCAGCCCTCTACTATATATCCCTAATAAAAAGTACGGTCAAAGCAAAATAAGCTTGAAACCTTTCCCCTTGGCTAATTTCCCCCTTGAGCTTGACGAGACTTTCATTGCTGAGCTTGCTGGGTGTAGCAAGGGCGAATGCCGAAATAAAAAGATGTTTAGCGTGAAATACTTTTCTGGTACTGATAAACGTTGAGAAATTCACTGGATACGTATACCCATTTGTTAAAGTCTAAGATGTGGTCTCACGAACCTTCGGCGCTACCACCTGACGCAGGAGTTCGTCATTTTGGACGCTCCGTGGTACATACTCATCGCTTGTACCCCGCAAAACAGACCTTCTGCGGCTTTTGACGAATTTTGGGGCGGCAGGAGCACTGAAACCCGGACTCAATTTGAGGAGTGTGATAAAGCAGTTAATAATACTAAAAGCAACGATCCAGCGTCATTTGCTCCTTATTTCTTTCAAATTACAAAGCGGGCTTTTTTTTGGTAAAATAACATTCCCTACTTCGCGCCAACACTCTGTACCAAGAGACAGACGATAGATGAAGCATCGTACACGCTTGTAACAAGCAAAGTGCAGTCGATCTCCTGACGCAAAAAACGGTATATGGATGATTCGCAAAACAACGTGACGAAATGATACTGTTTAACACACTCAACTTAGTCGACGGGTGTTGTAACTCCTTGATTGAAAGAGTGACATACCCTTGACTGATAATTTCACATCAAGCGGTATGCTCTGGGATTGGTGATCATGCCTTAAGTGCTTTGCGACGCTTAATAATAATCTTAACAATGCAGTCGGTCAGACCCCGCACATCCGGGCTTTAATGACGTTATCGACAATATAGCCAAAGTCGCCCAAAGCACAGGAAGACAGACGCGGAAAGCCATGTTGTCTCTCTTTTTAGCAATGTTTGATGCATGCGCAGGGATAAGCTCTACGACTTTTCAGACGAGCGCATTTTTGAGCGGAAAAATCTCTTTTAATGTAGTTGATGGGGATGTGTGACCTTTAGAAAGATCTTGCAACGATCAAGACTATTGCAAAGCGACCGATTTCCTTGATCCGATAAAGTGGGTTGGCCTTACTAAATAATTACACAAGTATACAGCGAATTACGAAGCTGCGACTAGGTTACAAATGAGTGAGGCAACACATTCTAGCATATATATAGTCAGAAATAGCCCGTTACAGACGCCAAATTTGTCTTCGTCGGGTACAAAATGATCGTTCGGTGTCGCCTTTGACTCGTCAGAAATTGTTATCAGCACTGCACTGCTGAAGAGATTCAATATCGGGGGACTTTATTCGAATCTACGCTGTTATAAAGAATAACTTGTCCATCACATAGAGCTAAAATCTCGTCGGAGTCAGGGTGGATCGGCTAAACACTAAGTGGTGTGTAATTTATGCTGATTTTGAATTGCTTAAATACGCTACAAAGTCACCTGTCTTTTCGCAAAACTCGATCAGGTAGCTTGTCTTCTTAGCTGCGTATAATTTTGAGCTGAGGGAGAATCCAGGAGATCATAAGGCTCTGACGGATGTGCTTTTGTTTCACACAAACTCTTTCCACAGCTGTGGCGCGCTTGCGCATGCGTAGCTTGCTAAATACTATGGTATGCATTAAGTACAACGACCCAGCCCATGTTAAAGTAAGGTTGCATTGGCTCTCGATCAAAGCTGGCCTGTGATTTGGAGATTTAGTCAAAATTATTCACCACATGTATTGTCCTTTACAGTGAAAGAATAAAAAATGCATCCTTTTAAGGACTAATTAATCATTGCATGGCGGTTATTTTAGTCGACGGAAGACAGGTCGACGGGTAGAACCGACCCGAGCTGTACAGAAGGTTCAAGGAAGATTGTATGCTCATTGTAATGTTCTCAGCGGAGCCGAGTCCATGATTCTTTTCTTAGGCTGATGATTTTATCCGGATAAAAATGAAGGTACTAACCTTACAATGTGCGACCAAGATTATGTATAGTGTAGCGTCATTACTACAATACTGCCTACTAAGTAATTTTTTGCTAGCAAAATCAACAATAAAAGACCTTTTGGATGCTCTTAGTTGTAAACTTGATCTTTGTAGAACGAGAACGTTGCCTCGAAAAGAAAATGACTTTCAGCTTCATCAGCAACAAAAATAACACGATCTATGAATGCATTGCGAAGACTTTTGTATGTATTTGTCTCATTTAAATGCCTTAGTACGTGAATTGTTGATATGCAACACACGACACCGTTGCTATCCTCGCGAGCCAACTTCACATTTGGTACATTGGTCCCACTAACTTTGTTATGGACGATTCATGGAGGCTTAGAAGACACTTTATGGTCTCTGGGGTCAGGACATTTCTCCTTTCTACGCAGTGAGCTCAGTATGAAATCGGCGGCTTGATGTAATTCGAAACAGAAATCAAAAGTGAAACAGGCTCCAATTGGTGAAAAATGTCCGGTATTATCTTCTTATCACTGATGACCGTGAAGAAATTAAATAATCGTAAGGAGCCATTTCATATCGATATAGCGACTTTTAAAAAGTTCGATCAGCGTTTCAGTGGTCCATTCTCAAATGCGCATAATGTTGCTTCGGCCCTCTATAGATTATGTAAAACATGTAGCTACTGAAATCGCGATCACTGCCGTTTTTTACGCCTTTGGCCAGCTTTTTAAGCAGCAGATGCTCTAAGCGGAATCCCAAATAACGCGTATTATCATTTCTTACCGCCTGCGCGGTCAACGCTTCGACCCCAATTGGCGCTTGTCTTATACTCGCTATTCAGAGTTAAAAACATCGCTTTTCAGTGTTGAAAACATTAAGTCGTCAGCGTCGTCTCCAAATTGGACTTGACATCGCTTTTCCACTTTTTTAACTCCGCACTATGAAAAATTCTTGCGCATCCACCTTTTGTGAGACCAAAAAATATAAAAGATTAGTTCCAAATTTCTCTGCTTTGAAGGCACGGTGAATAAACCTTTGCCGCAAAAGCCTTATTTTCGCTCGTGAATGTATAAAGTTCGAAAAAAAACGATGAAGTTGCAATTGACTTTAAATGACATGCACGCCATCGCCGCCGGACACCATTCGTTTGGTATCCCTCAGCATCAGAGGCTTTCGCCGCAACTTTGGCAGTCATACACAAAGTTACAAGAGCAAATACTGTCAGCGCCATGACACACCGCAAACGCATAGAGTCCAAAGCTTTGTTGACTTGAAAGTTGGCGGATTGGAAGGAAGACCAAATAGGCACAAGTTTTACTCGCATCTTTGTCCGGGGAAACGTGTTATTTTGTTTATTCTACAATTTGGCAACATTCTGGTCGTGAACCTCTGGTGGGATCGGCTGTAATTGGATTTTTTTATTTGATTTCGCGCTTTGCGATATACAAAACGTCTACTTGAATCCACTTTTATCTTCTCCGCCACAATGGCGTGGCAGCGGATCGACTCGCAAGTCTGCAAAGGATGACAGACTTGCTTTATAGCTCACTTTACCTCAAGATTGCTGGCTAGCGCCCTATGATCAAATCAACTTGCCGCGTATTTTACTCGTAATCTGCGTAGTTCACGACAATCTTTGACATCATTCTAAAGAGCAAGATTTGCTGCATTATTGGCTTCCTTTTTAGTTAGCCACCTACCACAACAAGAAAAAAAGCTTTGCTTGATGTTTTTCTTGATTGAACTCGTATATTTTTCACCATTCTTGCTTAAATCCGGGTGGTATGGAGCTTAACGTAACCCGCTCTCACCACTCTTGCCCAAACTGGTGAATTTGAAAAGCGCTTTTGCTGCGATTCAGAAGATATTCTGTGCTAGGAATAAACGCATTGCCATTTTGATCTCCAAAACGGATTGCACAACCTTGGAAAGTCCAAAGGTCTTTGATGGCGAGACTAATCTTTTCGCTTTGCTTTACCTGGCTTCTTTGCGCTCACTCGCATCATGCTGAGATGGCCTTTAACACGCATAGAGTCAACATCCTTATCGACCCTGATCCGTAGGGTGATTTGAGAGAGAGCCGGTCGGACGCTTATCTCTTCGTTTTGTTCTCTTTCTTTTTCCCATCAAGTGGTCGTGACGCATGTCGTCTGATGCGAGTAAGCACTTTTCAACAATGAACATCACCTCTCTGCTTAAGGTATCTTCGTATGGACAGGCTTCACAAATTTTAAAATGTTCTGTGCACCGTCAACAAGAGCCACAAAAGTAAACACGGTATATTGATGTGATTGCAAAGCCCCGACGTCGGAGCAGACCGCGCTCTATTTTTAAAAATGGGCTCGAAACTGGGCTCGTCATTGAACAGCTTAATCGTTAAGACGCGGACTAAGCAAGCTACGGGGATGTATACACAAGCGCAGCGCGGCTGGATACGAAGGAAAAGCGGTGACGATTTGTATGCAAAATCACAGACAGAACTTTTGTGGGTAATTTAGTTAGCACCAAATGGTTTTAATCGGACCAAACTATCAAAGATTCACCACGTCGTAAGATTGTGTGAAAAGCTGGCAACTGTTTAAGTGTCCGCCTTGACAAATAACCTCCTAACATTGCAAAATCTTAAAGCAGCCACAGGCATCTATCGACATGAAGTCACTTCGCATGACAGAGCAGCAAGCAAAGGGTCTACAGTCGTTGCAATTACCTCCACCGAGAATACAACGTCGCATTAATACCTCAGCGTTCGCGTGGCATCAATATGGGTGCATGTACATCAAACACGTATATAAAGTATTAGTGGCGAAGTATACATCATCGCTCCATATAAGGTAAGCAAATTATGATACCTTTCGAACAGGTACAACACTGACTGAAGACATAAAGCGCACGTTAGTGCCAAGGATAACAATAAACTTCATGGTAAATTGCAAAGATGAGCGAAAACACAAGCGGTTTGTACTCGAATAGGACGAAGGCATTGAAATGCGAGGAATGTAAGAATAGGACAAAGGCTCTACTTACTGAGCAACTACCCGATAGCCCCAGCAATGCGACAGACTGGTAGAATTGTTATCCAAAAGACTAGAACTAGACTCAAGAAAGAGGTGACCAGTCTAGGCTTGAGAAGAATGTCAAGTTACATGGTCTTGAAATGCAATGCAAGGTTATTTATACGTCGTTACATCATTCTAATGCATTGTTGCATGCAAGTCTTCAGTTCAGATGACACCCTTGCTACCGTGGCCAACCAGGCACCAAGCGTCGCTCCTTCATCCAATACGGAACGAGTCTTTTCGGCTACTGACGCCGAACCTTTTCCAGTCATGTTTCCATCTGCTTTGGGTATAACAAGTGTACAGACACAAAACGTCAATGCAAGAGTTCGTTTACGTCACGTGTAAATCATGTCCAAACGTAATAGTGCATTTCGTTATTAGATTGTTCGCGTGACCGCACAAGTCTATTGCAATGCTTCCAACATTGGGTCTAGCAACCTTGAACGAAAGCCATTCGGTAACTCCATACTATCAAACTTTTCGAGAGATGAGCGAATTTGCTCGCCATTCCACCCAAGCTTTTGCAGTTTTTCCACCATGTGTTCGCCGATATTCTTTTTCGAGTCAATTTCAGACGCCTTTCTCGCAAGCAAATCTAATAAAAAGGCATCGTTCTCGACCCCTTTACCCATACTCAGACGGTAAAAAACATTTTGGATCGATTCAAATTGTCCGATAGATCCGAAGTAGTCGTCCAATTGTTTAGAATAGGTCTCTGATTCGTGCATAAGCCCACCTTCCAATTTAGAAAACCACTCAGGGTCACCTTGATTGTCCGTCATTTGCTGCATTCTTTTAACCAACTCATCCCGCTGGTCACCTCGATAATACGCATAACGCACAAAATCTGTTTTAGAAATAGGATCTTGCTTCCTTATGCCGGTGGCCAGCTTGCCTAGCAGCAGATCTTCGAAGCGTTTTGCCTTTGAGTTCGTGTTCGATTCTTTCAAAGCATTCGCAAGGATGGCATCGACTCCGCCATTGACATCATGATGAAACTCCTTTAACAATGTTGCAAGCATCAGCTCTTCAGTTTTGACGGGAAACTTTGTCCGGACTTGTCTTTCCCACTCTAAAAACTGCTCACTCTCGAAAAACCCTTTTGGTTTCACGTCTTTAAGTGTGGAAGACTTGAATAACTCAGCTACATGATCGGTGGGGGTTATGTGTGGGGCAGTTTCACGGCCGAAAACCTTTCCAACCCCGAAATTTGACCAATTCAGTATGCCTGCTGAAGCTGCGGATTTTAAGGAACGCGCAGGCCATCGCTGTCGTGCATCAAGTGGGTCGGTGATAGGCGGTGTATCTGGGCCATACTTTTGAGGGTCCCCAGCACCAGAAATCCCCGTCGCCCCGTTGACAGTCTTACACAAGGTGAACACAGCGACCATCGTCAGCGTCACGACACAACAAAAACGCGTCGAGACCATGACTATTGTTGACTTTCCAGTTGGCAAGTGAAGGCAGAAAGAGAAAATAGAAAATGGAAAACTGTGAGGGACCACAACTGCTTGCACTACCTTGGCACGAAGACACGTGCTGATGTGTCGAGTTTACAATCTGACATTGAACCTAGTCTCGAACTCTCTCACGGGATTGGAAATGGATTGAAAAAGGGTACCATTCCCAAAGAGACCTACCTCACACTAGCGCTGCCTCGTAAGGGTGGGGCTGACGAGTCACTTGCTCGCATCCACAAAGATTGCGAATTAGTGTTTCATGAAAAAACCATCATTATCACGCGCCACCATGATTTTTTTACTTGTTTCTTGCATACACGCAATTTATGTGGCCCCCTGCCACGACAATCCCTGACACTGTTCTCAAGAGAGCTGGTTCAGCCAGCCGCACTTGTGAATCCACCACCTGGATTATTTTCTTACTTAAAGTGGTTAATTAGAAGAAATACTGGTTAAAATTTGGATGGTGCAGTGTGGAGTCGCTTAACGCAACCCGCTCTCATCACTGTTGTTGAGCTTAGTAGATTTGGAAAGCGCTTCCCCTGCGATTTTGCTAGAAACATACATTTACCGGCAATATCTCGTGCCGGACGTGAATGCAATATCATATAAAACACCTACAAAGCTGACTGCACGACCTCAAAGCGTCCAAATGTCTTTGATGACGTTAACATCAGAGAAAACTTTTCTTGTTTTGCTTTACCTGGCTCGCTCGCACATCATGCTGATATGGAGTCAACATCTCATCTTTATTGGCTAACTCGTGAGGGATCTCTAAGATCAAATGTCGATATGGGAGAGGGCCGACCGGCTGTCTCTTTCTTTTTCCCAGCAAGTGGGCGTGGCGCATGTCGTCTGGCCGTTTACTATACTTTCTACTTTATCTCTTTGATAGAGCATCTCCTTACACAGCGTCTACGTTGTACTGTGTATCACATACGAGATGATTGTCAGCAAGAGCCACGAAAGCAAACACGGCTTATTGATGTGATTGAAAGCCCCAATATGGGAGCAAGGCTGCAAATTATTTCCGGAAACGGGCTCAACACTAGACTTGCCAATGAACCGTGCGCGATGCATCCACTAGCGCAGCGCGGCCGGCCACGACAGAAAACCAGTGACGATTTGTAGGGTCAGTAAAACACCGTACTTTTTGACTCTCACCGGCATTCCAAACCACCGGCTTTATTTATAATGGGTCGCCTATTATAAAGATGTTGTGCCTTTTCGAAAAAGATCCTATTCTTGTCAACTTCTTACCGAGAGCGATGATCTGCGCTGAGCCACCAACACCTTTATATGTGTGTATGATGTACGTGTCGAGCTAGGGGGCCCCGTTGATGCTAAGCGTACGCTAAAGAACCAAGGCGAAATTTAAGATCGATGAATTCTGAATGACACTGGCGTTTTCCTGATGTCTGCGGATGGCAAATTACTTGCCCGCGTCCACACCCCTGCCACTGATTTGTCAATTAGTGTTCTACCAATCAACCATCATTACCGCGTGCAATTCTGTTTTACTCGCTTCTTGCATATACGCAATTTATGTAGCCCGATGCCACGACAATTTTAGACACCAAATTGAAGATCTGAAAATATTCCCTGACTTACATACACTGACCTATTCAATACTATAGTTATTTATGATGATGCGTAAGGATCGTTTCGAGATATCTACTCGAAATATCTGTTTGGGCTGACGCACGATCATGCTTCCATTTATCTTGGATACAACAGCTTCACAAACACTTAAGCAGCTAATGACGTCGACACAAGAGATCGTACGTCATGTGCAGTACTATCAGCATACGTCTCGGTGCATCCTTATTGTTGTATCGTCACGCAAGACCAGGTAAACGCTCTAAACATTGGATCCAGCAGCATTTTATGAGCCTTAGGCGGGACCTCTTTTTCCTTAAGCTGGCAAAATATTGCAAAAATTTCGTAGTCAAATTAATTCGCTATGTCAGTAGTACAACGACATATATCATGTTGATCGGAAAACGACGCATGGTACTTATTTGGCTAGCTAGACTAGCTAGGCTAGCAAGGATGTCCTCTGAGCACAAGGTTTGCTTTGCGATTAATGGCATTAAAATGAGGTAAACCCACTCGCACCGCATCCTTTAATCCATCACGTCAGTTTCAGAGTCGCTAAAGTATGTACCTGTTACACTTAGTAGCCGATTAAATATTCCGAGCAAAAAGAGAGAGTAAAGCTTGCATCATCAAACCAAAGGGATCAGTGGATGTAACTCACGAAAGCAGTTTCAAGTCCCTCAGCACGTAGCATCCGTTTCAAAAAACTTATGATTCGCTTCAAGGTAGTATCGGATTCACTAGCTTGATTCTGAACGGCTGTATTCACAATCATATTTGATCTCAACAATATTTAACCTGTAGAACCGCATTCTACTTCATCCCTTTCGTAGTGCACTACTTGTAGACCTTCATGATGCTTCCTTAACTATAATGTTGTCACCTTTGTAGTCACCGATACGAGTGGCTCTCTTACGATCTCCGACTCTTTGACCAACCTATCCGCATGTATATCTATTCAGATATCGTGTATATATCGTTATCTCGGCAAATGTGTTGATTCTAGATAACTTCCTTTAGCAATCTACTTACCTTTGATTGGACAGCTTCAACTAGCGCTTGTGCAAATCGAAATTTATTTAGCCATTCGAGATCTAGGAACGCGTTTATCTACCATTATTCGAGAATAAAAATAACGACGTTGTAAAGTCGAGAAGTACGGTGCTTCGCTTACAATAGAGCTTGTCTGGATTTTTCGTTACCAATCATCTCCACAGAATGGAGTGAAATGCAGAAGTCATTGGTGAGTTCGGCTCTGGGCCCACCGCCAAAAATACTGCGCGGCCCTGCTTTGCGAGCCTGTATTTTGGGATCAAATAAATATACGACGTGCAATTCCGTGATTTGAATCGCTATATAGAGTTTTACAATGATGAACAGTAGCTGGCTTTGAACAAACTTTCTTTTATTGTATGAAGTCTGTATTATCGGAGATACACTGCATAAAAAAAAAATTAGTAGAGTTTTGAAACCAGTCTACGCGTGCTATCCTTTTTTATTTTACCGAAGGGTTCAAAAATATCAAAGCATCAGCAACGTGCCAAAAGGTCAGAACAATATGTTACCTGCCTAGTATCTTGTCATTCTCCATTTTATCTGCCAACTCTGAAGTCAACAAATCTTATGGTGTCATTGCGTCTAAAATGCGTCGTAACGCTGACATTGATCGCTCTTTTAACAATCTGTAAGACTGCCAATGTGGCGGCGAGAGCTTCTACTGTTGAGGAAAGCCAGGCTCATGGTCCAAATACGCTGCCTTACTTTAATCAATTTCGTCCTGGCGTTCGCCTGTACGCCTCTGAGTCCATCTTCGGCATTTCATTTGAAGCTCGCATTTGAAGCTCTATCATTATTTATCTTTCCACGCTTCCGAACCAAAGGAAACTGTGGCTGCTCTCTTTCAGTCGTTGAAAGTCGAGAAAGCGAAGGCAGATAATTTTTTAAAGAGTCTGCAATTTACAAAGTGGACAAAAAATGGCAAGACAAGATATGGAGACATATCTGAATTTTTTATAGAAACTCAAACATATCGTCAACGGTGGAGTCGAGGCAATAATTGCGCAAGCTTTCAAAACGACGACACGCATAAATGGGTACTATGCTTTGAGAATCTACTGCTACAAAAGTTGCGTGATGGCGTAAATGGCGAAGACTATTTTACTGAAAGTAATTTTGTGCGTTATGCGCTCTATCGCAATCGGCGCGAGACTCCGTGGTTTCGAAAATGCGGCAATTGCTGAACAGAAATCTTTCACCTTCGTGATTTGTTGACCTCGAAAAAAGGTTTTATACCGATTTCATTAAAAAATCAAGGCTTACTTCCTAGTGGTCAGTGATTCAAGGATGGTAGAGGATGTTTTCGAGAATTTGGATTCTGTTGAAGGCTTTAACACCAATGCCTTCATGTTGAATTTGCTTCACAATAAGGCGAACAAAGAGAAAATTATTGAAGACCTTGTCAATATCATGCTGACTAGCCTGCATAAGGCGGGGTGGACTAACGCCTGAATATGAACTTTCATTGACAAGCTGATGGAAAAAATATCCCGTATAATCTTCATAGAAAGTTGCTGGCTCCGATAATCGAAGCTTCAACAAAGTTTGAGCCATTGCCAGCTGGTCAAGCGTGACGATACAACGATGGGATGCATATGTACGTACATATGCTGAGGGATTACACCTGCCGTAAACGAATTCTCCCGTTGACCGCATGTGTTGCTTGTGTGCTTGTATAATTTTTGTTGCCCAAGAGAAGCGCAACATGATCAGCAAAGGTTCTGCGTCAGTAGCAGAAAAAGCTTGACTCATGTTGAATGAATGAGTGAGGCTTTGTACTTGCTAGAGTAGCAAGAATATGGTCTGAGATCGAGGCTTGCATGTCAAAAATTCGCGTTTTGAGGCTTTTGAATGATGGAAAACATGAATGCACGCGCGTTGCATTCTTAAAATGTGTTACTTCAACTTTTATTGAAGCTGCGAATGCTTACCTTACCTAAACACATTGCTCGTCCTATAAAGTACGCTTACCGTTTCGGTCTCCGAACCGTCCTTTACTGCGTCGATGGGAGGTCAAAGACAGGGCAGTCTGTCAGCTCGCCCAAATTGTCTACACGGAGACTCTGTATGTAATGTTTTACGAATGTCGCCACAATATACGTAACCTTGGTTATAAATTGTCAGCTATGCTTTGTTTCGCTTTTGCCGTGAAAAACGCATCATAATCGGCGCTGCCGTAATAGCGATATGCGCTTGTAATTTTGCAAACATATCTCATTAGGTTTACCTAGTCCAAAGAGATCTGTTGATTTTATGCTGGGAGCGATACTGTACGCTTAGCATCGTACCCTATGTACACACCTCTTCGATGTAGGTGTAAAGCTTAAGGCTTTAATTGATGCTGGGTCTACACTAAGAAACCACTGAAATGGTTATAATCGTTGCTTTCTCGGAAGATATCTAATTGCAGCGATTAAATGTCTTTTGCTTGCTGCTCTATCGTACGAGGCCGGAATTATGCGTTTGTAGCTGATTTAGAACTTGCAATGTAAAATAAATACGTCGATGGAGGGCTAAGATCGTGTAGCCCGTTAGTGCACAAACGACGACATCGGTGTTTGACTTTCCAATAAAAATATGGTGCTACACACTCGCGTTTGTCTACTAACTTGTGGATGACGCTCACGGTTTGCTTTGCCCGCCGTCTTTACTTATCCAATTGTTAAGACGGCTCATTGGTGTATTCGACGTTGTGCCCACCTCCACAAATACTGCCCAACCCTGCTTTGCAGGAATTTTGAATCGCATGATTGTACGATGGCTCAAATAACTTTAGCCAATCATCTTTTGTGTGATGGGCTATGGAAATACTTGCGTAGAGAAGACTTTAAGCCAGCAAAATAAACGACCAGGCCGACCCATCATTCGCTTGCTGCTAAATAACGAGAATGCATCCAAGGGGTGGCGCTTCTCTGGATGCACCGAGGTCGTGCAACAAATTTCGTTATAATTCATATGGAATAAGATTTTATGACTATTTGTTATGTTCAAGATTGTCTATGAAACGAGCAAAACTCAAAGCTAATCAGCAATCGTGCGGCAAACTCGTCATCCGCAGACTCGATTTTTATCGTGCGGTGACTAGTTGTAAAACAAGATAGGTGCAATGTTTGATAACAAGGGGGGCCGGTAACCAGCCCCCTCTTTTCACTTACCAGCCTCCCCCTAATGCAGTACCCCTAATCATCTCTGATTGGCTGAAGCGAACACCATTGGATCTAAATGTTAAGTAGGATCACAGGGATCTGAGTATTACCTGATAGTACTACAAGTTGATTGTTCGCTCGTTCGTGCCAAGTATACCTGCTATTTACTATTTAGATTTCTGTCGCAAATTGTTAGCTTTCATACAAGCAAATTTGCAAGTTTTTTTGCATTGCAAAATTCCACTGTAATATTATATGCCTCCCGCCGATCCTTTCCTGACGATATATATTCTTACGCCGCAAAAAGTCATAGCTTAGATCAATGAATCGTACTTATTTTTCAGCAAATAACCCTCATACCAATAGCAGCCGCCAGCCTGTGAATCGATATTTTGTAGGAATTCCACCCCAGCTAAGTTTGCAAATCTGGTAAAAAAAAACTTTCTTTGCTCATAATTGCTTAAATTGCATGTAGCGTAATTTTTCCGACGCATTACGTGAGGACAGACCCGACGCAATAGACCTCAATGAGCATTTAGTTATCTCACATACGCACCATGGAGAGGCCGATGAAGGCATTTCCCACACTGGCGGTAATTGGCCCGTATTTGCTTTCTTCACTGATCCCGGCAAAGCTTGTGGCTTTTGTCGTGCTAAAACTTTGCTCTTTCCCCGCCCGACGTTGCTGCATTGCAGCTGTAACTCGTTCCTTTTTCTTCTGCGCAGACTTATGCAATGCAGTCTTTAAAGGCTTCGATGTCGTCTCGTGCGGAGGAAAGTGTTTAATCGAACGATAGCCAAACTCAGACATTTATTGTCAAGCCTAAGCATTTGTAACTTACAGATGCAGCATATTGTCACAAGATGGTTTTTGTTGTTGTAGCTTCCATCTTTGCCATTGCTGCAAACGTATCGATCTCACAGCGAAGAGCTTTTCTGTACAGCGAGAATTATTATCCTTTGCATCCGACATTGAAGACGATGATCGCGCGATAGTACGTACTCTGCGTCGAACACGTTTACAAGTTCCGATCGTCTAATTAAAGTAGTGAGGTGGACACAAAGACAGACTGGAGGGGCTGTTTAGCGAAAAGGGGGGAATGGTTAGTGGCTCTTATAATAAGAGGTCATTTTGTAGATTGTTGAGCGCAGTACCCTTTTTTGAAAGACTACAATGGTCGAATGGTGTTTATTTTCCACGATTTTGGAACAATTTGCTTTTTAACCTATAGTGAAGATATTTGCGTGGAGGTCATGTCACTCGAGAGTGGATATATAGCCAGGTAAGTACCCTACAAGTGAGACTGAAGATGTCAGCGCACATGTCAGTGTTTCAGCGGGTTGGCTTTTTCTTTTAACATTGTCAAACGCTTCAGTGATGTTAGTCGATTTGGATTAATTATGTGCTCGGCATACTGCAAAATTTAACATGAAACGCGCTCTTTGCTGACCGAATAAACAAGAACTTGAACTGTGTCAGACACTTTCGACAGTATCAAAATGGCTATGTTATTTCTAGACCGCGGGTTTGGACCAAAAGCCTTTCCAGAGTCAAGGTCACGAGCCAAGATCCCGCCTTGTGGCCTCGTATCATCCAAGTGGTTTTAGATGCTTGGCCATAGGCTCGACGTGTCTACAGCGGTCCATTTCTACACATAGGTATGCTGAGCGAGTGAATAGCGTCGTCGAAGACAATTTATGCATCGAATGCGCAGATACGCCAAAGTGCGGAAGCAGCACACTCCTACTTGTTGTGTTGGCCCAAAAGTAAGACAACACCGTTTTATGGTAATGGGCTAATCAGCATACGCGCTAGGCTATTGCCGTCTCATAGCGATTTAAGGCTTGATGGAGGAGAAAGAGCTTAGCAGTATACTAGTATCAGCCGTCTCGCACTGCGTAAGCAGGTCAAATGCTTTCCGACAAAGGTCCATTTAAGGTTGTGTACGCTCGACACTACTAAAAGGATGCGTGCATACCAGGTGCTCAATGTATGTTTACTTATATCGTATTGTGACCTGCACGCGGGACGAGTACAGGTAAAGCAGATCGACTTATCTACTGCGCAAGAATCAAACTCTAGACACGGACCACCACAACCTCGACTCGAGGGAGGGAGTAGAACGAAGTCCTGTTTAATCGATGCAACTGCATTAAATCCGGTCGGACAAAATCTAAGAGCTTTGACGTTGCTATGCCAACGACAATTGAGACCTTTGGCTTTCCCGTTTGCTAAATTTTATATTGCGTCCACCAAATGCCAGTAAGAATATTAACCCCACGAGAAAGAACCTAAGCAAGGTTCAGTTTACACATCGATGTACAAGAGGTACATTTGATCTTCAATCTCAAGGGACCAAGGTCTTATCAATGTCTCATTTTTTTATTATGAAGGGACTTTTTGGACAGGATCGGTCAACACTGCAATGATTTCTAATAGGACTACACTTACAGCCTTAGATTCGAATACTTTTGCCCACTATTCTCTTTGGCGACACAATGGCGCCTAAAAAATCCTGCACAAGCTGGACCTCTATCTTGGCACAGGGGTTCCAAGATTTGAAACCAATCTGGACTTGAGCCCTTTCTTTGCACACGAAACGTGTGTATGTTGTCCATCGCCAAAGATATTTTTCAGCACCATGCACCGTATATTTATGTGAATTAAAAGCCCAACGAGATCATGGCAGTCGCAATTGCATATATTGAGATAGAAGAGAATACCGAATCAGGTTTATGGTACAATCTTGCAAATCAGCACATTTCCCTGTGCCAAGATGGGGGTACAACTTGTGCTTGGCCAGTAATGCCTGTCATTCTCCAATTTACCTGCATACTCTCACGTCCACAAAGCCCATGATCTCTATGCGTCTACGGCGTGTCGTGACACTGACGATAATCACTCTTTTGATGCTCTGTAAGACTACCAAAGTGACGGCGAGAGTCTCTGGTGCTGAGGAATTTCAAATTGATGGCGTGGAAACGCTGCCTTTAGCGGAACAGCTCTATCCACGTCGGCGATAGCCTTCTCGCCTCTTGGGTTCGTTCACGAGTCCATCAGCCTTCACGAGATTTGTACGCACGCCACTAAAAGTGTGGCTTTTCCCATACCTGTTTTTATAAGGCGCCAGTGACTGTCCTTTTTTTAGCAAGCAATTCACGACGTGGGAGAAACAAGTCAAGAAAGCCTATGGAGCCAAGTCGGACGATTTGATGGTTACAACAATGCAAGAAGAGCTGAAGGAATACGCGAATTGCCGAGTCGAAGTGATGAGTGCACGAGCATTTGAACACGAAAACACAAAGGCTTTCCCACTCCGCTTGGAAAATGTATTGCTAACGAAATTGGTCAACGTCGTGCTTTATAAAGGCGTTAGTCTTTATGTGCGTTATATGCTCTATCGTGGTCCGGCGCAAGACTCTGTGATTGAGAAAGTGCAGAAATTGATGAAATTGGAACCTCATTCTGACTAGTTCACTGCTACTGAAAACAATTTGTTTAACGCTCGAGATTGTTTTAGTAAATTTCAAGAACCTTTTTTTAGAGATTTGAGTTATTGCTTGCTAACAATTACTGAACATTTAGTTAAACACATTTTCGAAGGTCTGGCTCCTGTTGATGTGCTCAACAACAATGCCTTCTTGCTGGATTTGCTTTATGATAAAGCGGCTGCAAGATACGCCGATGTGGACTTCATCAAATATATGCTGACCACAACGAAGGAATGGAGTTCCGATAGGTACGACAATTTTTTTAACAGGCTCAACGAAAAAGAACTTCCGTATGACCTCCAAAAAAAGTTGATCAAACCGATCTATAATGCGCTCACAAAAGGCACGTACATCCTTCCACCTGATCAAGTGTAACAATACAACATTTGGAATACATCGGTTCGTAAGCAATTGATTTACACATGAAGTCCGATCTCTCGTGCTGCCATTATGTTCTGCTCATGTGTTTGTTTTGTGTTTGTAGTAAAATCATGGTTGGAGATTTTCTGTTAGTTGCAGAAAAGACTGGACCTGTGACGATTGAATAAGCGGCGCTTGTCATCAAAGCACAAGGCTTGCATGCCAACACTTCGCATTTTGAGGCATTTCACTGCTTTGTACACACTTGCATTGCATCCTTAGATCATATTACTTCAAATTCTATTAAATCGAGCATAGTTACTTTCTTAAGCTTGTTTCTTGTCCTACGAATTTACCGTCGATAGGGCCATCAAAATGTACCTTAGTATGGAGTATTGAGACAACGGCATTTTCGATGAACGAAAGCCTGGTCCTAAATTGTATGCTTTGTACATTTTAAAACGCCTTGTGTTTTTACGGGGACAATTTGTTGTAGACAAGACTCATAATGCTTAACGTCATGAGGATATGCGCTTGAAATATGTCGGCAGATGCTTGTGGCTGTATGAAGCTTGCAATGTAGGAGGACGTTCAACAATGCAACGTAGGTGAGAAATCAGATTATGCAGCCCATCACAGGCTTTTAGAATAGTGACCACCCATTTCAGTTCGCTTTGCCCGCGTCTGAGCGATTCCAAATCTGAAGAGAGCTTACTATTGAGCTCAGCATTAGGGCCGCTATCAAAATTTGCTTGAGTATTGTGGCTTTTCAACCACGGTGCTCGCTTCCGTGGCTCTACTTGATGGTAATTTTGATCTTTAGCCAATCGTCTTCTATGTAATGGACACAGAAACACATAAGCAAAAATTCAAGAGATATTGACATACAACAAGTAAACGCTAGCCAGCACAGTGAACCTTGCGCCGCCCCGTCACCCACTTGCTGCATAATAAAACGAAAAATTCGATCCAAGAGATAAACCTCTGAGCTACATATTCTCAAATCGAGCATACTATCGCTAAGCTTAGATTAAAAAAAATGTCGACTTTAGACGTGTTAAGGGCCAACGCGAGTGGGTCCGAGCGCGAGTAGGTAAAGCAAAAACAGAGGGTATTTTTTAGTTATGGATGATGCATCAAGTATCAATGGACTTTTCGATGTTGTGCAACGAGCTTTTGAGATTATTTATATGGGCAAAAGGAAGATTAATGAGAGAAAATATACATTCGCAGCACAAGAATTTGGCGGTAACGTCAAATCGTCAAGCAGCAGTAGCGAGTCTTATTTCAACTAAAGTAACATTAATTTGGGAATATTTGAAAAAAAGCTTCATAACAGTTGTGGTAGGAGAAGGATATTGCGAGGTTTGGCTTGCTCTTGACTAAAAAATTTTAAAAACCGGTGCCAGACTGGCCAGCGAAAGGATATACAGTGCTGATCACTGACGACAATGTATCTTCCTTACAATTGTCACAAATTTTCTTTCCCAACGGATAGCGCTGCTCTTGTAATTGCCAGCCCTCAACTCGCATCTAAATTGTTGGGTCTCGCAAGAATAAAAGGATCGACTCAATATTACGCTCGGCGCTGGGATGGTTAAAAAGATATTGCGCGGCCTTGCTTTGCGGGCCATGATATCGGGCCTTTTGCTTTACGTTAATGTCCGGGGTATGGTGCTCCAAATCATCTTTTGGCGACGAACAGAAGCTGTGCTATTAGCGCACTTTTGTAAAGAGTCTGTATATGCGAACATACTTAAGCAAGATGAATGATATAAAGTATACAGGACCAGCATAGTGAGAATGTCGAGTTTATGAGTTAAGGTACGTGTTATTTAAAGGGATCAGATGAATTGCTGGTTTTAGCTGATTTAGAACTTGCAATGTAGAAGACAAACGTCGATGCGGGGCTAAGATCGTGTTGCCCGTCAGTGCACAAACGACAAAATTCTATGTTTGACTCTCCAATAAAAAATATGGTGCTACATACTCGCGTATGTCTGCTAGCTTGTGACTGCCGCTCACACTTTGATTTACCCGCCGTCTTTACTCATTTAATCGTTATGACGGCTCATTGGTGGATTCGGTGTTGGGCCCACCTCCAAACACAACCCGGCTTTAAATCACATAAGTGTACTGTGTTCACATTTTCGATGGCTCACATAACTTTAGCCAATCATCTTGTGTGTGACCGGCGATAAATACTTACGCAGAGGAGACTACAAGCTAGCAAACTAAACGGCCAGGCCGCCCCATCATTCACTTGCTGCGAAACAAACGAGAATGCACCCAAGGGGTGGCGCTTTTCCAGATATTCTGAGCCCGTGCAACAATTTTGTAGAGTTTTATATGGAATGAATGTTAAATTTTTATTTGCTATACTTAAGATTGTCTAGAAGCGAGCAATTAATTGGGGTAACTAAATCTTGTTAGCAATCGTGCGGCAAACTCGTCATCCGTAGACTTGTTTCTTTTTGTGCGGCGACCAGGCAATATTTGATAACTAGAGGTCATTTGTAGATTGATGAGCGCGGTACCCTATTAAGTGAAACAATTTGTTTCTAGACCTAAAGTACCGATATTCGCGTGGAGGCCATGTCACTCGAATGTGGATGTATGGCCAGGTAAGTACTCTACAAGTGGGTCTGAAAATGTTAACGCACATGTCAATGTGTCAGCGGATTAGACTCTAATCGAAACATTGTCAAACAATCAATGATGTTGGTCCATTTATTAATTGTTTGCTCGGTCTACTGCAGAACTCAACAAGATACGCTCATTGGTGATCAGTGAAACAAAAACGTGCACTTGGTGCCTGTGTCAGACACTTTTGACGGTAATAAAATGGCTATGCTTTTTCTAGACCGTGTCTTTAGACCACGTGACTTTCTAGAGGCAACGTCGCGAGCCAAGATCCCGCCTTCTGGCCTCTTATCAAGCAAGTGGTTAAATATGCTTGGCCATAGGCTCGGCGTGTCCACAGCGGTTCATCGCTACACCTAGGTATACTGAGCGAGTGAATAACGTCGTCGAAGGCAATTTATGCATCGGGTGCGCAAATACGCCAAAGTGCGGGAGTAAGACACTCCCACTCGTTGCGGTGGCACAAAATAAGACTTACACACCGTTTGTTGTTCATGGGCTAATCAGCACACGCGCTCCGCTACTGCCGTCTCATAGTGATTCAAGGCTTAGCGGCATGCTTGTATAAGCCGAATGCTTTCTGACATAGGTCGCACTACTTAAGGGATGTTTGCATACGAGGTGCTCAACCTATGTTTATTTATATCGTATTGTGACCTACACACGGGGGCGTTGGCACCGAGTACAGGTAAAGAAGATCGACTGATTAGTTGCACAAGAATCAGAATCTGGACACGGACCACCACAACCTCGGCTCGAGGGAGAAAGTAGAACGAAGTCCTCGTGAATCGATGCAATTTGCTTGCTCGAGGCATTGAACCCGGTCGGACAAGATCTAAAAGCTTTGACAATGCTAAGCCAACAATTGAGGCCTTCGGCTTTACCGCTTGCCAATTCTTCTATTGCGTCCACCAAATGCCAGTGAAGATATTTTCCCACGAGAGAGAACCTAAGCAAGATTTAGTTTACACACCGATGTACAAGAGGTAGATTTGATCTCCTATCTCGAACTATCTTAATATGTGAACAACGTCTTACCAATGTCTTAATATTATTTTTTATTACGATGGGGCTTTTCAGACAGGATCAATTAAAATTGCAATGGTTTCCAAGAGGACTACACTTTATATACAACCTTAGATTTTAATATTTTTCCCATTATTCTCTTTTGGCGACACAATGAAATGAAGCTACAAGCCCAATCTTGGCAAAAGGGTTCCAAGATTTTAAAACTGATCTGGTCTTATTGCACAGATACTGGCCATCGCCAAAAGATATTTTTGAGCACCATGCTCCGTATATTGGCCTTGAAGACATGGGCCTGGCAGCACAGCCTTGCTTTGCGGGCCATGATATCATGGGGCTTTTGAATCACATGAATGTACGGAGCATGGTGCTCAGAAGCATCTTTTGGCGATGGACAGTATCTGTGCTACTAACACACGTTTCATGTGCAAAGAAAGGGTTCAGCGCCATGCGTAAATATGAGCCAATCGTTTCGCTTTTAAGATACACAAGACTGGCATTTTTACTCGAGCAGCTGTGCAAGAAAATTGGTGACAAATGTAATGAATTTGCCCGATTGCGAGTAATCAGCACCATGTGTTTATTTTGTTGGTGTTGTCTGGCACCTTACACTCCAAGCTTTCTAAGTCGTGGTGTGTAGTCTCGGCTCGTCAAGAGCTTGCACGTGTGGACAAAAACTTGAGTCCTCGCTTACGTTGCATCGACGAATGTCCTACTTTCTTGCAAGTTTTAAATTTGTTGCCGACTTACTTTTCGTCCTTAATTTCGTACGACAGAGTAGCAAGCCAATCGCAATTGCGTACACCGAGAAAGAAAAATTTCCAAAATCAGATTTATGGTGATATCTTGCAACCCACAAACCAGCACTTTTCCCTGCGCCAAGATGAGGGTACAATTTGTGCTTGGCCAGTAATGCCTGTCATTCTCCAATTTACCTGCCAGCATTCACGTCCACAAAGCCCATGATCTCTATGCGTCTACGGCGAGTGGTGACACTGACGATAATCACTCTTTTGATGCTCCGTAAGACTACCAAAGTGGCGGCGAGAGTCTCTGGTACTGAGGAATTTCAAAATGGTGGTGTGGACACGCTGCCTTTAGCGGAACAACACCATCCACGTCGGCGATGGCCTGCTCGCCTCTTGGGTTCGTTCACGAGTCCATCAGTCTTCACGAGATTCGCACGCACGCCACTGAAAGCGTGGCTTTTCCCACACCTGTTTTTACAAGGCGCCACCGATCGGCAGAAAGCTGTAACTGTTCTTTTTCGATCTCACAATTTTGAAGAACTGAACGCCGATCGTTTTTTCTTAAGCAAGCAATTCACGACGTGGGAGGAACAAGTCAAGAAAGCCTATGGAGCCGAATCGGACGAGTTAATGGTTACAACAATGCAAAATGAGTTGAAGGAAAACGCGAATGGCCAAGTCGAAGTAATGATTGCGCGAGCATTTGAAAACGATAACCTGAAGGAATTGGCACTCCGCTTAGAGGACATATTGTTACAGAAATTGGTCAACGTCGTGCTCCATACAGGCGCTAGTCCTTATGTGCGTTATGTGCTCTACCGTGGTCCGGCGCAAAACTCTGTGAATGAGAAAATGCAGAAATTGTTGGAACCGAAACCTGATCCTGACTGGTTTACTGCTATTGAAAACAATTTGTTCAACCCTCGAGATTCTTTTATGAGATTTGAAGAACCTGCTTTCAGAAGTTTGAGTTTTTTCTTGCTAAGCATTACTGGACGTTTAGTTGAACACGTTTTTGAAAATCTGGCTCCTGTTGATGGGTTCAACAACAATGCCTTCTTGCTGGATTTGCTTTATAATAAAGCGGCTGCCAGATACGCCGATGTGGACTTCATCAAATACATGCTGGCCACGACGAAGGAATGGAGACACGTTGAGTACTCTAAGGTTTTTAATAGGCTCGACGAAAAAGAACTTCCGTATGACCTCCAAAACAAGTTGGTCAAACCGATTCGTGAGGCGATCACAAAAGACGCTCACAAAAGGCACGTACATCCATCCACCTGATCAAGTGTAACAATACACCATTTGTGATGCACCGGTTCGTAAGCAATTAATTTACACATGACGTCCGATCTCTCGTGTTGACATTATGTTCTGCTCATGTGTTTGTGTTGTTTCTGTAGTGAAGTTATGATTGGAGATTTTCTGTTAGTTGCAGAAAAGACTGGACCTGTGATGATTGAAAAAGCGGCGCTTGTCATCAAAGCACAAGGCTTGCAGGCCAACACTTCGCATTTTTAGGCATTTCACTGCTTTGTACACACTTGCATTGCATCCTTAGATCATATTACTTCAAATCCTATTAAATCGAGCATAGTTACTTTCTTAAGCTTGTTTCTTGTCCTACGAATTTACCGTCGATAGGGCCATCAGAATATACCTTAGTATGGAGTATTGAGACAACGGCATTTTCGATGAACGAAAGCCTGGTCCTAAATTGTATGCTTTATACATTTTTAAACGCCTTGCGTTTTTACGGGGACAATTTGTTGTAGACAAGACTCATAATGCTTAACGTCATGAGGACATGCGCTTGAATTATGTCGGCAGATGCTTGTGGCTGTATGAAGCTTGCAATGTAGGAGGACATTCAACAATGCAACGTAGGTGAGAAATCAGATTATGCAGCCCATCACAGGCATTTAGAATAGTGACCTCCCATTTCAGTTCGCTTTGCCCGCGTCTGAGCGATTCCAAATCTGAAGAGAGCTTACTATTGAGCTCAGCATTAGGGCCGCTATCAAAATTTGCTTGAGTATTGTGGCTTTTCAACCACGGTGCTCGCTTCCGTGGCTCTACTTGATGGTAATTTTGATCTTTAGCCAATCGTCTTCTATGTAATGGACACAGAAACACATAAGCAAAAATTCAAGAGATATTGACATACAACAAGTAAACGCTAGCCAGCACAGTGAACGTTGCACCGCCCCGTCACCCACTTGCTGCATAATAAAACGAAAAATTCGATCCAAGAGATAAACCTCTGAGCTACATATTCTCAAATCGAGCATACTATCGCTAAGCTTAGATTAAAAAAAAATGTCGACTTTAGACGTGTTAAGGGCCAACGCGAGTGGGTCCGAGCGCGAGTAGGTAAAGCAAAAACAAAGGGTATTTTTTAGTTATGGATGATGCATCAAGTATCGATGGACATTTCGATGTTGTGCAACGAGCTTTTGAGATTATTTATAAGGGCAAAAGGAAGATTAATGAGAGAAAATATACATTCGCAGCGCAAGAATTTGGCGGTAACGTCAAATCGTCAAGCAGCAGTAGCGAGTCTTATTTCAACTAAAGTAACAACAATTTGGGAATATCTGAAAAAAAACTTCATAACAGTTGTGGTAGGAGAAGGATATTGCGAGGTTTGGCTTGCACTTGACTAAAAAAATTTAAAAACCGGTGCCAGACTGGCCAGCGAAAGGATTTACAGTGCTGATCACTGACGACAATGTATCTTCCTTACAATTGTCACAAATTTTCTTTCCCAACGGATAGCGCTGCTC
The DNA here is from genome assembly GCA_001695595.3 of Plasmopara viticola. NCBI lineage: Eukaryota > Oomycota > Peronosporomycetes > Peronosporales > Peronosporaceae > Plasmopara > Plasmopara viticola. The sequence goes on from MBPM02000017.1 coordinate 853,025, forward strand.
TTGTAATTGCCAGCCCTCAACTCGCATCTAAATTGTTGGGTCTCGTTAGAAAAAAAGGATCGACTCATTATTACGCTCGGCGCTGGGATGGTTAAAAAGATATTGCGCGGCCTTGCTTTGCGGGCCATGATATCGGGCCTTTTGCTTTACGTTAATGTCCGGGGTATGGTGCTCCAAATCATCTTTTGGCGACGAACAGAAGCTGTACTATTAGCGCACTTTTGTGCAGGGAAGAGTCTATATATGCGAAAACTTTAAAGCAAGAAATACTGGAAGAATGTAAGGAGTGTGTCAACAATACCTTGTGCCAAATTAACGGTACAACTTGTGCTATGTCGCCTTATAAGTGGTATCTTATTGCAAAAAGTTGAAATTTGGATAGATTTTGCCCAAGTCTTGAGTAGCAAAGCGAGTAGAGGTTCAAGAAAGTAACCTCACCAATTGCAGAAAAGACTTAAATGAGAGAGCGACGCTTGGTATTCTCTATGCTAGGAATAGCTATTGTTTCATCTGAGCACAGGGCTTGCATGTCAACGATTCACGTTTTGAGGCATTAAAATGCGGTAAATACATGCATATACACTCGCATTGCATTTTACTTAACTTTCTAGTGAAGCCACAGCCAATTGTTTTTCTATTTGAGATTACTTCTAGTTGGGCAGTTTCTTTTTGCGGTTTGTACAATATCACACCGTGGTCATTTTTTGTTACAAAAATCTCACCATTAAAATTTTACAGGAACGCGTTGATCAAAGTTTTGAAAATATCATCAATAACATAGATTTAATTTTTTATGTGTTGTTTTCGTTCCAATGTCATATGAGATAATAATTGGTAGAATACGTACCATTATACTTTTAAAATTACTACCTATGAGAATACAAAAATCCGTAAGTTGGACAAAATAATTCTAAGAACTTGAAAGCTTGAGTCGAAAGAGTAGCTTTGTGACACCGGAAATAAGATAATCATTCGTCAAAAAAAGAATATGGATCTTGATCGAAGTTTTGATACCATTTATCACTAAATGCTTTAAGCTGTGGCTTGAATTGGGTGTGGCCCGTACGTGGGTTGGTCATCACTTGATGTAGTTGTTGATAATGAAGACGAATCATCGTCAAACACTGGTGAAACGTTCCTTCAGCGTGAAGAGGCGGTGTGTTAAAAATGGCTTTGTTGCGATTTAGCCAGAGTGTGGGCAAAATGACGCAGCGAACAACGTTGAATAGGCGAATCGGCGTAAGTGTGCCAAAAGTAGCCTGTCGTTCATCGAGACCAATCAACTGGTGAAGGAATAAAACGTGTGGCCAATTAACGGTAATGTTAAAAATCCGTGAAAATGGGGGAAGAAAGCGGCGCCATAAAAATTGGGCCATGTGGCAGTTTTATAGTAGATGAAGTGGAGTCTCAGTTGTGTCGCACTCATGAACACATTGTACCACGGTGGTATGTCAGCGATATTTGTATCAAAAACCGAGCCCATTATGCTGAAGTCGAAAGACAAAGTCGCTTTAAGTGGGAAGAAGATCGCGTTGAAGACGACGCTCAAAAGACCAGTGATGTGGCTGGAGATGAACGTCAGGGACTGAAAGCTGACACAGCGGAAGCGGCGGTGGGTCTTGTGCCATAAGAAGTCCCTTGACTAAACTATTAAAGGGGGAAATGATATCTTGGCCAGCGAAAGTCCAAATGTGCAGCGCGTTGATCATGCCTTTAGGTGGTAGTGGATCTGTACAGAAATCTTGGTAATGTTGAGGAACGTCAATGCGTGAGGCGAGTTTTTGAACGACCGTTGTAAGAGACCGGCCCAATATAATAGAAGAGCCGGTCAAGGCTGTGCGTAAAGTTCCTTGGTCTGGATGAGCTCTATACACGGTACAAATGTTGAAAAAAAGTCTTAGAATTCCTTGATGGCTAAAGAAGCAGGAAGCCTTCCGATGAAGCGTTGCCAAAGGCCGATTTGCTTCTGTAAAACGAAGAAAGACATTGTTCCAGAGTGGCCATGCTGAAGTTTGACCATAAAACTGCGATGGCATCTCTCCAATGAGCAGGAATCATGTGCCAGCGGGAAATCTGTGCCATTTGAGAAAGTGGTATGCAAATGTAAATGAAGTCCAGTCCTGAACCTTGACCATTAAAAGCAGCATCAATAGTCGTTTGTGCCGGAGTAAACCACTTTAAAGGAGCTGAAAAGTTGCGGCGGCAGTGAAAAATAAGCTGACGGATGAGGTTGACTTGAAGTAACTCGACAGATGATGCGACCGAAGGGAAATCGAGTCCACCCGAGCTTTTATCCACAGAAAACGACTTGCTGGATAGTTGTCCACGAGTAGCGACATCAGCAATTGTTGTAGATGGAGTGTTGTTGACGAAGTTGCGCATGAGTGGAGTAAATTGCAGTAATTCTTGATTCGAAACTAAAATTTTACCCAGGAAAAGCCAAAGTGTTGATAAAATCATCGTCTTTAGTATAAGCACGCGACCACAAAGTGTCCGTGCTTGCCATCGCCAAGAAACACACAGCTTTTGAAACTGGACGAGAAGAGAGCTGAGCTGATGGCTGGGTGTGACCGCTGGTCCGACAGCAATGCCCAAAAGAGAAGTGTGCTCGTGGTTTTGCAAAACGCGAGCACCCAAGTGTCGGAGTTGATTGTAAATTCCGGTATCGTCGGTAGACCAGAGACGAAAAGGAAAAATGACTGGTTTATCCATATTTAGCCGCATACCCGTGGCAGCACAAAAGGATTGTACCCGAGCCAGAAATTGGGGCGCGTGAGAGAGATTGTTGACAACTCCAGTGATATCATCGGCAAAACTCATTTGTGATGATGCGAGTGTCGAATTTTTATTGCAGATTCATCACTTGTTGCCCGCAGAAAGAATAGCAGAGGTTCAATAAAAAGCACGAACAAACCAGGAGAGAGTGGCTCACCCTGTCGAACGCCGGCTCCCAAACTGAACAAGTCCGAGCGTGAAGAATTAATAATAACTTGAACTAATGTACCCTTAAAAAAGGTCTTGACCCAATGTCGAAAATTTGGTCCGAAACCCCAATGCTATAGTACATGATCGAGTGCCTGCCAGTTGACACAATCGAATGCTGTCGCAAAGTCGAGGCAAATTGCACCGGCCGGATCACGGGTTTTTTCCGCCGACAGTAATCTTGAAGTTCGTGAAAGTGTCGCAGTTCATGGCGTATGCCACGTCCCGAACAAAGCCTTACGAGTTAGGTAAAATTTGGTTGAAGCGATAGGGTAACGCCTTGGGCTCAAATTGGCATCTTGATCAAGCAACGAAAAAGGCCGATAGTTCTTGGGGTCTGAGCGAGAGCCGTTCAAATAAAGCAATGATATATAACCACGTCGTTGTAATTTAGTCACTCGACCCTTTCGAAATTGAGCCGCATAGACAACATTGAGTCGGAAAAAGTTGATATTATTCCGCAGGAAATCCGTTTGGGCCGGGGGATTTTCCGCGGGCAGTGTGCTTAATAGCATGATAAAAATCATTTGCCGTAAGCGCATCGAGCAGAGCAGCGTGATTAAACGGTATCCTTCGCGTGCTACAATGAAGAATGTCCTAAACTTTTTGTGGGTCAAAGTGCTGACGTTTGACCATTAAATCATGAGAATCCGACTGAAAAATGGTTCCTTAAAGCTGACGATGAGTTGATAAGAATGTGGCGGGATCTTTAGACAAGCCTAAAGGCGTGTCAACTGATGAAATTCAGACCTTCAATTGTGGCGCCATAGGAGACCGAAAATAATGTCTTAAAGATTGCCTACCAGACGTGATATCCATGTCAAACTTAGAAACACTATTCCAGTCACGAATTGCAGTTGAAAAAATCAAATAGGCTTGGCGGGATAAGTCACGCTGCTGCCTATTATAGTCACTTGGATCCACTGAGAAAAGTTTTTCACAATCACGAGAAGCCGAAAGGAGGTTTCGAAGTTGAGCAGTAGTAGCTTCTTTACGTCGTATTTATTCTCAGAAGAGAAAAATACGGTCCCTTCATTTATGCTCGTCAAGGAAGCATCCCGGATTTCGCGTTGGGTCGAGGGAAGTTGCAAGACACGATTGCTCGAAATTGATCTTGAATGGAGCTACATTGAAGCAGCCAGGGTGGGCATTTGAACGGGAGCGAGTCTGCTGAAAATATTTCAGCGGAAGACGCTGAAAACTCAATAGAGACGTGATCCGCTGTCCCATGCTTGTGTCCCATTAGATGCTTACTGGAGCGAATAAATTTGTCACAGAAGTCAACGCTAGCGAGACAGTACTCAATGCGATTCTTAGACTTTGGGCCCGTAAATTTACGCAAATTGGCTTTCAAGGCGCCAAAAATCAATTAAGCCGAGGCTAATCATCCAAACGAAAAGCACAGCGCGGTCGCTGTCATGGAAGGAGGCACCAGGTGTAGCTTGGTCTACGTCGGGGTCCATAGACATATTAAAATCGCCTAAAACGAGATGTACAGCAGATTCATGAAATTGCCGTGGTAGAGCCGAGAAGAAAGAAGGCCGATCTTCTGGGCGAACCGGACCGTATACCACGTAAAAACAGATGCAATTTTCACCCAAGTTTGCGGACACGGCCAAATATCGATTCGTCAGTAAAGCTGAGTCGGTAAGAAGTGTTGTTTCGTCACAAATATTTTGAAAGGGTGACTTCCACTAAATAATAGAGTGACACCATTGCGGCCACACCCAGTTGAGGGTGATTGTGACCAGATTGAATGGGCATCTGCGTCTGCAGCATGAAGGAAGTAGTCGTTGCTTTCAACCGACTGCTGACTTGGTTCCTTGTAAAGCGATGAATTGGTTAGTTGAAAAGCGATCTTGATAAAATTGCAGGCGTGGCTTATTCAGCCCGTTCACATTGAGTGAAATCGCCTCAGAGGCCTACGCTTCTTGTCTGGAAGTGAGATCGAGAAATTAATGTTCCATTCGCATCAGGTTTCAAAGCTTGGACGGCTTTGACCGAAGTCTTTAAGAAGTCGGGTACTGTCTCGTACTTCAATAGGTCTCTTGCAAAAGAGCTAAAACCCATCAGTTAAAGTGTAGTGTTCGAACGAAGCGGTATCGCCAAGTTAAGAAATTCAGATTTTTTTCGGTTAAGATAAAAAGCTTGAATTCAGATTTTTTCGGTTAAGATAAAAAGCTTGAGTAGGTCGTGATAGACCGTAGGTGCCATAATATGAAGGACTAAATCCCAGCTTGAAAGTACGAACTGGGCCTTCTTCGTTTGCTTCGAATAAGATAAAACATGATTGAAAAGAAGTCGAAGCATCTTTTTTGCTTTGCCTGTAGTCCTGTTGTACCAGGACGAGTATTGGCAACAAGACGACAGGCGCTGCGGTAGTTTGCCAATGTAGCAAGATGTTTAGAAATAGCCATGGCCGGGAGCATTAGTCCTGGGTTTGCTTCAAACGTGGCTAGTTGCTCAAGCGGAGGGCGATACGCTAAGCAAGAACGAGTCGATGTACTCAAAGAGTTCACGGCGAGTCAATTTTTCGCAATCGTAAGGCAAAGCTCCAGGAGTAATTCGGTCGATGTACGCTGGTGTGGCAGCAGCGACGGGAGTACTTCCAAGACAAGCTTCGTCAGCCTCCTCGCGGCAAAGTTCAAGATCGTACTGCCATTGGGTAACCTCTTCTTGCACATCATCATACCATAGTGAAGTATAGTAATTAGACTTGAAAAGGTCATCAGCACTTGCTGTGCCTCTCAATGCGTTAACATTGTAGTTAATCGCCGAAGTTTCAGCCACTTCAGCACCGGAGCGACCATAAAGAGCTTTTTGATTGGATGTTGCTTTTGCATATAAAGGAGCGCTTGAGTTTATCACAGGCAACAAAATTTCTTCACTCATAAATTCGCTAGCGTCCATTCCCGACAGGGCGGAGTTAATGTCACTTCCATCATAATTCATACAGCGCTCGCCAAACTCGTCTCCTCCAAGATTTTAAGCTCATCCCGAACGCAGGAATACGGTTTACATGCTCAGCTTAGGACACTGCGTCTAAGCTCAGCTAGCTTAAGCTGAATGCGTTTGGTGCCCATATCGAAATAGCACGTTTTTCGAAATACGACTCTCGATACTTCGTTGATTTGGTCCGCCTTCCGGATGAAGTAAGGGATGCTATGATCTTTGATTGGTTTTCGGAACGTGGTGCGCCGCCTACGTGCGTTCTTCCCGCATATGTGCGGAACGGGCTTACCTCGCGGGAGCGCACTGTATATTTTGGACAAAATCAAGCACCAGCTGTTTGAGTCCATCTACGAATTCTCCCCTTTGGGAAATTGAATCTCCGTCGGCATGGAAAAGCTCCGAGCTCGTTTCGTCAACCATAATGTTGCATGTTATAATCGAGTGACGCCACCGTCAATTCGCATTCGCCAAGAGGAAGTGGCGCCGCAAAAGGCGGCTGAATCAGCTACCAAGGAGGCATCTGACAAATCTTTCCCATCCGAAGATAAAATCCCAGTGGGTTTACTTCGTCTCTCCGCACGTGTATTCGCAAGAATCACCTGGACTCTTCGGCGGACTCTGATACTGTCTATCAAATGGCTACCGTACCGTTGCGAGACCCTTCTTTACCACGCCCCCCCCTCTCCTGCACCTGAAGTCACGATGTCGGGCGAGGATGTGCCACCCGTCTTTCCATAGTTGGGGTTAATCGTCTTTTGCTAGCTCTTCAAGCACCTCAGCGAGGTGTTTACGCTTGATAGCATGTGGACAAAAGATCCACATACGATGCAGCTCTGCTGCGCTAGCCGGTGTTGGTGCTAGCTTGATCGCATTAAGACGCAAGGCGTCAAGGTTTTGAAGAGCGAGTTCAGCCTCGCTAGTCTCTAGCAATGAATCCCCTAGTAGTTGACGAGGAAACCCAGAGCGACGAGATGTAGAGCGTGACGTCACCAAGATTACGAACAACTCGGAACTAATAAGCTCCTACGCGGATCACCATCTGCAGTATGAGATACAAACTTCGCTCTGGGGAGTTAGAGTCCGTGCAAAGCACAGAGAGTCTCCACTGGAAGTTAAATCGGGCGAGATGTACCTCAATACACAGCCCAAATCATATGCAGTCCTCTACTTGGAACGTCATAAGTTGTAAACCCCTTGAATGAGGTACTTTAATTCTCTCCACCAGACCACTTTAAACAGTAGGTATCAGACAACAACAAGGAAGTGAAAAGTCGAGGCGCGGTAGGAGATGAAAGAGTTGGAGCGAAAGTAACGACGACTTGTCAATGAAGACAGTTTGCTCGGCAACCTACGGGAGCGACAGTGGCAGGGGGCGGCAAGGCGAGCGCAACGGAGACGACTGCAAAGAGTTGAGACCGAAGCGAGAAGCTTGGAGCGAAGGACAACGAACAAACGGGGCTTGTGCGGTGTCGCAAGGTCGGCCTTTTTCTGTGCGGGTGCGCAGTCGAAGGCAAAATTGAGACTTTGTATTGTATTGTATTACGTTATCGCGTTGCCAAGTCATGCACGTGCTAGGCTCAGTCTAGCTAGTCCACGGCATAGAGTGGTGTCCGCATACGTCGGGTCTCGTCCGGCGGGCAGTACAGCCAGCACCGAGGTCGTGAGGGTCTTTTATTATTTTGTTTAGTTCTGACTTGGTAAGAGCCCAGGTGGCGCCCTGGTGCTAGAGACCTGCAGATGCCCGAGAGCACCTGCCCGAAGCGCGCGAACATTTAGCCCCCGCGCTTGGAAGGAGGGCGTCACCCCAACCCTACCCGAAGGTTGAGATAATAATTGGTATAGAAAGCGTAGAGAAAGTTAGAAATCCATCTCTTAACTCCTTTATCAATTTTATTTTTTCTAGTTATTGATCACGGGACGTGACGAATTCAAAAATGTATGTTATTAACGAGAAATTAATTATTGTTTTTTAAGTACTACAAGCTCAAATTGATTTACGAACCTTTTTTTTGCCAGAGAAATAAACTCTATATCGCAGGCAAAGCTTTCAGGAGACTCACCTTGTCAATCGACATACTATATTTGTCGATTTATACTAAACGCGATGTTATGCTCTTTACAACTAACACTTTTATACAGATGCTTGATGTTGTGTCGAGCATAAGGTCTCCGCTAATTCAAAAGAAATTTGCCAGCTGTGAAAATCGTTTTTTCTCGAAGGATGTACTTGCGACTGGCTTGCCACTGGTAGTAGAAGTTGATGACGGCCAAATGATGTCGACAATCAAGTTAATATTGCAACGAAAAAGACTATCGTCGATGCATCGTAAGTAAAAACTAAAGTTTTATCCACAAGTGCTAGCTCTTGACTAATCGAGGCTTCATACCCCGATGTGGAATAATTTGAAAAGTACTAGTTGATAATGCGTTTTCCTTCCATACCGTCCCAAGCTTTCTGAATAAAAAAACAGTGATTAGCCACGCTGCGCTTGTGAACGCCGCTTCAGCACCCCTGTGGTTCGCTTTGCTCGTGTCTTAATGACCGAACGCCAAAGGATGGCTCATTTATGAGCTTGGCGTCGGGCCTGTCTTTATAAGTATTGCGCGGCCCGCTTGACATTGAGCTGTTGAATTAATCTCCATCACGCACTTTATCGGTATGTGTACCGGCATGCATAAGGAGTTTTTTCCAAAACATATAGTTTAATAGCATACATTAGCAGCAAATTGAGAGCAAGACCAGAAAGATAAGAAATGAATCATGTTTCAAACTACAGTGTATTGATTGCCCACTTTATTTTTGTTGGCTGATTGGAAGATTATATATCTTCCTCCACTCCCCTTCTTTGCAAGATACTAACACACATTCAGCTGTTTTTCGAGAACAGTGTGAACATCGATAGCTCCTCTGGCGTTTACCCGCTATAAGACCAGACTGGGATTTTGAAGGCAGGCCGTTGCTACAATGCCTATCAATGTTATATATGTAGCCACTGCTTAGCAAAACCCACCTCCGCGTAAGAGAGCCACAACGTTGGAAACTATTGAGTTTAACAACAGTACCGTGGCTGTGAATATAACTTTGGCCAAATCTTTTCGATGTAGAATGTAGATATTGTGCTGTCGACGCACTTTTTTTGAGTGTGTGATACCTGTGCATACGGAGATTCTTGCGCAGAGAAAGCTCGTAAAATACTGTAAGAAACCTTAGTCTGAATCTTAAACCGTCTCGCGGGATAGCGTCATAAAATGGCGACTTTAATGGCCAACTCAGCATGATGCGAACGAATGCGAGCGCGTAGGTAGAGCAAAAGAAGAAAGTAATTTTATGTAGTATTGCTGAAATTATTGAGCATTCCGAGCCAAGTTTGTCAAATTTCAGCGCGCAATTTAGGAGGCTCTAAGTGAAGGACCATATAATTTGCGTATATCCAAAAAATGACAATGATGCGCGGTAATGATGTTGTAGACAAAATGAGCTTGTTAGCAATGATGTGGCAGGGTGTGAATGCGAGCGAGCTATTCAGGTCCGCCGCACACTCTTTTATGTCGAAAAAGGAGCTCTGTTTATTATCTATAAAAGAGCTCGTTTTGAGCAGGGCACTTTGTCGATTTTTTATATTTCCATCCCAGTTGATCGTCGCATAACAGCTGGAAAAAAAATCAAATCATCCTGTTCATTCTCCATTTCTTCCAAGTTGATAAGCCTCATGATCTCTTCGCGTCTACGGTGTGTCGTGACGCTGACGATAGTCGCTCTGCTAGCAATCTGTAAGACTGCTAAGGTGACAGCGAGAGCCTCTGGTGCCGCGGAGCCCCACATCCATGGCCCTCCACGGCGGCGATGGCCTGCACGGCTCTTGCAGTCAGTCACCGCTTCGTCCATCATGACGAAACTAAAACATACATCACTGGGAAAGAAATTTTACCCACAAGAATTCTTGCAACGCGCCAGCGATCGACAGGGCGCTGTGACTGACCTGTTTAAGACTCACAATGTCAAAGGCGTAGATGTCGATAGATTTTTTACGAGTAAACGGTTCAAGAGGTGGGAAAAACAAGTCAAGAAAGCCTATGGGAACGACGCTGAATCAATGATGTTTTCAACATTGAACAATGAGCTTCGTTATGACGACAACGGCGGAGTCGAAGCAATCCTTGCGCAGGCTTTTAAAAACAATAATCCGGATAATTTGGCTTACCGTTTTGAGGATCTGCTGCTCCAGGATTTAGCTGATGGCATGATCCAGAAAAGAAATGGTGGCGTTAGGGATTATGTGCGCTATGCGACCTATTGTGAATCGGTGCACAGGTATGTGGGTTTAAGAATGGGGAGAATGCTGGATACAGAGAATCTCGCTGAGCTTATTCGTGATTTTGACAAAAAAATTGCTGCATCTTCAATTACGTTGTTTGACTATTTAGAGAAATACTTTGAGATGATTAATCGTGCAAAGGGCATCACGGACGTTTTCGAAAGTCTGGGTCCTGTGAAAGGGTTCAATAACAATGCCTTTTTGATTGAAATGCTCTCCAAAACGGCGACCGCACTAGAAGGAAAAGTGGATTTCGCCAATTTTATGCTGACTACACTACGTAAGGCAAACTGGTCCGAGGAAAAAATCTCTTCATTGGTATTTAAGCTGGAGAAACAAGAAATCTCGTCAGGTGTGGACCCAATAATTAAGGCGATGGCGAATCATCTGAGATCTGGTGGAACATAGCGATTCAATAATGGGATGCATTAGTACGTATTCGGATAGTTTACACATGACGTACGATTACTCGCGTTTGACTTTATATGTTGCTTATGTTGGTATAGTGTGTGTAGCAAAGCGAGTGGAAACATAATTGCAGAGGGTCCTTTCTCTGTTGCGCAAGAGACTTTATCGAGAGAGCGGCGCCTAATACTCGGCTTGCCAGGAGAGCAAGGGTGTCATTTAAGCACGAGGTTTGCATGTCAACGAGTTACATATATTTCGTATTAGAATGAAACGAATGCTCTCGCTTTGCATGTTTGAATTATGCTACTAATATATTTAGTATTCTAAAAGCTCTTAATTTCTTAACATTGCGTTATCGACGATTGTTCCACGATCGTTTCCATCGCCTTCTTGTCGTATTTAAAATTTATTATTCAAAGCCTACCACGCGTTGACGGAGCTTACGGAATATTGCCCAGTATGCAGTAGGTAAAGATTGAGGGTACAATATACATAAGCTTGATCCTTCATCGCACACTCTATGCATTTTGCGCTCAAAGTCTTCTTTCGAATTGGTCAAAGAAGAAACTCTTTTTCGCAGGCCAATTTTTCTAAGGTTCACGCAGTTTTTAAACGAAAATTATACTTGTCAGCACGCGACTTTGCAACGATCTAAGTTGGTGTCGAGCTTAAGGCCCCCGTTGATTTATTCTAGAACACATCAGCTACTGGAGATCTTTTTCGTGACTGCCGTAAAAACTTATTACAGAAAAAAATGTAACACCCTTTGCAATGTAGGAGGGAGGACATTCAAAGTAGACAAAGACTAAAATTTTGTGGCCCTCTCTTCGCAGCTCTTGACCATTTGACCACGACGGGAGAAAAATTTGAGAGTACGGTGCTAGACGAGTCAACAAGAAAACAAATTATAATTTTCTTTTTACCAAATCGGCACAAATTCCTTCAACCGTGACCAGCTGCGCTGCGCTTGTGCATCCCTTTTTAATTCCCCCGCGATTCGCTTTGCTTGCGTGGGTATATTAATATAAAATAAGAGGCTCATGGGCGAGCTCGATGCTGGGTCCTCCACCTAAAATTCTGCGCGGCCCTAGCCCAGCAACTCCAAGATCCTGGGACTCTCAATCACATTTTAATACGTTGATTAATTTTGTGGCTCTCATCAACGGTGCACATTAGTCAAGCAAAGCATAATTCATGGAAGCGACAGTAGATTGTAGAAGCTGTGTTAATAAAGCACTCTTTTTAAGGTGTGGAGCAGAGCGCAAAAAATAGAAAGGATACGAGAACCAGCACAATGAACGGCCTGGTCACACCAATAAAAGTCGACTTTTTGCGTGTTGTGAGCCGGCTCAGCATAGTGCGAACGAACGCAAACGCGCGTAGCGCTCCGCGGGACAAGAAGATTCTTTTTTATGTAAGCGTGGTCAGAAAATATCGACATTCCGACGTCGTGCAGCTCAAACTTGATAAGGTATGAGAGAAATTATCACTTTAAGCATGTAGCAGTAACAAATATTAAGCAGCACCTATATGTGAGGGCCTTTTCCATTAAGCTTTTATTATCGTATTGCAGTCAGGGGACTTATTCAGAAAACGAAATACAGTTACCACAGCCCTTTATTAGAGACTGTCGTGGCAAAGGCGATGTTTAAGGAAAACGAGTAGATCATTGGTAATCAAATTGTCAAATGCAGACAGACGTATGAGGCGACTAGTCGCTGTCAGATGCGTAAGGAAAAACCAGTAGAAAATAGGTATCGCTCTAAAAGTGATATTTAAGCTGCAAACCTGCCAGTCAACGTTTTATCGTACCAAAACTGTGGAGCAAGTCTGTCAGCATGTAAATATTGTTCAGGTGTCGTTTAGTGATTAATGTCTGCCAATTTCGAAGTCGACAATAATGATGGCCTCAACGCGCTAACGATACGTCGCGACACTGAGATAGTCGCTCTGCTCACACTCTGTAAAGCTGCAACGGTGACGGCGAGAGCCCCAAATCCATGGCGTAGATACGCTGCCTCTTACGAAAAAAACCCGTTCTCGTCGACGATGCTCTAAGATTCGTTCGCAATGGCACCAGCCATAATAAAAATGACACATTAATCGATGGAAAAGAGACAAGAATTCTTGAAATTCGCCATCGATGGAGAGGGCTCTGTGATTGTTCTTTCATTATGATAGAAACAGCTTTTAACGACTAATCAATCTAAGACGCAATAAAAAAAGACTCGAGAAAGCCAATGGAAGTGAGTCTAAATAATCGATACTTATTACAATGTGTGGTTGAAGCAAAGATTGCGCGGGCTTTAGATGATGAAAACTAGAGCTTCGCTGTGAAAATATGCTTTCAAGTGTGAAAAATTACAATTTTGAAGGTGTGATATTTCTGTGCGCAATGCGCTCTATCTTGGTTCGGCACAAGACCTAACCTTACATGAATTGCAGAACTTCTTGGGCATAGATACTTTCATTGCGTGCTTTGATGATTTTGAAAAGAAAAGTTTTTTTTGCTTTGTATACTGCTGGAGAATTAAATTAAAGTGTTAGTTCTCAAGTATCGGCCTTGAAAGGCTCGTAAAAGTTGTCTTAGAGATTTGGGTCTTGTGGAAGGATCCAACATCGACGCCTTCGTGTTAAATTGCAATTCTAATAAGACGACTAACGAAAACGGTAACGTGAACATTGTCGAATCCTGCTGGAAGAAGCGAAGTGGACGAATGTCTGAATTTGAGAAATTCTTCTCAAACTCAAGGACCAAAAGCTCCTGTATGGTCTCCATAAAAATAATAAATTCGGTGTTTAGCGCAGTACACTATACCAAGCTGTTGCTAAATGGTCAAGCGCACTAATACAACGATAAAAAAGAGATGACTTGACTCGTTTGCGCAAAACTTGCATGTCAACGGTGTAACGGCCTCTAATTGGGTGTCCCACAGTATGTGCCAACTTGACATATAAGAGAAATAGTCACATTCTAGAATATCGAGACAGAAGAACACGTGGCTACAAGTGAGTAAGAGCCTATAGTTTGCTTTATTCCTATGAATTTACTTTCCATTTTGCACTGCGACAATCACATTGTTATAGGTTATGAGCCCAATAACGAACCCGAACGAGATCCTCAGCGACGACAACTACTTCCTGTGGGAGTTTAACGCCCGCATGGCATTGGCCAGGAAGGACCTCCTCGACCATCTCGAGGTGAAGCCAGAAGACGCAGTGAACGCCCCCGCCCAATGGAAAGCCGCCGATGTGAAGGCGCTGGCTGTGGTGTCGAAGCTGTTGAGTCCAACGTACCAGATGATGGTGAGGGAAGCCAATTCTGCATGGGAAGCATGGCAAATTCTGCGTGCATTTTTCATGAAGCAGAGTCTGCACAACCGTGTGCAGCTGCGCAAGCAACTCCACGAGTTCGCGATGGCCAGTGGTGGGAGTCTCATGGAGCATCTGGTGCAGTTCGATGAATTGTGTGCGAAGTTGGCTGCGGTTGGTGACGCTCTGCCTGAAGAGGAGAAGCTGGTGATCCTCCTTGGTAGTGTGCCAAGTGAGTACGACGCGATGGTGCGGCTCATCGAAGTGCGCGACCGTGTGACACTTCTGGATGCGAAAGAGATGCTCCGACGCGAATATGAGATGATTCAGAAACGCGAGGTGAAGGAGCAAGCATTCAAGGCGACGGTGAGTGATAATGGTGGAAGGTTCCAGAATGGGCGTGGAGGCCGACGTGGACGAAATGCCAAGAGACACGGACGCAAAGGGCATAATGGTGGTGACAAGAAGGAGTTCAAGGGCCGATGCTATGAATGCCACGAAGCTGGCCACAAGAAACAAGATTGCCCGAGGCTGAAGGGCAATGCCGGTGGTTCGGAGTTCGCGTTCTCCGCTATGACCGCTGGTGGTGAGCGATCGTCCACCTGGCTCCTTGATAGTGGAGCCAGCTCGCATATGACTACGGATCGGAATGATTTTTCGGAATACCGCCCGCTTACAGAACCAATCGAGATCATGGTGGCAAATGGCCAGCGAGTTGCCGCCATAGGTATGGGTACCGTGCGAGTTAACTTTACCGGAGGCGTGCGGGTGAAGTTGACGGATGTTCTCCACGTTCAGAAATTGGACCGAAAGCTACTGTCGGTTCCTGCACTCATGTCCAAGAATCTCGCTGTGCAATTCGACAAGACCGGTGCCTCCATTTTGCAGAATGGCCGTGTTGTTGTTCGAGTCCCTCGGATTGGGAAACTGTACGCGTGTGAACTAAAGTACAGAACGGAAGGCAACGCGTATACGGCATTTGATGGTGAGTCAAATGATAAAGCCTACGAAGTCATTCACGCGCGCCTGGGGCACGTCTCCGATACCAAGCTAAAGCTAGTTGCTAGCGCGTGCGATGGTATCCCCCCTATGGCTTTGTCTCAATCGGATGGTGGTGTCTGCGGTGGCTGTGCGCAAGGAAAAATGACCACAAGCTCGTACGCGCACCAATCGGGTAGCGAGATAAAGACAGGTCGCCCATTCGAGATTGTGCACACGGATGTGATGGGGCCAATAAAACCGAAGTCCAAGGGTGGTGCGGTATACATCGTGGTCTTCGTGGACGACTTCAGCCGAGAGTGTTCGTCAACTTCATCAAGCAGAAGTCTCAAGTGTTCGATTGCTTCAAGGCATTCTGCACTCAGGTTAAGGTGCAACACGGCTGCAAGGTGATGTGTGTTCGTAGTGACAACGGTGGTGAATATGTGAGCAAGCGCTTTGGCAAGTTCTGTGCGTCCAAAGGGATCATTCACCAGACGAGTGCGCCATACAGCCCCCAGCAAAATGGGACCGCTGAGCGTATGAACCGGACACTAGCTGACATGGCCCGGTCGATGCTACACTACATGCGAGTGGACCGTGTGTGGTGGGCTGAAGCGTTTCGGACTGCAGCTTACATCGTCAACCGTATCCCGAATACTGCGCGACCGGATCAGAGCCCCCTCGAAGTATTAACCGGAAAGCGCCAGTCACTCGAAGACCTTCGTGTATTTGGTGCTCGTGGCTACGTACATGTTGACAAGCCAAACGTAGGCAAACTTGATCCTCGAGCTCACCGTTGCCTCTTCCTTGGATACGCTGATGGTTCGAAAGCGTATCGTGTGTGGGATTACGACGACGAGCGCATCGTGATTTCGCGATCGGTGCATCTGAATGAGCGACCACCAGACACGTTCCAAGCCGTCAGTGATGACTCAAGTTGCTTTCCTTGGGTGGTTAGCATCAATGATCACGATTCCGTGAGTTATATTCCGCCACCGCGACCAGTGAATGAGAACGACCATGATGCAACTGCGGATGTCGACGATGCCGCCGACGTTGAAATGGAAGAAGTGCCCCCTACCGATGCTCAAATCTCACCCGTTCCTACTGATGCTTTGGACAGGGGGAGTAACAGCCAGATGCAAGTTGTCCAGCGCATCAGTCCTTCCACTGCTACCGAAGATCAGCAGATGCAGCTCGCCCAGCGTCCTGATTGCGATATCGTCCCGCACTCACAACATCTAAGTCGGTCGATCGATCGCCCCGCCATCGTCCAGCATCTCAACCCGAGCCTTGACCTCGTCCGTGCTGCCGGATGTGATCCGTGCGCACCGTCAGCAATAATCCCTCATGGTGAAGGTGTTGGCGTCGGCTTCGATGCATCAGAGAATCGCATAGTGTTCAGTGGTGGTTCCATTCGCCCTCGATCGATCACGTATGAACAACCGCGTCTACTGACTGATGGAGATATGCCTTTGCATCTTGATGGCGCTGAAAATGACGATGAGCCAGAACCAGAAAGCAAGCGACCACGCCTGGATGAGTACGAAATTGCGTTGGCGGTGTCTGAGCTGCCTACATCATACGCTGAAGCAATGGCGGCCCCTGACGCTCCACAATGGAAGGAAGCTATACGTGCTGAGATTCGGTCGCATGTGCGGAGCCACACGTGGGACATGGTGCGACGACCTCAAGGAAACAAGGTGATCGGATGCAAATGGGTATTCGCGAAGAAGTACGACGAGAATGGAGCGGTTAAGCGATACAAGGCACGTCTAGTCGCTCGAGGTTTCCTCCAGACTCGCGGCATAGACTATACCCACACATACTCACCAGTGGCAAGCATGAACACGATCCGGGTCTTTCTCGCATTGTGCTGCTCTCGACGCCTCATGATTCGCCAGTTTGACATTGAGACCGCATTTCTAAATGGAAAGCTTGACGAAACAGTGTTTATGAATCCCCCTGAAGGAGTGAATGTGGCGCCGGAATTGGTTTGCAGACTCCGCCGCAGCCTCTATGGACTCAAGCAAGCTGCAGCTGTGTGGCACCGTACCATCCGCGACGTGTTCAAGCGTCTCGGTTTCAAACAGTGTCGAGCTGATCCTTGTCTCTTCGTTCGACGAGATGACAGTGACCCAGCGGCCGCGGTTTTTGTGGTGCTCTACGTAGACGATCTACTTGTTGGCTGCAAAACAGAGGAACAAGCGCGATCCGTGTGTACTGGTCTCGCGTCGCACTTCACGGTCAAATCTCTCGGTGATGCTCGTTTCGTTCTCGGGATGGAAGTACTTCACGATCGGAAACGTGGTGAAATGGTGGTGAAGCAATCTCAGTTTATAACCAAGTTGCTCGAGCGTTTTGGTCAAGTATCTGCTCATGGTGTCCGCAACCCAATGGTAATTGGTCAAGATCTCAGCCCATCCGACAAGCACGGTGTATGCACAGACAAAAATAAGTACCGCGAACTAATCGGATCAATGCTGTACGTTGCCAATGCCACACGTCCCGACATTGGCTACGTGCTGTCGATACTCTCTCAGTACCTCGATACGCCGCGTGAGATGCATTGGAATGCTGCGCTACGTGTACTTCGCTACCTCAAGGCCACTCTTTCGATCGGCATCCACTACACGGCAAAGGGCAAGAATATCGTGACATACTGCGACGCGAACTGGGGTGGTGATAAGGAGACGCGACGCTCGACGTCTGGTGTGATGGTGAAGATGGCTGACGGTCCGGTCATCTACAAGAGC
Source organism: Plasmopara viticola (assembly GCA_001695595.3). Taxonomy (NCBI): domain Eukaryota; phylum Oomycota; class Peronosporomycetes; order Peronosporales; family Peronosporaceae; genus Plasmopara; species Plasmopara viticola. The sequence continues at coordinate 870,732 of MBPM02000017.1, forward strand.
AAGCGTCAAGCGACCGTCGCATTATCAACTGCTGAAGCCGAGTACATGGCTCTCGCACTTACCGCTCAAGAAGTACTGTGGCTGCGTTTCCTCCTCACAGAGATGGGTGTAAACGTGTCGAGTGCGTCGACGATCTACATGGACAACCAGTCGGCGATTAGTATGGCAACTAACCACGGATACACCCCACGCGCCAAGCACATCGACCTCCGAGCTCACTTCGTCCGTGACTACGTCGAGAAGGGCACCATCAAGGTGGAGTACGTACCATCGGAGTCTCAGCTAGCGGATATGTTAACGAAGGCCATTCCGACGCCGCGCTTTGTGGAGCTTCGTGACGCATGCGGACTTGTGGACTGTCAAGTTGAGGGGGAGTGTAACGGCCTCTAATTGGGTGTCCCACAGTATGTGCCAACTTGACATATAAGAGAAATAGTCACATTCTAGAATATCGAGACAGAAGAACACGTGGCTACAAGTGAGTAAGAGCCTATAGTTTGCTTTATTCCTATGAATTTACTTTCCATTTTGCACTGCGACAATCACATTGTTATAAACGGTTCGAGGCTCAAATCGCAAACTTGTTCTTCGTAGGACGAGATATAAGGTGAGGATAGATAGGCTATCATTCTCGGCTCAAACATAACTTTGAGCAACATGATTTAAGAATGCAATGCGAGCTTATTCAATAAGATGTGAATTATTTTGCCTTCAACTTTGTATAAGAAGTTCAACGCACATGACAATGGCAGAGTCGGAGCAATAGTTGCGCAGGCTGTCAAAGACACAAACACGCGTATCTTCGGACTTCTCTTGAAGGACCTACTGCTACAACAGTTGGTCGACGGCATGATTGTTCAAGTATGTTAATGAAATATGCAAAATTTTCTGCATGGGCGATGATCCTGTAATTTGTGAGTTGAAGAAAGTTCAGAAAATTCAGTAACTCCTTTTGCGATGCGTAAAATATCGCACCGAGATGTTTTTCTTACGAAATTAACCCCGAAAAAAAAAACTCTATCTCGCCGATCGAGATACAGTATTTGTCGACATATACCGAAAGCGATGCTATGTACTTTACAACTAACACTTTTTAAACAGATGTGTGATCTAGTCGTCGAGCTTAAGCTTTCATAAGAAATTTACCGGCTGATAAGAATCGTTTCTTTTGCGCTACCCTTTTGTACGAAATTAATGACGGCTTGAGTTATGTCGACAACTATTTTGAAATTTCCAATCACGAAGGATGTTCTTCGATGCAATAAGACGACAAGTTTTGGCTAACTTTTGACGAGAAACCACGAAGTGGAAAGTTAAAAATGTGCGGTGCTAGACTCCACCAACAAAACAAACAAACACATGGCGCTGATCACGAACGATAAGGCCTTCTCCTTACAAATCGTCATAGGTTTTCTTAACAAACGACGACGACCATCCGCGTTGCGCTCGTGAACGCCGCTTCAGCACCCCTGTGGTTCGCTTTGTCTAGGTCGTAGAATATCTCTAAAACGGTTGATTGATAAGCTCGGAGCTGAGCCCGCCTCTATAATCACTGCGCGACCCGCTTGACAACGAGCTAATTATCCACATAAAAGTACAATGTTCAATCCCGTAGCTTTTATTGACGGTGCACAAATCTTTCGCCAATGTAGAATGTAGAAACTGTGCTACTAACGCTCTTTCTTTAATTGTGCGGAGCCTGCCGTATTGAAAAGAAGGAAATATACAAAATACTACAAGAAAACGCTGCCCATCATCCATTTGCTGCGAAAAAAAACAGAGAATGGATCACAATCGATCGGCTTGGAGTCAAATTTATCGCCAAGTCGTTTGATCGACGGGATCGAATCCTGAGACCGTCGTGCGGATTAGCGTAATCAAGAGGCGACTTTATGCGTGTTGAGGACCAACTCAGCATGATGCAAACAATTGCGAGCGCGCGGAGGCAAGTAAAAGAAGAAATCCATATACAATGCGTCAATTACAGTAAAACATTCCGAAGCCGGGCGCCCGAATTTGGAAGTTCTGTTTTTAAATAATTTTGGCGTCACAGATTAAGGTGAATGGGCCATAGATGCGCGGTAATGCTACTTACAGAGAAGGGGTTATTAATAATGTAGCCGGGTGTGGACGCGACGTCCCCCGACGAAATGCCAAGAGACACGGACGCAAAGGGCATAATGGTGGTGACAAGAAGGAGTTCAAGGGCCGATGCTATGAATGCCACGAAGCTGGCCACAAGAAACAAGATTGCCCGAGGCTGAAGGGCAATGCCGGTGGTTCGGAGTTCGCGTTCTCCGCTATGACCGCTGGTGGTGAGCGATCGTCCACCTGGCTCCTTGATAGTGGAGCCAGCTCGCATATGACTACGGATCGGAATGATTTTTCGGAATACCGCCCGCTTACAGAACCAATCGAGATCATGGTGGCAAATGGCCAGCGAGTTGCCGCCATAGGTATGGGTACCGTGCGAATTAACTTTACCGGAGGCGTGCGGGTGAAGTTGACGGATGTTCTCCACGTTCAGAAATTGGACCGAAAGCTACTGTCGGTTCCTGCACTCATGTCCAAGAATCTCGCTGTGCAGTTCGACAAGACCGGTGCCTCCATCTCGCTGAATGGCCGTGTTATTGTTCGAGTCCCTCGGATTGGGAAACTGCACGCGTGTGAACTAAAAAACAGAACGGAAGGCAACGCGTATACGGCATTTGATGGTGAGTCAAGTGATAAAGCCTACGAAGTCATTCACGCGCGCCTGGGGCACGTCTCCGATACCAAGCTAAAGTTAATTGCTCGCGCGTGCGATGGTGTCCCCCCTATGGCTTTGTTTCAATCGGATGGTGGTGTTTGCAGTGGCTGTGCGCAAGGAAAAATGACCACGAGCTCGTACGCGCACCAATCGGGTAGCGAGATAAAGACAGGTCGCCCATTCGAGATTGTGCACACGGATGTGATGGGGCCAATAAAACCGAAGTCCAAGGGTGGTGCGGTATACATCGTGGTCTTCGTGGACGACTTCAGCCGAGTAGTGTTCGTCAACTTCATCAAGCAGAAGTCTCAAGTGTTCGATTGCTTCAAGGCATTCTGCACTCAGGTTAAGGTGCAACACGGCTGCAAGGTGATGTGTGTTCGTAGTGACAACGGTGGTGAATATGTGAGCAAGCGCTTCGGCAAGTTCTGTGCGTCCAAAGGGATCATTCACCAGACGAGTGCGCCATACAGCCCCCAGCAAAATGGGACCGCTGAGCGTATGAACCGGACACTAGCTGACATGGCCCGATCGATGCTACACTACATGCGAGTGGACCGTGTGTGGTGGGCTGAAGCGTTTCGGACTGCAGCTTACATCGTCAACCGTATCCCGAATACTGCGCGACCGGATCAGAGCCCCCTCGAAGTATTAACCGGAAAGCGCCAGTCACTCGAAGACCTTCGTGTATTTGGTGCTCGTGGCTACGTACATGTTGACAAGCCAAACGTAGGCAAACTTGATCCTCGAGCTCACCGTTGCCTCTTCCTTGGATACGCTGATGGTTCGAAAGCGTATCGTGTGTGGAATTACGACGACGAGCGCATCGTGATCTCGCGATCGGTGCATCTGAATGAGCGACCACCAGACACGTTCCATGCCGTCAGTGATGACTCAAGTTGCTTTCCTTGGGTGGTTAGCATCAATGATCACGATTCCGTGAGTTATATTCCGCCACCGCGACCAGTGAATGAGAACGACCATGATGCAACTGCGGATGTCGACGATGCCGCCGACGTTGAAATGGAAGAAGTGCCCCCTACCGATGCTCAAATCTCACCCGTTCCTACTGATGCTTTGGACAGGGGGAGTAACAGCCAGATGCAAGTTGTCCAGCCCATCAGTCCTGCTACTGCTACCGAAGATCAGCAGATGCAGCTCGCCCAGCGTCCTGATTGCGATATCGTCCCGCACTCACAACATCCAAGTCGATCGATCTACATGGACAACCAGTCGGCGATTAGTATGGCAACTAACCACGGATACACCCCACGCGCCAAGCACATCGACCTCCGAGCTCACTTCGTCCGTGACTACGTCGAGAAGGGCACTATCAAGGTGGAGTACGTACCATCGGAGTCTCAGCTAGCGGATATGTTAACGAAGGCCATTCCGACGCCGCGCTTTGTGGAGCTTCGTGACACATACTGTGGGACACCCAATTAGAGGCCGTTACACTCCCCCTCAACTTGACAGTCCACAAGTCCGCATGCGTCACGAAGCTCCACAAAGCGCGGCGTCGGAATGGCCTTCGTTAACATATCCGCTAGCTGAGACTCCGATGGTACGTACTCCACCTTGATAGTGCCCTTCTCGACGTAGTCACGGACGAAGTGAGCTCGGAGGTCGATGTGCTTGGCGCGTGGGGTGTATCCGTGGTTAGTTGCCATACTAATCGCCGACTGGTTGTCCATGTAGATCGTCGACGCACTCGACACGTTTACACCCATCTCTGTGAGGAGGAAACGCAGCCACAGTACTTCTTGAGCGGTAAGTGCGAGAGCCATGTACTCGGCTTCAGCAGTTGATAATGCGACGGTCGCTTGACGCCTGCACTTGTAGATGACCGGACCGTCAGCCATCTTCACCATCACACCAGACGTCGAGCGTCGCGTCTCCTTATCACCACCCCAGTTCGCGTCGCAGTATGTCACGATATTCTTGCCCTTTGCCGTGTAGTGGATGCCGATCGAAAGAGTGGCCTTGAGGTAGCGAAGTACACGTAGCGCAGCATTCCAATGCATCTCACGCGGCGTATCGAGGTACTGAGAGAGTATCGACAGCACGTAGCCAATGTCGGGACGTGTGGCATTGGCAACGTACAGCATTGATCCGATTAGTTCGCGGTACTTATTTTTGTCTGTGCATACACCGTGCTTGTCGGATGGGCTGAGATCTTGACCAATTACCATTGGGTTGCGGACACCATGAGCAGATACTTGACCAAAACGCTCGAGCAACTTGGTTATAAACTGAGATTGCTTCACCACCATTTCACCACGTTTCCGATCGTGAAGTACTTCCATCCCGAGAACGAAACGAGCATCACCGAGTGATTTGACCGTGAAGTGCGACGCGAGACCAGTACACACGGATCGCGCTTGTTCCTCTGTTTTGCAGCCAACAAGTAGATCGTCTACGTAGAGCACCACTAAAACCGCGGCCGCTGGGTCACTGTCATCTCGTCGAACGAAGAGACAAGGATCAGCTCGACACTGTTTGAAACCTAGACGCTTGAACACGTCGCGGATGGTACGGTGCCACACAGCTGCAGCTTGCTTGAGTCCATAGAGGCTGCGGCGGAGTCTGCAAACCAATTCCGGCGCCACATTCACTCCTTCAGGGGATTCATAAACACTGTTTCGTCAAGCTTTCCATTTAGAAATGCGGTCTCAATGTCAAACTGGCGAATCATGAGGCGTCGAGAGCAGCACAATGCGAGGAAACCTCGAGCGACTAGACGTGCCTTGTATCGCTTAACCGCTCCATTCTCGTCGTACTTCTTCGCGAATACCCATTTGCATCCGATCACCTTGTTTCCTTGAGGTCGTCGCACCATGTCCCACGTGTGGCTCCGCACATGCGACCGAATCTCAGCACGAATAGCTTCCTTCCATTGTGGAGCGTCAGGGGCCGCCATTGCTTCAGCGTATGATGTAGGCAGCTCAGACACCGCCAACGCAATTTCGTACTCATCCAGGCGTGGTCGCTTGCTTTCTGGTTCTGGCTCATCGTCATTTTCAGCGCCACCAAGATGCAAAGGCATATCTCCATCAGTCAGTAGACGCGGTTGTTCATACGTGATCGACCGAGGGCGAATGGAACCACCACTGAACACCATGCGATTCTCTGATGCATGGACGCCGACGCCAACACCTTCACCATGAGGGATTATTGCTGACGGTGCGCACGGATCACATCCGGCAGCACGGACGAGGTCAAGGCTCGGGTTGAGATGCTGGACGATGGCGGGGCGATCGATCGATCGACTTGGATGTTGTGAGTGCGGGACGATATCGCAATCAGGACGCTGGGCGAGCTGCATCTGCTGATCTTCGGTAGCAGTAGCAGGACTGATGGCTGGACAACTTGCATCTGGCTGTTACTCCCCCTGTCCAAAGCATCAATAGGAACGGGTGAGATTTGAGCATCGGTAGGGGGCACTTCTTCCATTTCAACGTCGGCGGCATCGTCGACATCCGCAGTTGCATCATGGTCGTTCTCATTCACTGGTCGCGGTGGCGGAATATAACTCACGGAATCGTGATCATTGATGCTAACCACCCAAGGAAAGCAACTTGAGTCATCACTGACGGCATGGAACGTGTCTGGTGGTCGCTCATTCAGATGCACCGATCGCGAAATCACGATGCGCTCGTCGTCGTAATTCCACACACGATACGCTTTCGAACCATCAGCGTATCCAAGGAAGAGGCAACGGTGAGCTCGAGGATCAAGTTTGCCTACGTTTGGCTTGTCAACATGTACGTAGCCACGAGCACCAAATACACGAAGGTCTTCGAGTGACTGGCGCTTTCCGGTTAATACTTCGAGGGGGCTCTGATCCGGTCGCGCAGTATTCGGGATACGGTTGACGATGTAAGCTGCAGTCCGAAACGCTTCAGCCCACCACACACGGTCCACTCGCATGTAGTGTAGCATCGATCGGGCCATGTCAGCTAGTGTCCGGTTCATACGCTCAGCGGTCCCATTTTGCTGGGGGCTGTATGGCGCACTCGTCTGGTGAATGATCCCTTTGGACGCACAGAACTTGCCGAAGCGCTTGCTCACATATTCACCACCGTTGTCACTACGAACACACATCACCTTGCAGCCGTGTTGCACCTTAACCTGAGTGCAGAATGCCTTGAAGCAATCGAACACTTGAGACTTCTGCTTGATGAAGTTGACGAACACTACTCGGCTGAAGTCGTCCACGAAGACCACGATGTATACCGCACCACCCTTGGACTTCGGTTTTATTGGCCCCATCACATCCGTGTGCACAATCTCGAATGGGCGACCTGTCTTTATCTCGCTACCCGATTGGTGCGCGTACGAGCTCGTGGTCATTTTTCCTTGCGCACAGCCACTGCAAACACCACCATCCGATTGAAACAAAGCCATAGGGGGGACACCATCGCACGCGCGAGCAATTAACTTTAGCTTGGTATCGGAGACGTGCCCCAGGCGCGCGTGAATGACTTCGTAGGCTTTATCACTTGACTCACCATCAAATGCCGTATACGCGTTGCCTTCCGTTCTGTTTTTAGTTCACACGCGTGCAGTTTCCCAATCCGAGGGACTCGAACAATAACACGGCCATTCAGCGAGATGGAGGCACCGGTCTTGTCGAACTGCACAGCGAGATTCTTGGACATGAGTGCAGGAACCGACAGTAGCTTTCGGTCCAATTTCTGAACGTGGAGAACATCCGTCAACTTCACCCGCACGCCTCCGGTAAAGTTAATTCGCACGGTACCCATACCTATGGCGGCAACTCGCTGGCCATTTGCCACCATGATCTCGATTGGTTCTGTAAGCGGGCGGTATTCCGAAAAATCATTCCGATCCGTAGTCATATGCGAGCTGGCTCCACTATCAAGGAGCCAGGTGGACGATCGCTCACCACCAGCGGTCATAGCGGAGAACGCGAACTCCGAACCACCGGCATTGCCCTTCAGCCTCGGGCAATCTTGTTTCTTGTGGCCAGCTTCGTGGCATTCATAGCATCGGCCCTTGAACTCCTTCTTGTCACCACCATTATGCCCTTTGCGTCCGTGTCTCTTGGCATTTCGTCCACGTCGGCCTCCACGCCCATTCTGGAACCTTCCACCATTATCACTCACCGTCGCCTTGAATGCTTGCTCCTTCACCTCGCGTTTCTGAATCATCTCATATTCGCGTCGGAGCATCTCTTTCGCATCCAGAAGTGTCACACGGTCGCGCACTTCGATGAGCCGCACCATCGCGTCGTACTCACTTGGCACACTACCAAGGAGGATCACCAGCTTCTCCTCTTCAGGCAGAGCGTCACCAACCGCAGCCAACTTCGCACACAATTCATCGAACTGCACCAGATGCTCCATGAGACTCCCACCACTGGCCATCGCGAACTCGTGGAGTTGCTTGCGCAGCTGCACACGGTTGTGCAGACTCTGCTTCATGAAAAATGCACGCAGAATTTGCCATGCTTCCCATGCAGAATTGGCTTCCCTCACCATCATCTGGTACGTTGGACTCAACAGCTTCGACACCACAGCCAGCGCCTTCACATCGGCGGCTTTCCATTGGGCTCATAACCTATAACAATGTGATTGTCGCAGTGCAAAATGGAAAGTAAATTCATAGGAATATAGCAAACCATAGGCTCTAACTCACTTGTAGCCACGTGTTCTTCTGTCTCGATATTCTAGAATGTGACTATTTCTCTTATATGTCAAGTTGACACATACTGTGGGACACCCAATTAGAGGCCGTTACACTCCCCCTCAACTTGACAGTCCACAAGTCCGCATGCGTCACGAAGCTCCACAAAGCGCGGCGTCGGAATGGCCTTCGTTAACATATCCGCTAGCTGAGACTCCGATGGTACGTACTCCACCTTGATAGTGCCCTTCTCGACGTGGTCCCGGACGAAGTGAGCTCGGAGGTCGATGTGCTTGGCGCGTGGGGTGTATCCGTGGTTAGTTGCCATACTAATCGCCGACTGGTTGTCCATGTAGATCGTCGACGCACTCGACACGTTTACACCCATCTCTGTGAGGAGGAAACGCAGCCACAGTACTTCTTGAGCGGTAAGTGCGAGAGCCATGTCTCGGCTTCAGCAGTTGATAACGCGACGGTCGCTTGACGCCTGCACTTGTAGATGACCGGACCGTCAGCCATCTTCACCATCACACCAGACGTCGAGCGTCGCGTCTCCTTATCACCACCCCAGTTCGCGTCGCAGTATGTCACGATATTCTTGCCCTTTGCCGTGTAGTGGATGCCGATCGAAAGAGTGGCCTTGAGGTAGCGAAGTACATGTAGCGCAGCATTCCAATGCATCTCACGCGGCGTATCGAGGTACTGAGAGAGTATCGACAGCACGTAGCCAATGTCGGGACGTGTGGCATTGGCAACGTACAGCATTGATCCGATTAGTTCGCGGTACTTATTTTTGTCTGTGCATACACCGTGCTTGTCGGATGGGCTGAGATCTTGACCAATTACCATTGGGTTGCGGACACCATGAGCAGATACTTGACCAAAACGCTCGAGCAACTTGGTTATAAACTGAGATTGCTTCACCACCATTTCACCACGTTTCCGATCGTGAAGTACTTCCATCCCGAGAACGAAACGAGCATCACCGAGTGATTTGACCGTGAAGTGCGACGCGAGACCAGTACACACGGATCGCGCTTGTTCCTCTGTTTTGCAGCCAACAAGTAGATCGTCTACGTAGAGCACCACTAAAACCGCGGCCGCTGGGTCACTGTCATCTCGTCGAACGAAGAGACAAGGATCAGCTCGACACTGTTTGAAACCTAGACGCTTGAACACGTCGCGGATGGTACGGTGCCACACAGCTGCAGCTTGCTTGAGTCCATAGAGGCTGCGGCGGAGTCTGCAAACCAATTCCGGCGCCACATTCACTCCTTCAGGGGGATTCATAAACACTGTTTCGTCAAGCTTTCCATTTAGAAATGCGGTCTCAATGTCAAACTGGCGAATCATGAGGCGTCGAGAGCAGCACAATGCGAGAAAGACCCGGATCGTGTTCATGCTTGCCACTGGTGAGTATGTGTGGGTATAGTCTATGCCGCGAGTCTGGAGGAAACCTCGAGCGACTAGACGTGCCTTGTATCGCTTAACCGCTCCATTCTCGTCGTACTTCTTCGCGAATACCCATTTGCATCCGATCACCTTGTTTCCTTGAGGTCGTCGCACCATGTCCCACGTGTGGCTCCGCACATGCGACCGAATCTCAGCACGAATAGCTTCCTTCCATTGTGGAGCGTCAGGGGCCGCCATTGCTTCAGCGTATGATGTAGGCAGCTCAGACACCGCCAACGCAATTTCGTACTCATCCAGGCGTGGTCGCTTGCTTTCTGGTTCTGGCTCATCGTCATTTTCAGCGCCACCAAGATGCAAAGGCATATCTCCATCAGTCAGTAGACGCGGTTGTTCATACGTGATCGACCGAGGGCGAATGGAACCACCACTGAACACCATGCGATTCTCTGATGCATGGACGCCGACGCCAACACCTTCACCATGAGGGATTATTGCTGACGGTGCGCACGGATCACATCCGGCAGCACGGACGAGGTCAAGGCTCGGGTTGAGATGCTGGACGATGGCGGGGCGATCGATCGATCGACTTGGATGTTGTGAGTGCGGGACGATATCGCAATCAGGACGCTGGGCGAGCTGCATCTGCTGATCTTCGGTAGCAGTAGCAGGACTGATGGGCTGGACAACTTGCATCTGGCTGTTACTCCCCCTGTCCAAAGCATCAGTAGGAACGGGTGAGATTTGAGCATCGGTAGGGGGCACTTCTTCCATTTCAACGTCGGCGGCATCGTCGACATCCGCAGTTGCATCATGGTCGTTCTCATTCACTGGTCGCGGTGGCGGAATATAACTCACGGAATCGTGATCATTGATGCTAACCACCCAAGGAAAGCAACTTGAGTCATCACTGACGGCATGGAACGTGTCTGGTGGTCGCTCATTCAGATGCACCGATCGCGAAATCACGATGCGCTCGTCGTCGTAATTCCACACACGATACGCTTTCGAACCATCAGCGTATCCAAGGAAGAGGCAACGGTGAGCTCGAGGATCAAGTTTGCCTACGTTTGGCTTGTCAACATGTACGTAGCCACGAGCACCAAATACACGAAGGTCTTCGAGTGACTGGCGCTTTCCGGTTAATACTTCGAGGGGGCTCTGATCCGGTCGCGCAGTATTCGGGATACGGTTGACGATGTAAGCTGCAGTCCGAAACGCTTCAGCCCACCACACACGGTCCACTCGCATGTAGTGTAGCATCGATCGGGCCATGTCAGCTAGTGTCCGGTTCATACGCTCAGCGGTCCCATTTTGCTGGGGGCTGTATGGCGCACTCGTCTGGTGAATGATCCCTTTGGACGCACAGAACTTGCCGAAGCGCTTGCTCACATATTCACCACCGTTGTCACTACGAACACACATCACCTTGCAGCCGTGTTGCACCTTAACCTGAGTGCAGAATGCCTTGAAGCAATCGAACACTTCAGACTTCTGCTTGATGAAGTTGACGAACACTTCTCGGCTGAAGTCGTCCACGAAGACCACGATGTATACCGCACCACCCTTGGACTTCGGTTTTATTGGCCCCATCACATCCGTGTGCACAATCTCGAATGGGCGACCTGTCTTTATCTCGCTACCCGATTGGTGCGCGTACGAGCTTGTGGTCATTTTTCCTTGCGCACAGCCACCGCAGACACCACCATCCGATTGAGACAAAGCCATAGGGGGGATACCATCGCACGCGCTAGCAACTAGCTTTAGCTTGGTATCGGAGACGTGCCCCAGGCGCGCGTGAATGACTTCGTAGGCTTTATCATTTGACTCACCATCAAATGCCGTATACGCGTTGCCTTCCGTTCTGTACTTTAGTTCACACGCGTACAGTTTCCCAATCCGAGGGACTCGAACAACAACACGGCCATTCTGCAAAATGGAGGCACCGGTCTTGTCGAATTGCACAGCGAGATTCTTGGACATGAGTGCAGGAACCGACAGTAGCTTTCGGTCCAATTTCTGAACGTGGAGAACATCCGTCAACTTCACCCGCACGCCTCCGGTAAAGTTAACTCGCACGGTACCCATACCTATGGCGGCAACTCGCTGGCCATTTGCCACCATGATCTCGATTGGTTCTGTAAGCGGGCGGTATTCCGAAAAATCATTCCGATCCGTAGTCATATGCGAGCTGGCTCCACTATCAAGGAGCCAGGTGGACGATCGCTCACCACCAGCGGTCATAGCGGAGAACGCGAACTCCGAACCACCGGCATTGCCCTTCAGCCTCGGGCAATCTTGTTTCTTGTGGCCAGCTTCGTGGCATTCATAGCATCGGCCCTTGAACTCCTTCTTGTCACCACCATTATGCCCTTTGCGTCCGTGTCTCTTGGCATTTCGTCCACGTCGGCCTCCACGCCCATTCTGGAACCTTCCACCATTATCACTCACCGTCGCCTTGAATGCTTGCTCCTTCACCTCGCGTTTCTGAATCATCTCATATTCGCGTCGGAGCATCTCTTTCGCATCCAGAAGTGTCACACGGTCGCGCACTTCGATGAGCCGCACCATCGCGTCGTACTCACTTGGCACACTACCAAGGAGGATCACCAGCTTCTCCTCTTCAGGCAGAGCGTCACCAACCGCAGCCAACTTCGCACACAATTCATCGAACTGCACCAGATGCTCCATGAGACTCCCACCACTGGCCAATAACGAACCCGAACGAGATCCTCAGCGACGACAACTACTTCCTGTGGGAGTTTAACGCCCGCATGGCATTGGCCAGGAAGGACCTCCTCGACCATCTCGAGGTGAAGCCAGAAGACGCAGTGAACGCCCCCGCCCAATGGAAAGCCGCCGATGTGAAGGCGCTGGCTGTGGTGTCGAAGCTGTTGAGTCCAACGTACCAGATGATGGTGAGAGAAGCCAATTCTGCATGGGAAGCATGGCAAATTCTGCGTGCATTTTTCATGAAGCAGAGTCTGCACAACCGTGTGCAGCTGCGCAAGCAACTCCACGAGTTCGCGATGGCCAGTGGTGGGAGTCTCATGGAGCATCTGGTGCAGTTCGATGAATTGTGTGCGAAGTTGGCTGCGGTTGGTGACGCTCTGCCTAAAGAGGAGAAGCTGGTGATCCTCCTTGGTAGTGTGCCAAGTGAGTACGACGCGATGGTGCGGCTCATCGAAGCGCGCGACCGTGTGACACTTCTGGATGCGAAAGAGATGCTCCGACGCGAATATGAGATGATTCAGAAACGCGAGGTGAAGGAGCAAGCATTCAAGGCGACGGTGAGTGATATTGGTGGAAGGTTCCAGAATGGGCGTGGAGGCCGACGTGGACGAAATGCCAAGGGACACGGACGCAAAGGGCATAATGGTAGTGACAAGAAGGAGTTCAAGGGCCGATGCTATGAATGCCACGAAGCTGGCCACAAGAAACAAGATTGCCCGAGGCTGAAGGGCAATGCCGGTGGTTCGGAGTTCGCGTTCTCCGCTATGACCGCTGGTGGTGAGCGATCGTCCACCTGGCTCCTTGATAGTGGAGCCAGCTCGCATATGACTACGGATCGGAATGATTTTTCGGAATACCGCCCGCTTACAGAACCAATCGAGATCATGGTGGCAAATGGCCAGCGAGTTGCCGCCATAGGTATGGGTACCGTGCGAGTTAACTTTACCGGAGGCGTGCGGGTGAAGTTGACGGATGTTCTCCACGTTCAGAAATTGGACCGAAAGCTACTGTCGGTTCCTGCACTCATGTCCAAGAATCTCGCTGTGCAATTCGACAAGACCGGTGCCTCCATTTTGCAGAATGGCCGTGTTGTTGTTCGAGTCCCTCGGATTGGGAAACTGTACGCGTGTGAACTAAAGTACAGAACGGAAGGCAACGCGTATACGGCATTTGATGGTGAGTCAAATGATAAAGCCTACGAAGTCATTCACGCGCGCCTGGGGCACGTCTCCGATACCAAGCTAAAGTTAATTGCTCGCGCGTGCGATGGTGTCCCCCCTATGGCTTTGTTTCAATCGGATGGTGGTGTTTGCAGTGGCTGTGCGCAAGGAAAAATGACCACGAGCTCGTACGCGCACCAATCGGGTAGCGAGATAAAGACAGGTCGCCCATTCGAGATTGTGCACACGGATGTGATGGGGCCAATAAAACCGAAGTCCAAGGGTGGTGCGGTATACATCGTGGTCTTCGTGGACGACTTCAGCCGAGTAGTGTTCGTCAACTTCATCAAGCAGAAGTCTCAAGTGTTCGATTGCTTCAAGGCATTCTGCACTCAGGTTAAGGTGCAACACGGCTGCAAGGTGATGTGTGTTCGTAGTGACAACGGTGGTGAATATGTGAGCAAGCGCTTCGGCAAGTTCTGTGCGTCCAAAGGGATCATTCACCAGACGAGTGCGCCATACAGCCCCCAGCAAAATGGGACCGCTGAGCGTATGAACCGGACACTAGCTGACATGGCCCGATCGATGCTACACTACATGCGAGTGGACCGTGTGTGGTGGGCTGAAGCGTTTCGGACTGCAGCTTACATCGTCAACCGTATCCCGAATACTGCGCGACCGATCAGAGCCCCCTCGAAGTATTAACCGGAAAGCGCCAGTCACTCGAAGACCTTCGTGTATTTGGTGCTCGTGGCTACGTACATGTTGACAAGCCAAACGTAGGCAAACTTGATCCTCGAGCTCACCGTTGCCTCTTCCTTGGATACGCTGATGGTTCGAAAGCGTATCGTGTGTGGGATTACGACGACGAGCGCATCGTGATTTCGCGATCGGTGCATCTGAATGAGCGACCACCAGACACGTTCCAAGCCGTCAGTGATGACTCAAGTTGCTTTCCTTGGGTGGTTAGCATCAATGATCACGATTCCGTGAGTTATATTCCGCCACCGCGACCAGTGAATGAGAACGACCATGATGCAACTGCGGATGTCGACGATGCCGCCGACGTTGAAATGGAAGAAGTGCCCCCTACCGATGCTCAAATCTCACCCGTTCCTACTGATGCTTTGGACAGGGGGAGTAACAGCCAGATGCAAGTTGTCCAGCGCATCAGTCCTTCCACTGCTACCGAAGATCAGCAGATGCAGCTCGCCCAGCGTCCTGATTGCGATATCGTCCCGCACTCGACACGTTTACACCCATCTCTGTGAGGAGGAAACGCAGCCACAGTACTTCTTGAGCGGTAAGTGCGAGAGCCATGTACTCGGCTTCAGCAGTTGATAATGCGACGGTCGCTTGACGCCTGCACTTGTAGATGACCGGACCGTCAGCCATCTTCACCATCACACCAGACGTCGAGCGTCGCGTCTCCTTATCACCACCCCAGTTCGCGTCGCAGTATGTCACGATATTCTTGCCCTTTGCCGTGTAGTGGATGCCGATCGAAAGAGTGGCCTTGAGGTAGCGAAGTACACGTAGCGCAGCATTCCAATGCATCTCACGCGGCGTATCGAGGTACTGAGAGAGTATCGACAGCACGTAGCCAATGTCGGGACGTGTGGCATTGGCAACGTACAGCATTGATCCGATTAGTTCGCGGTACTTATTTTTGTCTGTGCATACACCGTGCTTGTCGGATGGGCTGAGATCTTGACCAATTACCATTGGGTTGCGGACACCATGAGCAGATACTTGACCAAAACGCTCGAGCAACTTGGTTATAAACTGAGATTGCTTCACCACCATTTCACCACGTTTCCGATCGTGAAGTACTTCCATCCCGAGAACGAAACGAGCATCACCGAGAGATTTGACCGTGAAGTGCGACGCGAGACCAGTACACACGGATCGCGCTTGTTCCTCTGTTTTGCAGCCAACAAGTAGATCGTCTACGTAGAGCACCACAAAAACCGCGGCCGCTGGGTCACTGTCATCTCGTCGAACGAAGAGACAAGGATCAGCTCGACACTGTTTGAAACCGAGACGCTTGAACACGTCGCGGATGGTACGGTGCCACACAGCTGCAGCTTGCTTGAGTCCATAGAGGCTGCGGCGGAGTCTGCAAACCAATTCCGGCGCCACATTCACTCCTTCAGGGGGATTCATAAACACTGTTTCGTCAAGCTTTCCATTTAGAAATGCGGTCTCAATGTCAAACTGGCGAATCATGAGGCGTCGAGAGCAGCACAATGCGAGAAAGACCCGGATCGTGTTCATGCTTGCCACTGGTGAGTATGTGTGGGTATAGTCTATGCCGCGAGTCTGGAGGAAACCTCGAGCGACTAGACGTGCCTTGTATCGCTTAACCGCTCCATTCTCGTCGTACTTCTTCGCGAATACCCATTTGCATCCGATCACCTTGTTTCCTTGAGGTCGTCGCACCATGTCCCACGTGTGGCTCCGCACATGCGACCGAATCTCAGCACGTATAGCTTCCTTCCATTGTGGAGCGTCAGGGGCCGCCATTGCTTCAGCGTATGATGTAGGCAGCTCAGACACCGCCAACGCAATTTCGTACTCATCCAGGCGTGGTCGCTTGCTTTCTGGTTCTGGCTCATCGTCATTTTCAGCGCCACCAAGATGCAAAGGCATATCTCCATCAGTCAGTAGACGCGGTTGTTCATACGTGATCGATCGAGGGCGAATGGAACCACCACTGAACACTATGCGATTCTCTGATGCATCGAAGCCGACGCCAACACCTTCACCATGAGGGATTATTGCTGACGGTGCGCACGGATCACATCCGGCAGCACGGACGAGGTCAAGGCTCGGGTTGAGATGCTGGACGATGGCGGGGCGATCGATCGACCGACTTAGATGTTGTGAGTGCGGGACGATATCGCAATCAGGCGCTGGGCGAGCTGCATCTGCTGATCTTCGGTAGCAGTGGAAGGACTGATGCGCTGGACAACTTGCATCTGGCTGTTACTCCCCCTGTCCAAAGCATCAGTAGGAACGGGTGAGATTTGAGCATCGGTAGGGGGCACTTCTTCCATTTCAACGTCGGCGGCATCGTCGACATCCGCAGTTGCATCATGGTCGTTCTCATTCACTGGTCGCGGTGGCGGAATATAACTCACGGAATCGTGATCATTGATGCTAACCACCCAAGGAAAGCAACTTGAGTCATCACTGACGGCTTGGAACGTGTCTGGTGGTCGCTCATTCAGATGCACCGATCGCGAAATCACGATGCGCTCGTCGTCGTAATCCCACACACGATACGCTTTCGAACCATCAGCGTATCCAAGGAAGAGGCAACGGTGAGCTCGAGGATCAAGTTTGCCTACGTTTGGCTTGTCAACATGTACGTAGCCACGAGCACCAAATACACGAAGGTCTTCGAGTGACTGGCGCTTTCCGGTTAATACTTCGAGGGGGCTCTGATCCGGTCGCGCAGTATTCGGGATACGGTTGACGATGTAAGCTGCAGTCCGAAACGCTTCAGCCCACCACACACGGTCCACTCGCATGTAGTGTAGCATCGACCGGAGCCACACGTGGGACATGGTGCGACGACCTCAAGGAAACAAGGTGATCGGATGCAAATGGGTATTCGCGAAGAAGTACGACGAGAATGGAGCGGTTAAGCGATACAAGGCACGTCTAGTCGCTCGAGGTTTCCTCCAGACTCGCGGCATAGACTATACCCACACATACTCACCAGTGGCAAGCATGAACACGATCCGGGTCTTTCTCGCATTGTGCTGCTCTCGACGCCTCATGATTCGCCAGTTTGACATTGAGACCGCATTTCTAAATGGAAAGCTTGACGAAACAGTGTTTATGAATCCCCTGAAGGAGTGAATGTGGCGCCGGAATTGGTTTGCAGACTCCGCCGCAGCCTCTATGGACTCAAGCAAGCTGCAGCTGTGTGGCACCGTACCATCCGCGACGTGTTCAAGCGTCTCGGTTTCAAACAGTGTCGAGCTGATCCTTGTCTCTTCGTTCGACGAGATGACAGTGACCCAGCGGCCGCGGTTTTTGGAGTTCGCGTTCTCCGCTATGACCGCTGGTGGTGAGCGATCGTCCACCTGGCTCCTTGATAGTGGAGCCAGCTCGCATATGACTACGGATCGGAATGATTTTTCGGAATACCGCCCGCTTACAGAACCAATCGAGATCATGGTGGCAAATGGCCAGCGAGTTGCCGCCATAGGTATGGGTACCGTGCGAGTTAACTTTACCGGAGGCGTGCGGGTGAAGTTGACGGATGTTCTCCACGTTCAGAAATTGGACCGAAAGCTACTGTCGGTTCCTGCACTCATGTCCAAGAATCTCGCTGTGCAATTCGACAAGACCGGTGCCTCCATTTTGCAGAATGGCCGTGTTGTTGTTCGAGTCCCTCGGATTGGGAAACTGTACGCGTGTGAACTAAAGTACAGAACGGAAGGCAACGCGTATACGGCATTTGATGGTGAGTCAAGTGATAAAGCCTACGAAGTCATTCACGCGCGCCTGGGGCACGTCTCCGATACCAAGCTAAAGCTAGTTGCTAGCGCGTGCGATGGTACCCCCCTATGGCTTTGTCTCAATCGGATGGTGGTGTCTGCGGTGGCTGTGCGCAAGGAAAAATGACCACAAGCTCGTACGCGCACCAATCGGGTAGCGAGATAAAGACAGGTCGCCCATTCGAGATTGTGCACACGGATGTGATGGGGCCAATAAAACCGAAGTCCAAGGGTGGTGCGGTATACATCGTGGTCTTCGTGGACGACTTCAGCCGAGAAGTGTTCGTCAACTTCATCAAGCAGAAGTCTGAAGTGTTCGATTGCTTCAAGGCATTCTGCACTCAGGTTAAGGTGCAACACGGCTGCAAGGTGATGTGTGTTCGTAGTGACAACGGTGGTGAATATGTGAGCAAGCGCTTGGCAAGTTCTGTGCGTCCAAAGGGATCATTCACCAGACGAGTGCGCCATACAGCCCCCAGCAAAATGGGACCGCTGAGCGTATGAACCGGACACTAGCTGACATGGCCCGGTCGATGCTACACTACATGCGAGTGGACCGTGTGTGGTGGGCTGAAGCGTTTCGGACTGCAGCTTACATCGTCAACCGTATCCCGAATACTGCGCGACCGGATCAGAGCCCCCTCGAAGTATTAACCGGAAAGCGCCAGTCACTCGAAGACCTTCGTGTATTTGGTGCTCGTGGCTACGTACATGTTGACAAGCCAAACGTAGGCAAACTTGATCCTCGAGCTCACCGTTGCCTCTTCCTTGGATACGCTGATGGTTCGAAAGCGTATCGTGTGTGGGATTACGACGACGAGCGCATCGTGATTTCGCGATCGGTGCATCTGAATGAGCGACCACCAGACACGTTCCAAGCCGTCAGTGATGACTCAAGTTGCTTTCCTTGGGTGGTTAGCATCAATGATCACGATTCCGTGAGTTATATTCCGCCACCGCGACCAGTGAATGAGAACGACCATGATGCAACTGCGGATGTCGACGATGCCGCCGACGTTGAAATGGAAGAAGTGCCCCCTACCGATGCTCAAATCTCACCCGTTCCTACTGATGCTTTGGACAGGGGGAGTAACAGCCAGATGCAAGTTGTCCAGCGCATCAGTCCTTCCACTGCTACCGAAGATCAGCAGATGCAGCTCGCCCAGCGTCCTGATTGCGATATCGTCCCGCACTCACAACATCTAAGTCGGTCGATCGATCGCCCCGCCATCGTCCAGCATCTCAACCCGAGCCTTGACCTCGTCCGTGCTGCCGGATGTGATCCGTGCGCACCGTCAGCAATAATCCCTCATGGTGAAGGTGTTGGCGTCGGCTTCGATGCATCAGAGAATCGCATAGTGTTCAGTGGTGGTTCCATTCGCCCTCGATCGATCACGTATGAACAACCGCGTCTACTGACTGATGGAGATATGCCTTTGCATCTTGATGGCGCTGAAAATGACGATGAGCCAGAACCAGAAAGCAAGCGACCACGCCTGGATGAGTACGAAATTGCGTTGGCGGTGTCTGAGCTGCCTACATCATACGCTGAAGCAATGGCGGCCCCTGACGCTCCACAATGGAAGGAAGCTATACGTGCTGAGATTCGGTCGCATGTGCGGAGCCACACGTGGGACATGGTGCGACGACCTCAAGGAAACAAGGTGATCGGATGCAAATGGGTATTCGCGAAGAAGTACGACGAGAATGGAGCGGTTAAGCGATACAAGGCACGTCTAGTCGCTCGAGGTTTCCTCCAGACTCGCGGCATAGACTATACCCACACATACTCACCAGTGGCAAGCATGAACACGATCCGGGTCTTTCTCGCATTGTGCTGCTCTCGACGCCTCATGATTCGCCAGTTTGACATTGAGACCGCATTTCTAAATGGAAAGCTTGACGAAACAGTGTTTATGAATCCCCCTGAAGGAGTGAATGTGGCGCCGGAATTGGTTTGCAGACTCCGCCGCAGCCTCTATGGACTCAAGCAAGCTGCAGCTGTGTGGCACCGTACCATCCGCGACGTGTTCAAGCGTCTCGGTTTCAAACAGTGTCGAGCTGATCCTTGTCTCTTCGTTCGACGAGATGACAGTGACCCAGCGGCCGCGGTTTTTGTGGTGCTCTACGTAGACGATCTACTTGTTGGCTGCAAAACAGAGGAACAAGCGCGATCCGTGTGTACTGGTCTCGCGTCGCACTTCACGGTCAAATCACTCGGTGATGCT
The DNA here is from genome assembly GCA_001695595.3 of Plasmopara viticola. Lineage (NCBI taxonomy): Eukaryota > Oomycota > Peronosporomycetes > Peronosporales > Peronosporaceae > Plasmopara > Plasmopara viticola. Next base: position 891,175 of record MBPM02000017.1, read on the forward strand.
CGTTTCGTTCTCGGGATGGAAGTACTTCACGATCGGAAACGTGGTGAAATGGTGGTGAAGCAATCTCAGTTTATAACCAAGTTGCTCGAGCGTTTTGGTCAAGTATCTGCTCATGGTGTCCGCAACCCAATGGTAATTGGTCAAGATCTCAGCCCATCCGACAAGCACGGTGTATGCACAGACAAAAATAAGTACCGCGAACTAATCGGATCAATGCTGTACGTTGCCAATGCCACACGTCCCGACATTGGCTACGTGCTGTCGATACTCTCTCAGTACCTCGATACGCCGCGTGAGATGCATTGGAATGCTGCGCTACGTGTACTTCGCTACCTCAAGGCCACTCTTTCGATCGGCATCCACTACACGGCAAAGGGCAAGAATATCGTGACATACTGCGACGCGAACTGGGGTGGTGATAAGGAGACGCGACGCTCGACGTCTGGTGTGATGGTGAAGATGGCTGACGGTCCGGTCATCTACAAGAGCAAGCGTCAAGCGACCGTCGCATTATCAACTGCTGAAGCCGAGTACATGGCTCTCGCACTTACCGCTCAAGAAGTACTGTGGCTGCGTTTCCTCCTCACAGAGATGGGTGTAAACGTGTCGAGTGCGTCGACGATCTACATGGACAACCAGTCGGCGATTAGTATGGCAACTAACCACGGATACACCCCACGCGCCAAGCACATCGACCTCCGAGCTCACTTCGTCCGTGACTACGTCGAGAAGGGCACCATCAAGGTGGAGTACGTACCATCGGAGTCTCAGCTAGCGGATATGTTAACGAAGGCCATTCCGACGCCGCGCTTTGTGGAGCTTCGTGACGCATGCGGACTTGTGGACTGTCAAGTTGAGGGGGAGTGTAACGGCCTCTAATTGGGTGTCCCACAGTATGTGCCAACTTGACATATAAGAGAAATAGTCACATTCTAGAATATCGAGACAGAAGAACACGTGGCTACAAGTGAGTAAGAGCCTATAGTTTTCTTTATTCCTATGAATTTACTTTCCATTTTGCACTGCGACAATCACATTGTTATAGGTTATGAGCCCAATAACGAACCCGAACGAGATCCTCAGCGACGACAACTACTTCCTGTGGGAGTTTAACGCCCGCATGGCATTGGCCAGGAAGGACCTCCTCGACCATCTCGAGGTGAAGCCAGAAGACGCAGTGAACGCCCCCGCCCAATGGAAAGCCGCCGATGTGAAGGCGCTGGCTGTGGTGTCGAAGCTGTTGAGTCCAACGTACCAGATGATGGTGAGGGAAGCCAATTCTGCATGGGAAGCATGGCAAATTCTGCGTGCATTTTTCATGAAGCAGAGTCTGCACAACCGTGTGCAGCTGCGCAAGCAACTCCACGAGTTCGCGATGGCCAGTGGTGGGAGTCTCATGGAGCATCTGGTGCAGTTCGATGAATTGTGTGCGAAGTTGGCTGCGGTTGGTGACGCTCTGCCTGAAGAGGAGAAGCTGGTGATCCTCCTTGGTAGTGTGCCAAGTGAGTACGACGCGATGGTGCGGCTCATCGAAGTGCGCGACCGTGTGACACTTCTGGATGCGAAAGAGATGCTCCGACGCGAATATGAGATGATTCAGAAACGCGAGGTGAAGGAGCAAGCATTCAAGGCGACGGTGAGTGATAATGGTGGAAGGTTCCAGAATGGGCGTGGAGGCCGACGTGGACGAAATGCCAAGAGACACGGACGCAAAGGGCATAATGGTGGTGACAAGAAGGAGTTCAAGGGCCGATGCTATGAATGCCACGAAGCTGGCCACAAGAAACAAGATTGCCCGAGGCTGAAGGGCAATGCCGGTGGTTCGGAGTTCGCGTTCTCCGCTATGACCGCTGGTGGTGAGCGATCGTCCACCTGGCTCCTTGATAGTGGAGCCAGCTCGCATATGACTACGGATCGGAATGATTTTTCGGAATACCGCCCGCTTACAGAACCAATCGAGATCATGGTGGCAAATGGCCAGCGAGTTGCCGCCATAGGTATGGGTACCGTGCGAGTTAACTTTACCGGAGGCGTGCGGGTGAAGTTGACGGATGTTCTCCACGTTCAGAAATTGGACCGAAAGCTACTGTCGGTTCCTGCACTCATGTCCAAGAATCTCGCTGTGCAATTCGACAAGACCGGTGCCTCCATTTTGCAGAATGGCCGTGTTGTTGTTCGAGTCCCTCGGATTGGGAAACTGTACGCGTGTGAACTAAAGTACAGAACGGAAGGCAACGCGTATACGGCATTTGATGGTGAGTCAAATGATAAAGCCTACGAAGTCATTCACGCGCGCCTGGGGCACGTCTCCGATACCAAGCTAAAGCTAGTTGCTAGCGCGTGCGATGGTATCCCCCCTATGGCTTTGTCTCAATCGGATGGTGGTGTCTGCGGTGGCTGTGCGCAAGGAAAAATGACCACAAGCTCGTACGCGCACCAATCGGGTAGCGAGATAAAGACAGGTCGCCCATTCGAGATTGTGCACACGGATGTGATGGGGCCAATAAAACCGAAGTCCAAGGGTGGTGCGGTATACATCGTGGTCTTCGTGGACGACTTCAGCCGAGAAGTGTTCGTCAACTTCATCAAGCAGAAGTCTGAAGTGTTCGATTGCTTCAAGGCATTCTGCACTCAGGTTAAGGTGCAACACGGCTGCAAGGTGATGTGTGTTCGTAGTGACAACGGTGGTGAATATGTGAGCAAGCGCTTCGGCAAGTTCTGTGCGTCCAAAGGGATCATTCACCAGACGAGTGCGCCATACAGCCCCCAGCAAAATGGGACCGCTGAGCGTATGAACCGGACACTAGCTGACATGGCCCGGTCGATGCTACACTACATGCGAGTGGACCGTGTGTGGTGGGCTGAAGCGTTTCGGACTGCAGCTTACATCGTCAACCGTATCCCGAATACTGCGCGACCGGATCAGAGCCCCCTCGAAGTATTAACCGGAAAGCGCCAGTCACTCGAAGACCTTCGTGTATTTGGTGCTCGTGGCTACGTACATGTTGACAAGCCAAACGTAGGCAAACTTGATCCTCGAGCTCACCGTTGCCTCTTCCTTGGATACGCTGATGGTTCGAAAGCGTATCGTGTGTGGGATTACGACGACGAGCGCATCGTGATTTCGCGATCGGTGCATCTGAATGAGCGACCACCAGACACGTTCCAAGCCGTCAGTGATGACTCAAGTTGCTTTCCTTGGGTGGTTAGCATCAATGATCACGATTCCGTGAGTTATATTCCGCCACCGCGACCAGTGAATGAGAACGACCATGATGCAACTGCGGATGTCGACGATGCCGCCGACGTTGAAATGGAAGAAGTGCCCCCTACCGATGCTCAAATCTCACCCGTTCCTACTGATGCTTTGGACAGGGGGAGTAACAGCCAGATGCAAGTTGTCCAGCGCATCAGTCCTTCCACTGCTACCGAAGATCAGCAGATGCAGCTCGCCCAGCGTCCTGATTGCGATATCGTCCCGCACTCACAACATCTAAGTCGGTCGATCGATCGCCCCGCCATCGTCCAGCATCTCAACCCGAGCCTTGACCTCGTCCGTGCTGCCGGATGTGATCCGTGCGCACCGTCAGCAATAATCCCTCATGGTGAAGGTGTTGGCGTCGGCTTCGATGCATCAGAGAATCGCATAGTGTTCAGTGGTGGTTCCATTCGCCCTCGATCGATCACGTATGAACAACCGCGTCTACTGACTGATGGAGATATGCCTTTGCATCTTGGTGGCGCTGAAAATGACGATGAGCCAGAACCAGAAAGCAAGCGACCACGCCTGGATGAGTACGAAATTGCGTTGGCGGTGTCTGAGCTGCCTACATCATACGCTGAAGCAATGGCGGCCCCTGACGCTCCACAATGGAAGGAAGCTATACGTGCTGAGATTCGGTCGCATGTGCGGAGCCACACGTGGGACATGGTGCGACGACCTCAAGGAAACAAGGTGATCGGATGCAAATGGGTATTCGCGAAGAAGTACGACGAGAATGGAGCGGTTAAGCGATACAAGGCACGTCTAGTCGCTCGAGGTTTCCTCCAGACTCGCGGCATAGACTATACCCACACATACTCACCAGTGGCAAGCATGAACACGATCCGGGTCTTTCTCGCATTGTGCTGCTCTCGACGCCTCATGATTCGCCAGTTTGACATTGAGACCGCATTTCTAAATGGAAAGCTTGACGAAACAGTGTTTATGAATCCCCCTGAAGGAGTGAATGTGGCGCCGGAATTGGTTTGCAGACTCCGCCGCAGCCTCTATGGACTCAAGCAAGCTGCAGCTGTGTGGCACCGTACCATCCGCGACGTGTTCAAGCGTCTCGGTTTCAAACAGTGTCGAGCTGATCCTTGTCTCTTCGTTCGACGAGATGACAGTGACCCAGCGGCCGCGGTTTTTGTGGTGCTCTACGTAGACGATCTACTTGTTGGCTGCAAAACAGAGGAACAAGCGCGATCCGTGTGTACTGGTCTCGCGTCGCACTTCACGGTCAAATCACTCGGTGATGCTCGTTTCGTTCTCGGGATGGAAGTACTTCACGATCGGAAACGTGGTGAAATGGTGGTGAAGCAATCTCAGTTTATAACCAAGTTGCTCGAGCGTTTTGGTCAAGTATCTGCTCATGGTGTCCGCAACCCAATGGTAATTGGTCAAGATCTCAGCCCATCCGACAAGCACGGTGTATGCACAGACAAAAATAAGTACCGCGAACTAATCGGATCAATGCTGTACGTTGCCAATGCCACACGTCCCGACATTGGCTACGTGCTGTCGATACTCTCTCAGTACCTCGATACGCCGCGTGAGATGCATTGGAATGCTGCGCTACGTGTACTTCGCTACCTCAAGGCCACTCTTTCGATCGGCATCCACTACACGGCAAAGGGCAAGAATATCGTGACATACTGCGACGCGAACTGGGGTGGTGATAAGGAGACGCGACGCTCGACGTCTGGTGTGATGGTGAAGATGGCTGACGGTCCGGTCATCTACAAGAGCAAGCGTCAAGCGACCGTCGCATTATCAACTGCTGAAGCCGAGTACATGGCTCTCGCACTTACCGCTCAAGAAGTACTGTGGCTGCGTTTCCTCCTCACAGAGATGGGTGTAAACGTGTCGAGTGCGTCGACGATCTACATGGACAACCAGTCGGCGATTAGTATGGCAACTAACCACGGATACACCCCACGCGCCAAGCACATCGACCTCCGAGCTCACTTCGTCCGTGACTACGTCGAGAAGGGCACCATCAAGGTGGAGTACGTACCATCGGAGTCTCAGCTAGCGGATATGTTAACGAAGGCCATTCCGACGCCGCGCTTTGTGGAGCTTCGTGACGCATGCGGACTTGTGGACTGTCAAGTTGAGGGGGAGTGTAACGGCCTCTAATTGGGTGTCCCACAGTATGTGCCAACTTGACAGTGTGCCAAGTGAGTACGACGCGATGGTGCGGCTCATCGAAGTGCGCGACCGTGTGACACTTCTGGATGCGAAAGAGATGCTCCGACGCGAATATGAGATGATTCAGAAACGCGAGGTGAAGGAGCAAGCATTCAAGGCGACGGTGAGTGATAATGGTGGAAGGTTCCAGAATGGGCGTGGAGGCCGACGTGGACGAAATGCCAAGAGACACGGACGCAAAGGGCATAATGGTGGTGACAAGAAGGAGTTCAAGGGCCGATGCTATGAATGCCACGAAGCTGGCCACAAGAAACAAGATTGCCCGAGGCTGAAGGGCAATGCCGGTGGTTCGGAGTTCGCGTTCTCCGCTATGACCGCTGGTGGTGAGCGATCGTCCACCTGGCTCCTTGATAGTGGAGCCAGCTCGCATATGACTACGGATCGGAATGATTTTTCGGAATACCGCCCGCTTACAGAACCAATCGAGATCATGGTGGCAAATGGCCAGCGAGTTGCCGCCATAGGTATGGGTACCGTGCGAGTTAACTTTACCGGAGGCGTGCGGGTGAAGTTGACGGATGTTCTCCACGTTCAGAAATTGGACCGAAAGCTACTGTCGGTTCCTGCACTCATGTCCAAGAATCTCGCTGTGCAATTCGACAAGACCGGTGCCTCCATTTTGCAGAATGGCCGTGTTGTTGTTCGAGTCCCTCGGATTGGGAAACTGTACGCGTGTGAACTAAAGTACAGAACGGAAGGCAACGCGTATACGGCATTTGATGGTGAGTCAAATGATAAAGCCTACGAAGTCATTCACGCGCGCCTGGGGCACGTCTCCGATACCAAGCTAAAGCTAGTTGCTAGCGCGTGCGATGGTATCCCCCCTATGGCTTTGTCTCAATCGGATGGTGGTGTCTGCGGTGGCTGTGCGCAAGGAAAAATGACCACAAGCTCGTACGCGCACCAATCGGGTAGCGAGATAAAGACAGGTCGCCCATTCGAGATTGTGCACACGGATGTGATGGGGCCAATAAAACCGAAGTCCAAGGGTGGTGCGGTATACATCGTGGTCTTCGTGGACGACTTCAGCCGAGAAGTGTTCGTCAACTTCATCAAGCAGAAGTCTGAAGTGTTCGATTGCTTCAAGGCATTCTGCACTCAGGTTAAGGTGCAACACGGCTGCAAGGTGATGTGTGTTCGTAGTGACAACGGTGGTGAATATGTGAGCAAGCGCTTCGGCAAGTTCTGTGCGTCCAAAGGGATCATTCACCAGACGAGTGCGCCATACAGCCCCCAGCAAAATGGGACCGCTGAGCGTATGAACCGGACACTAGCTGACATGGCCCGGTCGATGCTACACTACATGCGAGTGGACCGTGTGTGGTGGGCTGAAGCGTTTCGGACTGCAGCTTACATCGTCAACCGTATCCCGAATACTGCGCGACCGGATCAGAGCCCCCTCGAAGTATTAACCGGAAAGCGCCAGTCACTCGAAGACCTTCGTGTATTTGGTGCTCGTGGCTACGTACATGTTGACAAGCCAAACGTAGGCAAACTTGATCCTCGAGCTCACCGTTGCCTCTTCCTTGGATACGCTGATGGTTCGAAAGCGTATCGTGTGTGGGATTACGACGACGAGCGCATCGTGATTTCGCGATCGGTGCATCTGAATGAGCGACCACCAGACACGTTCCAAGCCGTCAGTGATGACTCAAGTTGCTTTCCTTGGGTGGTTAGCATCAATGATCACGATTCCGTGAGTTATATTCCGCCACCGCGACCAGTGAATGAGAACGACCATGATGCAACTGCGGATGTCGACGATGCCGCCGACGTTGAAATGGAAGAAGTGCCCCCTACCGATGCTCAAATCTCACCCGTTCCTACTGATGCTTTGGACAGGGGGAGTAACAGCCAGATGCAAGTTGTCCAGCGCATCAGTCCTTCCACTGCTACCGAAGATCAGCAGATGCAGCTCGCCCAGCGTCCTGATTGCGATATCGTCCCGCACTCACAACATCTAAGTCGGTCGATCGATCGCCCCGCCATCGTCCAGCATCTCAACCCGAGCCTTGACCTCGTCCGTGCTGCCGGATGTGATCCGTGCGCACCGTCAGCAATAATCCCTCATGGTGAAGGTGTTGGCGTCGGCTTCGATGCATCAGAGAATCGCATAGTGTTCAGTGGTGGTTCCATTCGCCCTCGATCGATCACGTATGAACAACCGCGTCTACTGACTGATGGAGATATGCCTTTGCATCTTGGTGGCGCTGAAAATGACGATGAGCCAGAACCAGAAAGCAAGCGACCACGCCTGGATGAGTACGAAATTGCGTTGGCGGTGTCTGAGCTGCCTACATCATACGCTGAAGCAATGGCGGCCCCTGACGCTCCACAATGGAAGGAAGCTATACGTGCTGAGATTCGGTCGCATGTGCGGAGCCACACGTGGGACATGGTGCGACGACCTCAAGGAAACAAGGTGATCGGATGCAAATGGGTATTCGCGAAGAAGTACGACGAGAATGGAGCGGTTAAGCGATACAAGGCACGTCTAGTCGCTCGAGGTTTCCTCCAGACTCGCGGCATAGACTATACCCACACATACTCACCAGTGGCAAGCATGAACACGATCCGGGTCTTTCTCGCATTGTGCTGCTCTCGACGCCTCATGATTCGCCAGTTTGACATTGAGACCGCATTTCTAAATGGAAAGCTTGACGAAACAGTGTTTATGAATCCCCCTGAAGGAGTGAATGTGGCGCCGGAATTGGTTTGCAGACTCCGCCGCAGCCTCTATGGACTCAAGCAAGCTGCAGCTGTGTGGCACCGTACCATCCGCGACGTGTTCAAGCGTCTCGGTTTCAAACAGTGTCGAGCTGATCCTTGTCTCTTCGTTCGACGAGATGACAGTGACCCAGCGGCCGCGGTTTTTGTGGTGCTCTACGTAGACGATCTACTTGTTGGCTGCAAAACAGAGGAACAAGCGCGATCCGTGTGTACTGGTCTCGCGTCGCACTTCACGGTCAAATCTCTCGGTGATGCTCGTTTCGTTCTCGGGATGGAAGTACTTCACGATCGGAAACGTGGTGAAATGGTGGTGAAGCAATCTCAGTTTATAACCAAGTTGCTCGAGCGTTTTGGTCAAGTATCTGCTCATGGTGTCCGCAACCCAATGGTAATTGGTCAAGATCTCAGCCCATCCGACAAGCACGGTGTATGCACAGACAAAAATAAGTACCGCGAACTAATCGGATCAATGCTGTACGTTGCCAATGCCACACGTCCCGACATTGGCTACGTGCTGTCGATACTCTCTCAGTACCTCGATACGCCGCGTGAGATGCATTGGAATGCTGCGCTACGTGTACTTCGCTACCTCAAGGCCACTCTTTCGATCGGCATCCACTACACGGCAAAGGGCAAGAATATCGTGACATACTGCGACGCGAACTGGGGTGGTGATAAGGAGACGCGACGCTCGACGTCTGGTGTGATGGTGAAGATGGCTGACGGTCCGGTCATCTACAAGAGCAAGCGTCAAGCGACCGTCGCATTATCAACTGCTGAAGCCGAGTACATGGCTCTCGCACTTACCGCTCAAGAAGTACTGTGGCTGCGTTTCCTCCTCACAGAGATGGGTGTAAACGTGTCGAGTGCGTCGACGATCTACATGGACAACCAGTCGGCGATTAGTATGGCAACTAACCACGGATACACCCCACGCGCCAAGCACATCGACCTCCGAGCTCACTTCGTCCGTGACTACGTCGAGAAGGGCACCATCAAGGTGGAGTACGTACCATCGGAGTCTCAGCTAGCGGATATGTTAACGAAGGCCATTCCGACGCCGCGCTTTGTGGAGCTTCGTGACGCATGCGGACTTGTGGACTGTCAAGTTGAGGGGGAGTGTAACGGCCTCTAATTGGGTGTCCCACAGTATGTGCCAACTTGACATATAAGAGAAATAGTCACATTCTAGAATATCGAGACAGAAGAACACGTGGCTACAAGTGAGTAAGAGCCTATAGTTTGCTTTATTCCTATGAATTTACTTTCCATTTTGCACTGCGACAATCACATTGTTATAGGTTATGAGTGCGGGACGATATCGCAATCAGGACGCTGGGCGAGCTGCATCTGCTGATCTTCGGTAGCAGTGGAAGGACTGATGCGCTGGACAACTTGCATCTGGCTGTTACTCCCCCTGTCCAAAGCATCAGTAGGAACGGGTGAGATTTGAGCATCGGTAGGGGGCACTTCTTCCTTGGATACGCTGATGGTTCGAAAGCGTATCGTGTGTGGGATTACGACGACGAGCGCATCGTGATTTCGCGATCGGTGCATCTGAATGAGCGACCACCAGACACGTTCCAAGCCGTCAGTGATGACTCAAGTTGCTTTCCTTGGGTGGTTAGCATCAATGATCACGATTCCGTGAGTTATATTCCGCCACCGCGACCAGTGAATGAGAACGACCATGATGCAACTGCGGATGTCGACGATGCCGCCGACGTTGAAATGGAAGAAGTGCCCCCTACCGATGCTCAAATCTCACCCGTTCCTACTGATGCTTTGGACAGGGGGAGTAACAGCCAGATGCAAGTTGTCCAGCGCATCAGTCCTTCCACTGCTACCGAAGATCAGCAGATGCAGCTCGCCCAGCGTCCTGATTGCGATATCGTCCCGCACTCACAACATCTAAGTCGGTCGATCGATCGCCCCGCCATCGTCCAGCATCTCAACCCGAGCCTTGACCTCGTCCGTGCTGCCGGATGTGATCCGTGCGCACCGTCAGCAATAATCCCTCATGGTGAAGGTGTTGGCGTCGGCTTCGATGCATCAGAGAATCGCATAGTGTTCAGTGGTGGTTCCATTCGCCCTCGATCGATCACGTATGAACAACCGCGTCTACTGACTGATGGAGATATGCCTTTGCATCTTGGTGGCGCTGAAAATGACGATGAGCCAGAACCAGAAAGCAAGCGACCACGCCTGGATGAGTACGAAATTGCGTTGGCGGTGTCTGAGCTGCCTACATCATACGCTGAAGCAATGGCGGCCCCTGACGCTCCACAATGGAAGGAAGCTATACGTGCTGAGATTCGGTCGCATGTGCGGAGCCACACGTGGGACATGGTGCGACGACCTCAAGGAAACAAGGTGATCGGATGCAAATGGGTATTCGCGAAGAAGTACGACGAGAATGGAGCGGTTAAGCGATACAAGGCACGTCTAGTCGCTCGAGGTTTCCTCCAGACTCGCGGCATAGACTATACCCACACATACTCACCAGTGGCAAGCATGAACACGATCCGGGTCTTTCTCGCATTGTGCTGCTCTCGACGCCTCATGATTCGCCAGTTTGACATTGAGACCGCATTTCTAAATGGAAAGCTTGACGAAACAGTGTTTATGAATCCCCCTGAAGGAGTGAATGTGGCGCCGGAATTGGTTTGCAGACTCCGCCGCAGCCTCTATGGACTCAAGCAAGCTGCAGCTGTGTGGCACCGTACCATCCGCGACGTGTTCAAGCGTCTCGGTTTCAAACAGTGTCGAGCTGATCCTTGTCTCTTCGTTCGACGAGATGACAGTGACCCAGCGGCCGCGGTTTTTGTGGTGCTCTACGTAGACGATCTACTTGTTGGCTGCAAAACAGAGGAACAAGCGCGATCCGTGTGTACTGGTCTCGCGTCGCACTTCACGGTCAAATCTCTCGGTGATGCTCGTTTCGTTCTCGGGATGGAAGTACTTCACGATCGGAAACGTGGTGAAATGGTGGTGAAGCAATCTCAGTTTATAACCAAGTTGCTCGAGCGTTTTGGTCAAGTATCTGCTCATGGTGTCCGCAACCCAATGGTAATTGGTCAAGATCTCAGCCCATCCGACAAGCACGGTGTATGCACAGACAAAAATAAGTACCGCGAACTAATCGGATCAATGCTGTACGTTGCCAATGCCACACGTCCCGACATTGGCTACGTGCTGTCGATACTCTCTCAGTACCTCGATACGCCGCGTGAGATGCATTGGAATGCTGCGCTACGTGTACTTCGCTACCTCAAGGCCACTCTTTCGATCGGCATCCACTACACGGCAAAGGGCAAGAATATCGTGACATACTGCGACGCGAACTGGGGTGGTGATAAGGAGACGCGACGCTCGACGTCTGGTGTGATGGTGAAGATGGCTGACGGTCCGGTCATCTACAAGAGCAAGCGTCAAGCGACCGTCGCATTATCAACTGCTGAAGCCGAGTACATGGCTCTCGCACTTACCGCTCAAGAAGTACTGTGGCTGCGTTTCCTCCTCACAGAGATGGGTGTAAACGTGTCGAGTGCGTCGACGATCTACATGGACAACCAGTCGGCGATTAGTATGGCAACTAACCACGGATACACCCCACGCGCCAAGCACATCGACCTCCGAGCTCACTTCGTCCGTGACTACGTCGAGAAGGGCACCATCAAGGTGGAGTACGTACCATCGGAGTCTCAGCTAGCGGATATGTTAACGAAGGCCATTCCGACGCCGCGCTTTGTGGAGCTTCGTGACGCATGCGGACTTGTGGACTGTCAAGTTGAGGGGGAGTGTAACGGCCTCTAATTGGGTGTCCCACAGTATGTGCCAACTTGACATATAAGAGAAATAGTCACATTCTAGAATATCGAGACAGAAGAACACGTGGCTACAAGTGAGTAAGAGCCTATAGTTTGCTTTATTCCTATGAATTTACTTTCCACTTTGCACTGCGACAATCACATTGTTATAGGTTATGAACTGAGATTGCTTCACCACCATTTCACCACGTTTCCGATCGTGAAGTACTTCCATCCCGAGAACGAAACGAGCATCACCGAGTGATTTGACCGTGAAGTGCGACGCGAGACCAGTACACACGGATCGCGCTTGTTCCTCTGTTTTGCAGCCAACAAGTAGATCGTCTACGCAGAGCACCACAAAAACCGCGGCCGCTGGGTCACTGTCATCTCGTCGAACGAAGAGACAAGGATCAGCTCGACACTGTTTGAAACCGAGACGCTTGAACACGTCGCGGATGGTACGGTGCCACACAGCTGCAGCTTGCTTGAGTCCATAGAGGCTGCGGCGGAGTCTGCAAACCAATTCCGGCGCCACATTCACTCCTTCAGGGGATTCATAAACACTGTTTCGTCAAGCTTTCCATTTAGAAATGCGGTCTCAATGTCAAACTGGCGAATCATGAGGCGTCGAGAGCAGCACAATGCGAGAAAGACCCGGATCGTGTTCATGCTTGCCACTGGTGAGTATGTGTGGGTATAGTCTATGCCGCGAGTCTGGAGGAAACCTCGAGCGACTAGACGTGCCTTGTATCGCTTAACCGCTCCATTCTCGTCGTACTTCTTCGCGAATACCCATTTGCATCCGATCACCTTGTTTCCTTGAGGTCGTCGCACCATGTCCCACGTGTGGCTCCGCACATGCGACCGAATCTCAGCACGAATAGCTTCCTTCCATTGTGGAGCGTCAGGGGCCGCCATTGCTTCAGCGTATGATGTAGGCAGCTCAGACACCGCCAACGCAATTTCGTACTCATCCAGGCGTGGTCGCTTGCTTTCTGGTTCTGGCTCATCGTCATTTTCAGCGCCACCAAGATGCAAAGGCATATCTCCATCAGTCAGTAGACGCGGTTGTTCATACGTGATCGATCGAGGGCGAATGGAACCACCACTGAACACTATGCGATTCTCTGATGCATCGAAGCCGACGCCAACACCTTCACCATGAGGGATTATTGCTGACGGTGCGCACGGATCACATCCGGCAGCACGGACGAGGTCAAGGCTCGGGTTGAGATGCTGGACGATGGCGGGGCGATCGATCGACCGACTTAGATGTTGTGAGTGCGGGACGATATCGCAATCAGGACGCTGGGCGAGCTGCATCTGCTGATCTTCGGTAGCAGTGGAAGGACTGATGCGCTGGACAACTTGCATCTGGCTGTTACTCCCCCTGTCCAAAGCATCAGTAGGAACGGGTGAGATTTGAGCATCGGTAGGGGGCACTTCTTCCATTTCAACGTCGGCGGCATCGTCGACATCCGCAGTTGCATCATGGTCGTTCTCATTCACTGGTCGCGGTGGCGGAATATAACTCACGGAATCGTGATCATTGATGCTAACCACCCAAGGAAAGCAACTTGAGTCATCACTGACGGCTTGGAACGTGTCTGGTGGTCGCTCATTCAGATGCACCGATCGCGAAATCACGATGCGCTCGTCGTCGTAATCCCACACACGATACGCTTTCGAACCATCAGCGTATCCAAGGAAGAGGCAACGGTGAGCTCGAGGATCAAGTTTGCCTACGTTTGGCTTGTCAACATGTACGTAGCCACGAGCACCAAATACACGAAGGTCTTCGAGTGACTGGCGCTTTCCGGTTAATACTTCGAGGGGGCTCTGATCCGGTCGCGCAGTATTCGGGATACGGTTGACGATGTAAGCTGCAGTCCGAAACGCTTCAGCCCACCACACACGGTCCACTCGCATGTAGTGTAGCATCGATCGGGCCATGTCAGCTAGTGTCCGGTTCATACGCTCAGCGGTCCCATTTTGCTGGGGGCTGTATGGCGCACTCGTCTGGTGAATGATCCCTTTGGACGCACAGAACTTGCCGAAGCGCTTGCTCACATATTCACCACCGTTGTCACTACGAACACACATCACCTTGCAGCCGTGTTGCACCTTAACCTGAGTGCAGAATGCCTTGAAGCAATCGAACACTTGAGACTTCTGCTTGATGAAGTTGACGAACACTACTCGGCTGAAGTCGTCCACGAAGACCACGATGTATACCGCACCACCCTTGGACTTCGGTTTTATTGGCCCCATCACATCCGTGTGCACAATCTCGAATGGGCGACCTGTCTTTATCTCGCTACCCGATTGGTGCGCGTACGAGCTTGTGGTCATTTTTCCTTGCGCACAGCCACCGCAGACACCACCATCCGATTGAGACAAAGCCATAGGGGGGATACCATCGCACGCGCTAGCAACTAGCTTTAGCTTGGTATCGGAGACGTGCCCCAGGCGCGCGTGAATGACTTCGTAGGCTTTATCATTTGACTCACCATCAAATGCCGTATACGCGTTGCCTTCCGTTCTGTACTTTAGTTCACACGCGTACAGTTTCCCAATCCGAGGGACTCGAACAACAACACGGCCATTCTGCAAAATGGAGGCACCGGTCTTGTCGAATTGCACAGCGAGATTCTTGGACATGAGTGCAGGAACCGACAGTAGCTTTCGGTCCAATTTCTGAACGTGGAGAACATCCGTCAACTTCACCCGCACGCCTCCGGTAAAGTTAACTCGCACGGTACCCATACCTATGGCGGCAACTCGCTGGCCATTTGCCACCATGATCTCGATTGGTTCTGTAAGCGGGCGGTATTCCGAAAAATCATTCCGATCCGTAGTCATATGCGAGCTGGCTCCACTATCAAGGAGCCAGCTCAACCTCATCAAGCAGAAGTCTCAAGTGTTCGATTGCTTCAAGGCATTCTGCACTCAGGTTAAGGTGCAACACGGCTGCAAGGTGATGTGTGTTCGTAGTGACAACGGTGGTGAATATGTGAGCAAGCGCTTCGGCAAGTTCTGTGCGTCCAAAGGGATCATTCACCAGACGAGTGCGCCATACAGCCCCCAGCAAAATGGGACCGCTGAGCGTATGAACCGGACACTAGCTGACATGGCCCGGTCGATGCTACACTACATGCGAGTGGACCGTGTGTGGTGGGCTGAAGCGTTTCGGACTGCAGCTTACATCGTCAACCGTATCCCGAATACTGCGCGACCGGATCAGAGCCCCCTCGAAGTATTAACCGGAAAGCGCCAGTCACTCGAAGACCTTTGTGTATTTGGTGCTCGTGGCTACGTACATGTTGACAAGCCAAACGTAGGCAAACTTGATCCTCGAGCTCACCGTTGCCTCTTCCTTGGATACGCTGATGGTTCGAAAGCGTATCGTGTGTGGGATTACGACGACGAGCGCATCGTGATTTCGCGATCGGTGCATCTGAATGAGCGACCACCAGACACGTTCCAAGCCGTCAGTGATGACTCAAGTTGCTTTCCTTGGGTGGTTAGCATCAATCATCACGATTCCGTGAGTTATATTCCGCCACCGCGACCAGTGAATGAGAACGACCATGATGCAACTGCGGATGTCGACGATGCCGCCGACGTTGAAATGGAAGAAGTGCCCCCTACCGATGCTCAAATCTCACCCGTTCCTATTGATGCTTTGGACAGGGGGAGTAACAGCCAGATGCAAGTTGTCCAGCGCATCAGTCCTTCCACTGCTACCGAAGATCAGCAGATGCAGCTCGCCCAGCGTCCTGATTGCGATATCGTCCCGCACTCACAACATCTAAGTCGGTCGATCGATCGCCCCGCCATCGTCCAGCATCTCAACCCGAGCCTTGACCTCGTCCGTGCTGCCGGATGTGATCCGTGCGCACCGTCAGCAATAATCCCTCATGGTGAAGGTGTTGGCGTCGGCTTCGATGCATCAGAGAATCGCATAGTGTTCAGTGGTGGTTCCATTCGCCCTCGATCGATCACGTATGAACAACCGCGTCTACTGACTGATGGAGATATGCCTTTGCATCTTGGTGGCGCTGAAAATGACGATGAGCCAGAACCAGAAAGCAAGCGACCACGCCTGGATGAGTACGAAATTGCGTTGGCGGTGTCTGAGCTGCCTACATCATACGCTGAAGCAATGGCGGCCCCTGACGCTCCACAATGGAAGGAAGCTATACGTGCTGAGATTCGGTCGCATGTGCGGAGCCACATGTGGGACATGGTGCGACGACCTCAAGGAAACAAGGTGATCGGATGCAAATGGGTATTCGCGAAGAAGTACGACGAGAATGGAGCGGTTAAGCGATACAAGGCACGTCTAGTCGCTCGAGGTTTCCTCCAGACTCGCGGCATAGACTATACCCACACATACTCACCAGTGGCAAGCATGAACACGATCCGGGTCTTTCTCGCATTGTGCTGCTCTCGACGCCTCATGATTCGCCAGTTTGACATTGAGACCGCATTTCTAAATGGAAAGCTTGACGAAACAGTGTTTATGAATCCCCCTGAAGGAGTGAATGTGGCGCCGGAATTGGTTTGCAGACTCCGCCGCAGCCTCTATGGACTCAAGCAAGCTGCAGCTGTGTGGCACCGTACCATCCGCGACGTGTTCAAGCGTCTCGGTTTCAAACAGTGTCGAGCTGATCCTTGTCTCTTCGTTCGACGAGATGACAGTGACCCAGCGGCCGCGGTTTTTGTGGTGCTCTACGTAGACGATCTACTTGTTGGCTGCAAAACAGAGGAACAAGCGCGATCCGTGTGTACTGGTCTCGCGTCGCACTTCACGGTCAAATCACTCGGTGATGCTCGTTTCGTTCTCGGGATGGAAGTACTTCACGATCGGAAACGTGGTGAAATGGTGGTGAAGCAATCTCAGTTTATAACCAAGTTGCTCGAGCGTTTTGGTCAAGTATCTGCTCATGGTGTCCGCAACCCAATGGTAATTGGTCAAGATCTCAGCCCATCCGACAAGCACGGTGTATGCACAGACAAAAATAAGTACCGCGAACTAATCGGATCAATGCTGTACGTTGCCAATGCCACACGTCCCGACATTGGCTACGTGCTGTCGATACTCTCTCAGTACCTCGATACGCCGCGTGAGATGCATTGGAATGCTGCGCTACGTGTACTTCGCTACCTCAAGGCCACTCTTTCGATCGGCATCCACTACACGGCAAAGGGCAAGAATATCGTGACATACTGCGACGCGAACTGGGGTGGTGATAAGGAGACGCGACGCTCGACGTCTGGTGTGATGGTGAAGATGGCTGACGGTCCGGTCATCTACAAGAGCAAGCGTCAAGCGACCGTCGCATTATCAACTGCTGAAGCCGAGTACATGGCTCTCGCACTTACCGCTCAAGAAGTACTGTGGCTGCGTTTCCTCCTCACAGAGATGGGTGTAAACGTGTCGAGTGCGTCGACGATCTACATGGACAACCAGTCGGCGATTAGTATGGCAACTAACCACGGATACACCCCACGCGCCAAGCACATCGACCTCCGAGCTCACTTCGTCCGTGACTACGTCGAGAAGGGCACCATCAAGGTGGAGTACGTACCATCGGAGTCTCAGCTAGCGGATATGTTAACGAAGGCCATTCCGACGCCGCGCTTTGTGGAGCTTCGTGACGCATGCGGACTTGTGGACTGTCAAGTTGAGGGGGAGTGTAACGGCCTCTAATTGGGTGTCCCACAGTATGTGCCAACTTGACATATAAGAGAAATAGTAACATTCTAGAATATCGAGACAGAAGAACACGTGGCTACAAGTGAGTAAGAGCCTATAGTTTTCTTTATTCCTATGAATTTACTTTCCATTTTGCACTGCGACAATCACATTGTTATAGGTTATGAGCCAATAACGAACCCGAACGAGATCCTCAGCGACGACAACTACTTCCTGTGGGAGTTTAACGCCCGCATGGCATTGGCCAGGAAGGACCTCCTCGACCATCTCGAGGTGAAGCCAGAAGACGCAGTGAACGCCCCCGCCCAATGGAAAGCCGCCGATGTGAAGGCGCTGGCTGTGGTGTCGAAGCTGTTGAGTCCAACGTACCAGATGATGGTGAGGGAAGCCAATTCTGCATGGGAAGCATGGCAAATTCTGCGTGCATTTTTCATGAAGCAGAGTCTGCACAACCGTGTGCAGCTGCGCAAGCAACTCCACGAGTTCGCGATGGCCAGTGGTGGGAGTCTCATGGAGCATCTGGTGCAGTTCGATGGTACGTACTCCACCTTGATGGTGCCCTTCTCGACGTGGTCACGGATGAAGTGAGCTCGGAGGTCGATGTGCTTGGCGCGTGGGGTGTATCCGTGATTAGTTGCCATACTAATCGCCGACTGGTTGTCCATGTAGATCGTCGACGCACTCGACACGCTTACACCCATCTCTGTGAGGAGGAAACGCAGCCACAGTACTTCTTGAGCGGTAAGTGCGAGAGCCATGTACTCGCCTTCAGCAGTTGATAATGCGACGGTCGCTTGACGCTTGCTCTTGTAGATGACCGGACCGTCAGCCATCTTTACCATCACACCAGACGTCGAACGTCGCGTCTCCTAATCACCACCCCAGTTCGCGTCGCAGTATGTCACGATATTCTTGCCCTTTGCCGTGTAGTGGATGCCGATCGAATCAGTGGCCTTGAGGTAGCGAAGTACACGTAGCGCAGCATTCCAATGCATCTCACGCGGCGTATCGAGGTACTGAGAGAGTATCGACAGCACGTAGCCAATGTCGGGACGTGTGGCATTGGCAACGTACAGCATTGATCCGATTAGTTCGCGGTACTGATTTTTGTCTGTGCATACACCGTGCTTGTCGGATGGGCTGAGATCTTGACCAATTACCATTGGGTTGCGGACACCATGAGCAGATACTTGACCAAAACGCTCGAGCAACTTGGTTATAAACTGAGATTGCTTCACCACCATTTCACCACGTTCCGATCGTGAAGTACTTCCATCCCGAGAACGAAACGAGCATCACCGAGTGATTTGACCGTGAAGTGCGACGCAAGATACAGTACACACGGATCGCGCTTGTTCCTCTGTTTTGCAGCCAACAAGTAGATCGTCCACGTAGAGCACTACAAAAACCGCGGCCGCTGGGTCACTGTCATCTCGTCGAACGAAGAGACAAGGATCAGCTCGACACTGTTTGAAACCGAGACGCTTGAACACGTCGCGGATGGTACGGTGTCACACAGCTGCAGCTTGCTTGAGTCCATAGAGGCTGCGGCGGAGTCTGCACACCAATTCCGGCGCCACATTCACTCCTTCAGGGGGATTCATAAACACTGTTTAGTCAAGCTTGCCATTTAGAAATGCGGTCTCAATGTCAAACTGGCGAATCATGAGGCGTCGAGAGCAGCACAATGCGAGAAAGACCCGGATCGTGTTCATGCTTGCCACTGGTGAGTATGTGTGGGTATAGTCTATGCCACGAGTCTGGAGGAAACCTCGAGCGACCAGACGTGCCTTGTATCGCTTAACCGCTCCATTCTCGTCGTAATTCTTCGCGAATACCCATTTGCATCCGATCACCTTGTTTCCTTGAGGTCGTCGCATCATGTCCCACGTGTGGCTCCGCACATGCGACCGAATCTCAGCACGAATAGCTTCCTTCCATTCTGGAGCGTCAGGGACCGCCATTGCTTCAGCGTATGATGTAGGTAGCTCAGACACCGCCAACGCAATTTCGTACTCATCCAGGCGTGGTCGCTTGCTTTCTGGTTCTGGCTCAACGTCATTTTCAGCGCCACCAAGATGCAAAGGCATATCCCAATCAGTCAGTAGACGCGGTTGTTCATACGTGATCGACCGAGGGCGAATGGAACCACCACTGAACACCATGCGATTCTCTGATGCATCGACGCCGACGCCAACACCTTCACCATGAGGGATAATTGCTGACGGTGTGCACGGATCACATGCGGCAGCATGGACGAGGTCAAGGCTCGGATTGAGATGCTGGACGATGTCGCAATCAGGACGCTGGGCGAGCTGCATCTGCTGATCTTCGGTAACAGTAGCAGGACTGATGCGCTGGACAACTTGCATCTGGCTGTTACTCCCCCTGTCCAAAGCATCAGTAGGAACGGGTGAGATTTGAGCATCGGTAGGGGGCACTTCTTCCATTTCAACGTCGGCAACATCGTCGCCATCCGCAGTTGCATCATGGTCGTTCGCATTCACTGGTCGCGGTGGCGGAATATTACTCACGGAATCGTGATCATTGATGCTAACCACCCAAGGAGAGCAACTTGAGTCATCA
This sequence comes from Plasmopara viticola, assembly GCA_001695595.3. Taxonomy (NCBI): domain Eukaryota; phylum Oomycota; class Peronosporomycetes; order Peronosporales; family Peronosporaceae; genus Plasmopara; species Plasmopara viticola. Next base: position 911,495 of record MBPM02000017.1, read on the forward strand.
CTGACGGCATGGAACGTGTCTGTTGGTCGCTCGTTCAGATGCACCGATCGCGAAATCACGATGCGCTCGTCGTCGTAGTCCCACACACGGTACGCTTTTGAACCATCAGCGTATCCAAGGAAGAGTTAACGGTGAGCTCGAGGATCAAGTTTGCCTACGTTTGGCTTGTCAACATGTACGTAGCCACGAGCACCAAATACACGAAGGTCTTCGAGTGACTGGCGCTTTCCGGTTAATACTTCGAGGGGGCTCTGATCCGGTCGCGCAGTATTCGGGATACGGTTGACGATGTAAGCTGCAGTCCGAAACGCTTCAGCCACCACACACGGTCCACTCGCATGTAGTGTCATCGATCCGGGCCATGTCAGCTAGTGTCCGGTTCATACGCTCAGCGGTCCCATTTTGCTGGGGGCTGTATGGCGCACTCGTCTGGTGAATGATCCCTTCGTGACGCATGCGGACTTGTGGACTGTCAAGTTGAGGGGGAGTGTAACGGCCTCTAATTGGGTGTCCCACAGTATGTGCCAACTTGACATATAAGAGAAATAGTAATATTCTAAGAATGTTACTATTTCTCTCTATATGTCAAGTTGGCACATACTGTGGGACACCCAATTAGAGGCCGTTACACTCCCCCTCAACTTGACAGTCCACAAGTCCGCATGCGTCACGAAGCTCCACAAAGCGCGGCGTCGGAATGGCCTTCGTTAACATATCCGCTAGCTGAGACTCCGATGGTACGTACTCCACCTTGATGGTGCCCTTCTCGACGTAGTCACGGACGAAGTGAGCTCGGAGGTCGATGTGCTTGGCGCGTGGGGTGTATCAGCGCCGACTGGTTGTCCATGTAGATCGTCGACGCACTCGACACGTTTACACCCATCTCTGTGAGGAGGAAACGCAGCCACAGTACTTCTTGAGCGGTAAGTGCGAGAGCCATGTACTCGGCTTCAGCAGTTGATAATGCGACGGTCGCTTGACGCTTGCTCTTGTAGATGACCGGACCGTCAGCCATCTTCACCATCACACCAGACGTCGAGCGTCGCGTCTCCTTATCACCACCCCAGTTCGCGTCGCAGTATGTCACGATATTCTTGCCCTTTGCCGTGTAGTGGATGCCGATCGAAAGAGTGGCCTTGAGGTAGCGAAGTACACGTAGCGCAGCATTCCAATGCATCTCACGCGGCGTATCGAGGTACTGAGAGAGTATCGACAGCACGTAGCCAATGTCGGGACGTGTGGCATTGGCAACGTACAGCATTGATCCGATTAGTTCGCGGTACTTATTTTTGTCTGTGCATACACCGTGCTTGTCGGATGGGCTGAGATCTTGACCAATTACCATTGGGTTGCGGACACCATGAGCAGATACTTGACCAAAACGCTCGAGCAACTTGGTTATAAACTGAGATTGCTTCACCACCATTTCACCACGTTTCCGATCGTGAAGTACTTCCATCCCGAGAACGAAACGAGCATCACCGAGTGATTTGACCGTGAAGTGCGACGCGAGACCAGTACACACGGATCGCGCTTGTTCCTCTGTTTTGCAGCCAACAAGTAGATCGTCTACGTAGAGCACCACTAAAACCGCGGCCGCTGGGTCACTGTCATCTCGTCGAACGAAGAGACAAGGATCAGCTCGACACTGTTTGAAACCTAGACGCTTGAACACGTCGCGGATGGTACGGTGCCACACAGCTGCAGCTTGCTTGAGTCCATAGAGGCTGCGGCGGAGTCTGCAAACCAATTCCGGCGCCACATTCACTCCTTCAGGGGGATTCATAAACACTGTTTCGTCAAGCTTTCCATTTAGAAATGCGGTCTCAATGTCAAACTGGCGAATCATGAGGCGTCGAGAGCAGCACAATGCGAGAAAGACCCGATCGTGTTCATGCTTGCCACTGGTGAGTATGTGTGGGTATAGTCTATGCCGCGAGTCTGGAGGAAACCTCGAGCGACTAGACGTGCCTTGTATCGCTTAACCGCTCCATTCTCGTCGTACTTCTTCGCGAATACCCATTTGCATCCGATCACCTTGTTTCCTTGAGGTCGTCGCACCATGTCCCACGTGTGGCTCCGCACATGCGACCGAATCTCAGCACGAATAGCTTCCTTCCATTGTGGAGCGTCAGGGGCCGCCATTGCTTCAGCGTATGATGTAGGCAGCTCAGACACCGCCAACGCAATTTCGTACTCATCCAGGCGTGGTCGCTTGCTTTCTGGTTCTGGCTCATCGTCATTTTCAGCGCCATCAAGATGCAAAGGCATATCTCCATCAGTCAGTAGACGCGGTTGTTCATACGTGATCGATCGAGGGCGAATGGAACCACCACTGAACACTATGCGATTCTCTGATGCATCGAAGCCGACGCCAACACCTTCACCATGAGGGATTATTGCTGACGGTGCGCACGGATCACATCCGGCAGCACGGACGAGGTCAAGGCTCGGGTTGAGATGCTGGACGATGGCGGGGCGATCGATCGACCGACTTAGATGTTGTGAGTGCGGGACGATATCGCAATCAGGACGCTGGGCGAGCTGCATCTGCTGATCTTCGGTAGCAGTGGAAGGACTGATGCGCTGGACAACTTGCATCTGGCTGTTACTCCCCCTGTCCAAAGCATCAGTAGGAACGGGTGAGATTTGAGCATCGGTAGGGGGCACTTCTTCCATTTCAACGTCGGCGGCATCGTCGACATCCGCAGTTGCATCATGGTCGTTCTCATTCACTGGTCGCGGTGGCGGAATATAACTCACGGAATCGTGATCATTGATGCTAACCACCCAAGGAAAGCAACTTGAGTCATCACTGACGGCTTGGAACGTGTCTGGTGGTCGCTCATTCAGATGCACCGATCGCGAAATCACGATGCGCTCGTCGTCGTAATCCCACACACGATACGCTTTCGAACCATCAGCGTATCCAAGGAAGAGGCAACGGTGAGCTCGAGGATCAAGTTTGCCTACGTTTGGCTTGTCAACATGTACGTAGCCACGAGCACCAAATACACGAAGGTCTTCGAGTGACTGGCGCTTTCCGGTTAATACTTCGAGGGGGCTCTGATCCGGTCGCGCAGTATTCGGGATACGGTTGACGATGTAAGCTGCAGTCCGAAACGCTTCAGCCCACCACACACGGTCCACTCGCATGTAGTGTAGCATCGACCGGGCCATGTCAGCTAGTGTCCGGTTCATACGCTCAGCGGTCCCATTTTGCTGGGGGCTGTATGGCGCACTCGTCTGGTGAATGATCCCTTTGGACGCACAGAACTTGCCAAAGCGCTTGCTCACATATTCACCACCGTTGTCACTACGAACACACATCACCTTGCAGCCGTGTTGCACCTTAACCTGAGTGCAGAATGCCTTGAAGCAATCGAACACTTCAGACTTCTGCTTGATGAAGTTGACGAACACTTCTCGGCTGAAGTCGTCCACGAAGACCACGATGTATACCGCACCACCCTTGGACTTCGGTTTTATTGGCCCCATCACATCCGTGTGCACAATCTCGAATGGGCGACCTGTCTTTATCTCGCTACCCGATTGGTGCGCGTACGAGCTTGTGGTCATTTTGCACTGCGACAATCACATTGTTATAGGTTATGAGCCCAATAACGAACCCGAACGAGATCCTCAGCGACGACAACTACTTCCTGTGGGAGTTTAACGCCCGCATGGCATTGGCCAGGAAGGACCTCCTCGACCATCTCGAGGTGAAGCCAGAAGACGCAGTGAACGCCCCCGCCCAATGGAAAGCCGCCGATGTGAAGGCGCTGGCTGTGGTGTCGAAGCTGTTGAGTCCAACGTACCAGATGATGGTGAGAGAAGCCAATTCTGCATGGGAAGCATGGCAAATTCTGCGTGCATTTTTCATGAAGCAGAGTCTGCACAACCGTGTGCAGCTGCGCAAGCAACTCCACGAGTTCGCGATGGCCAGTGGTGGGAGTCTCATGGAGCATCTGGTGCAGTTCGATGAATTGTGTGCGAAGTTGGCTGCGGTTGGTGACGCTCTGCCTAAAGAGGAGAAGCTGGTGATCCTCCTTGGTAGTGTGCCAAGTGAGTACGACGCGATGGTGCGGCTCATCGAAGCGCGCGACCGTGTGACACTTCTGGATGCGAAAGAGATGCTCCGACGCGAATATGAGATGATTCAGAAACGCGAGGTGAAGGAGCAAGCATTCAAGGCGACGGTGAGTGATATTGGTGGAAGGTTCCAGAATGGGCGTGGAGGCCGACGTGGACGAAATGCCAAGGACACGGACGCAAAGGGCATAATGGTGGTGACAAGAAGGAGTTCAAGGGCCGATGCTATGAATGCCACGAAGCTGGCCACAAGAAACAAGATTGCCCGAGGCTGAAGGGCAATGCCGGTGGTTCGGAGTTCGCGTTCTCCGCTATGACCGCTGGTGGTGAGCGATCGTCCACCTGGCTCCTTGATAGTGGAGCCAGCTCGCATATGACTACGGATCGGAATGATTTTTCGGAATACCGCCCGCTTACAGAACCAATCGAGATCATGGTGGCAAATGGCCAGCGAGTTGCCGCCATAGGTATGGGTACCGTGCGAGTTAACTTTACCGGAGGCGTGCGGGTGAAGTTGACGGATGTTCTCCACGTTCAGAAATTGGACCGAAAGCTACTGTCGGTTCCTGCACTCATGTCCAAGAATCTCGCTGTGCAATTCGACAAGACCGGTGCCTCCATTTTGCAGAATGGCCGTGTTGTTGTTCGAGTCCCTCGGATTGGGAAACTGTACGCGTGTGAACTAAAGTACAGAACGGAAGGCAACGCGTATACGGCATTTGATGGTGAGTCAAGTGATAAAGCCTACGAAGTCATTCACGCGCGCCTGGGGCACGTCTCCGATACCAAGCTAAAGCTAGTTGCTAGCGCGTGCGATGGTATCCCCCTATGGCTTTGTCTCAATCGGATGGTGGTGTCTGCGGTGGCTGTGCGCAAGGAAAAATGACCACAAGCTCGTACGCGCACCAATCGGGTAGCGAGATAAAGACAGGTCGCCCATTCGAGATTGTGCACACGGATGTGATGGGGCCAATAAAACCGAAGTCCAAGGGTGGTGCGGTATACATCGTGGTCTTCGTGGACGACTTCAGCCGAGAAGTGTTCGTCAACTTCATCAAGCAGAAGTCTGAAGTGTTCGATTGCTTCAAGGCATTCTGCACTCAGGTTAAGGTGCAACACGGCTGCAAGGTGATGTGTGTTCGTAGTGACAACGGTGGTGAATATGTGAGCAAGCGCTTCGGCAAGTTCTGTGCGTCCAAAGGGATCATTCACCAGACGAGTGCGCCATACAGCCCCCAGCAAAATGGGACCGCTGAGCGTATGAACCGGACACTAGCTGACATGGCCCGGTCGATGCTACACTACATGCGAGTGGACCGTGTGTGGTGGGCTGAAGCGTTTCGGACTGCAGCTTACATCGTCAACCGTATCCCGAATACTGCGCGACCGGATCAGAGCCCCCTCGAAGTATTAACCGGAAAGCGCCAGTCACTCGAAGACCTTCGTGTATTTGGTGCTCGTGGCTACGTACATGTTGACAAGCCAAACGTAGGCAAACTTGATCCTCGAGCTCACCGTTGCCTCTTCCTTGGATACGCTGATGGTTCGAAAGCGTATCGTGTGTGGGATTACGACGACGAGCGCATCGTGATTTCGCGATCGGTGCATCTGAATGAGCGACCACCAGACACGTTCCAAGCCGTCAGTGATGACTCAAGTTGCTTTCCTTGGGTGGTTAGCATCAATGATCACGATTCCGTGAGTTATATTCCGCCACCGCGACCAGTGAATGAGAACGACCATGATGCAACTGCGGATGTCGACGATGCCGCCGACGTTGAAATGGAAGAAGTGCCCCCTACCGATGCTCAAATCTCACCCGTTCCTACTGATGCTTTGGACAGGGGGAGTAACAGCCAGATGCAAGTTGTCCAGCGCATCAGTCCTGCCACTGCTACCGAAGATCAGCAGATGCAGCTCGCCCAGCGTCCTGATTGCGATATCGTCCCGCACTCACAACATCCAAGTCGGTCGATCGATCGCCCCGCCATCGTCCAGCATCTCAACCCGAGCCTTGACCTCGTCCGTGCTGCCGGATGTGATCCGTGCGCACCGTCAGCAATAATCCCTCATGGTGAAGGTGTTGGCGTCGGCGTCCATGCATCAGAGAATCGCATGGTGTTCAGTGGTGGTTCCATTCGCCCTCGATCGATCACGTATGAACAACCGCGTCTACTGACTGATGGAGATATGCCTTTGCATCTTGGTGGCGCTGAAAATGACGATGAGCCAGAACCAGAAAGCAAGCGACCACGCCTGGATGAGTACGAAATTGCGTTGGCGGTGTCTGAGCTGCCTACATCATACGCTGAAGCAATGGCGGCCCCTGACGCTCCACAATGGAAGGAAGCTATTCGTGCTGAGATTCGGTCGCATGTGCGGAGCCACACGTGGGACATGGTGCGACGACCTCAAGGAAACAAGGTGATCGGATGCAAATGGGTATTCGCGAAGAAGTACGACGAGAATGGAGCGGTTAAGCGATACAAGGCACGTCTAGTCGCTCGAGGTTTCCTCGCATTGTGCTGCTCTCGACGCCTCATGATTCGCCAGTTTGACATTGAGACCGCATTTCTAAATGGAAAGCTTGACGAAACAGTGTTTATGAATCCCCCTGAAGGAGTGAATGTGGCGCCGGAATTGGTTTGCAGACTCCGCCGCAGCCTCTATGGACTCAAGCAAGCTGCAGCTGTGTGGCACCGTACCATCCGCGACGTGTTCAAGCGTCTAGGTTTCAAACAGTGTCGAGCTGATCCTTGTCTCTTCGTTCGACGAGATGACAGTGACCCAGCGGCCGCGGTTTTTGTGGTGCTCTACGTAGACGATCTACTTGTTGGCTGCAAAACAGAGGAACAAGCGCGATCCGTGTGTACTGGTCTCGCGTCGCACTTCACGGTCAAATCACTCGGTGATGCTCGTTTCGTTCTCGGGATGGAAGTACTTCACGATCGGAAACGTGGTGAAATGGTGGTGAAGCAATCTCAGTTTATAACCAAGTTGCTCGAGCGTTTTGGTCAAGTATCTGCTCATGGTGTCCGCAACCCAATGGTAATTGGTCAAGATCTCAGCCCATCCGACAAGCACGGTGTATGCACAGACAAAAATAAGTACCGCGAACTAATCGGATCAATGCTGTACGTTGCCAATGCCACACGTCCCGACATTGGCTACGTGCTGTCGATACTCTCTCAGTACCTCGATACGCCGCGTGAGATGCATTGGAATGCTGCGCTACGTGTACTTCGCTACCTCAAGGCCACTCTTTCGATCGGCATCCACTACACGGCAAAGGGCAAGAATATCGTGACATACTGCGACGCGAACTGGGGTGGTGATAAGGAGACGCGACGCTCGACGTCTGGTGTGATGGTGAAGATGGCTGACGGTCCGGTCATCTACAAGTGCAGCGTCAAGCGACCGTCGCATTATCAACTGCTGAAGCCGAGTACATGGCTCTCGCACTTACCGCTCAAGAAGTACTGTGGCTGCGTTTCCTCCTCACAGAGATGGGTGTAAACGTGTCGAGTGCGTCGACGATCTACATGGACAACCAGTCGGCGATTAGTATGGCAACTAACCACGGATACACCCCACGCGCCAAGCACATCGACCTCCGAGCTCACTTCGTCCGTGACTACGTCGAGAAGGGCACCATCAAGGTGGAGTACGTACCATCGGAGTCTCAGCTAGCGGATATGTTAACGAAGGCCATTCCGACGCCGCGCTTTGTGGAGCTTCGTGACGCATGCGGACTTGTGGACTGTCAAGTTGAGGGGGAGTGTAACGGCCTCTAATTGGGTGTCCCACAGTATGTGCCAACTTGACATATAAGAGAAATAGTCACATTCTAGAATATCGAGACAGAAGAACACGTGGCTACAAGTGAGTAGAGCCTATAGTTTGCTTTATTCCTATGAATTTACTTTCCATTTTGCACTGCGACAATCACATTGTTATAGGTTATGAGCCCAATAACGAACCCGAACGAGATCCTCAGCGACGACAACTACTTCCTGTGGGAGTTTAACGCCCGCATGGCATTGGCCAGGAAGGACCTCCTCGACCATCTCGAGGTGAAGCCAGAAGACGCAGTGAACGCCCCCGCCCAATGGAAAGCCGCCGATGTGAAGGCGCTGGCTGTGGTGTCGAAGCTGTTGAGTCCAACGTACCAGATGATGGTGAGGGAAGCCAATTCTGCATGGGAAGCATGGCAAATTCTGCGTGCATTTTTCATGAAGCAGAGTCTGCACAACCGTGTGCAGCTGCGCAAGCAACTCCACGAGTTCGCGATGGCCAGTGGTGGGAGTCTCATGGAGCATCTGGTGCAGTTCGATGAATTGTGTGCGAAGTTGGCTGCGGTTGGTGACGCTCTGCCTGAAGAGGAGAAGCTGGTGATCCTCCTTGGTAGTGTGCCAAGTGAGTACGACGCGATGGTGCGGCTCATCGAAGTGCGCGACCGTGTGACACTTCTGGATGCGAAAGAGATGCTCCGACGCGAATATGAGATGATTCAGAAACGCGAGGTGAAGGAGCAAGCATTCAAGGCGACGGTGAGTGATAATGGTGGAAGGTTCCAGAATGGGCGTGGAGGCCGACGTGGACGAAATGCCAAGAGACACGGACGCAAAGGGCATAATGGTGGTGACAAGAAGGAGTTCAAGGGCCGATGCTATGAATGCCACGAAGCTGGCCACAAGAAACAAGATTGCCCGAGGCTGAAGGGCAATGCCGGTGGTTCGGAGTTCGCGTTCTCCGCTATGACCGCTGGTGGTGAGCGATCGTCCACCTGGCTCCTTGATAGTGGAGCCAGCTCGCATATGACTACGGATCGGAATGATTTTTCGGAATACCGCCCGCTTACAGAACCAATCGAGATCATGGTGGCAAATGGCCAGCGAGTTGCCGCCATAGGTATGGGTACCGTGCGAGTTAACTTTACCGGAGGCGTGCGGGTGAAGTTGACGGATGTTCTCCACGTTCAGAAATTGGACCGAAAGCTACTGTCGGTTCCTGCACTCATGTCCAAGAATCTCGCTGTGCAATTCGACAAGACCGGTGCCTCCATTCGCTGAATGGCCGTGTTATTGTTCGAGTCCCTCGGATTGGGAAACTGTACGCGTGTGAACTAAAGTACAGAACGGAAGGCAACGCGTATACGGCATTTGATGGTGAGTCAAGTGATAAAGCCTACGAAGTCATTCACGCGCGCCTGGGGCACGTCTCCGATACCAAGCTAAAGTAATTGCTCGCGCGTGCGATGGTGTCCCCCCTATGGCTTTGTTCAATCGGATGGTGGTGTTTGCGTGGCTGTGCGCAAGGAAAAATGACCACGAGCTCGTACGCGCACCAATCGGGTAGCGAGATAAAGACAGGTCGCCCATTCGAGATTGTGCACACGGATGTGATGGGGCCAATAAAACCGAAGTCCAAGGGTGGTGCGGTATACATCGTGGTCTTCGTGGACGACTTCAGCCGAGTAGTGTTCGTCAACTTCATCAAGCAGAAGTCTCAAGTGTTCGATTGCTTCAAGGCATTCTGCACTCAGGTTAAGGTGCAACACGGCTGCAAGGTGATGTGTGTTCGTAGTGACAACGGTGGTGAATATGTGAGCAAGCGCTTCGGCAAGTTCTGTGCGTCCAAAGGGATCATTCACCAGACGAGTGCGCCATACAGCCCCCAGCAAAATGGGACCGCTGAGCGTATGAACCGGACACTAGCTGACATGGCCCGGTCGATGCTACACTACATGCGAGTGGACCGTGTGTGGTGGGCTGAAGCGTTTCGGACTGCAGCTTACATCGTCAACCGTATCCCGAATACTGCGCGACCGGATCAGAGCCCCCTCGAAGTATTAACCGGAAAGCGCCAGTCACTCGAAGACCTTCGTGTATTTGGTGCTCGTGGCTACGTACATGTTGACAAGCCAAACGTAGGCAAACTTGATCCTCGAGCTCACCGTTGCCTCTTCCTTGGATACGCTGATGGTTCGAAAGCGTATCGTGTGTGGGATTACGACGACGAGCGCATCGTGATTTCGCGATCGGTGCATCTGAATGAGCGACCACCAGACACGTTCCAAGCCGTCAGTGATGACTCAAGTTGCTTTCCTTGGGTGGTTAGCATCAATGATCACGATTCCGTGAGTTATATTCCGCCACCGCGACCAGTGAATGAGAACGACCATGATGCAACTGCGGATGTCGACGATGCCGCCGACGTTGAAATGGAAGAAGTGCCCCCTACCGATGCTCAAATCTCACCCGTTCCTACTGATGCTTTGGACAGGGGGAGTAACAGCCAGATGCAAGTTGTCCAGCGCATCAGTCCTTCCACTGCTACCGAAGATCAGCAGATGCAGCTCGCCCAGCGTCCTGATTGCGATATCGTCCCGCACTCACAACATCTAAGTCGGTCGATCGATCGCCCCGCCATCGTCCAGCATCTCAACCCGAGCCTTGACCTCGTCCGTGCTGCCGGATGTGATCCGTGCGCACCGTCAGCAATAATCCCTCATGGTGAAGGTGTTGGCGTCGGCTTCGATGCATCAGAGAATCGCATAGTGTTCAGTGGTGGTTCCATTCGCCCTCGATCGATCACGTATGAACAACCGCGTCTACTGACTGATGGAGATATGCCTTTGCATCTTGGTGGCGCTGAAAATGACGATGAGCCAGAACCAGAAAGCAAGCGACCACGCCTGGATGAGTACGAAATTGCGTTGGCGGTGTCTGAGCTGCCTACATCATACGCTGAAGCAATGGCGGCCCCTGACGCTCCACAATGGAAGGAAGCTATACGTGCTGAGATTCGGTCGCATGTGCGGAGCCACACGTGGGACATGGTGCGACGACCTCAAGGAAACAAGGTGATCGGATGCAAATGGGTATTCGCGAAGAAGTACGACGAGAATGGAGCGGTTAAGCGATACAAGGCACGTCTAGTCGCTCGAGGTTTCCTCCAGACTCGCGGCATAGACTATACCCACACATACTCACCAGTGGCAAGCATGAACACGATCCGGGTCTTTCTCGCATTGTGCTGCTCTCGACGCCTCATGATTCGCCAGTTTGACATTGAGACCGCATTTCTAAATGGAAAGCTTGACGAAACAGTGTTTATGAATCCCCCTGAAGGAGTGAATGTGGCGCCGGAATTGGTTTGCAGACTCCGCCGCAGCCTCTATGGACTCAAGCAAGCTGCAGCTGTGTGGCACCGTACCATCCGCGACGTGTTCAAGCGTCTCGGTTTCAAACAGTGTCGAGCTGATCCTTGTCTCTTCGTTCGACGAGATGACAGTGACCCAGCGGCCGCGGTTTTTGTGGTGCTCTACGTAGACGATCTACTTGTTGGCTGCAAAACAGAGGAACAAGCGCGATCCGTGTGTACTGGTCTCGCGTCGCACTTCACGGTCAAATCACTCGGTGATGCTCGTTTCGTTCTCGGGATGGAAGTACTTCACGATCGGAAACGTGGTGAAATGGTGGTGAAGCAATCTCAGTTTATAACCAAGTTGCTCGAGCGTTTTGGTCAAGTATCTGCTCATGGTGTCCGCAACCCAATGGTAATTGGTCAAGATCTCAGCCCATCCGACAAGCACGGTGTATGCACAGACAAAAATAAGTACCGCGAACTAATCGGATCAATGCTGTACGTTGCCAATGCCACACGTCCCGACATTGGCTACGTGCTGTCGATACTCTCTCAGTACCTCGATACGCCGCGTGAGATGCATTGGAATGCTGCGCTACGTGTACTTCGCTACCTCAAGGCCACTCTTTCGATCGGCATCCACTACACGGCAAAGGGCAAGAATATCGTGACATACTGCGACGCGAACTGGGGTGGTGATAAGGAGACGCGACGCTCGACGTCTGGTGTGATGGTGAAGATGGCTGACGGTCCGGTCATCTACAAGAGCAAGCGTCAAGCGACCGTCGCATTATCAACTGCTGAAGCCGAGTACATGGCTCTCGCACTTACCGCTCAAGAAGTACTGTGGCTGCGTTTCCTCCTCACAGAGATGGGTGTAAACGTGTCGAGTGCGTCGACGATCTACATGGACAACCAGTCGGCGATTAGTATGGCAACTAACCACGGATACACCCCACGCGCCAAGCACATCGACCTCCGAGCTCACTTCGTCCGTGACTACGTCGAGAAGGGCACCATCAAGGTGGAGTACGTACCATCGGAGTCTCAGCTAGCGGATATGTTAACGAAGGCCATTCCGACGCCGCGCTTTGTGGAGCTTCGTGACGCATGCGGACTTGTGGACTGTCAAGTTGAGGGGGAGTGTAACGGCCTCTAATTGGGTGTCCCACAGTATGTGCCAACTTGACATATAAGAGAAATAGTCACATTCTAGAATATCGAGACAGAAGAACACGTGGCTACAAGTGAGTAAGAGCCTATAGTTTGCTTTATTCCTATGAATTTACTTTCCATTTTGCACTGCGACAATCACATTGTTATAGGTTATGAGCCCAATAACGAACCCGAACGAGATCCTCAGCGACGACAACTACTTCCTGTGGGAGTTTAACGCCCGCATGGCATTGGCCAGGAAGGACCTCCTCGACCATCTCGAGGTGAAGCCAGAAGACGCAGTGAACGCCCCCGCCCAATGGAAAGCCGCCGATGTGAAGGCGCTGGCTGTGGTGTCGAAGCTGTTGAGTCCAACGTACCAGATGATGGTGAGGGAAGCCAATTCTGCATGGGAAGCATGGCAAATTCTGCGTGCATTTTTCATGAAGCAGAGTCTGCACAACCGTGTGCAGCTGCGCAAGCAACTCCACGAGTTCGCGATGGCCAGTGGTGGGAGTCTCATGGAGCATCTGGTGCAGTTCGATGAATTGTGTGCGAAGTTGGCTGCGGTTGGTGACGCTCTGCCTGAAGAGGAGAAGCTGGTGATCCTCCTTGGTAGTGTGCCAAGTGAGTACGACGCGATGGTGCGGCTCATCGAAGTGCGCGACCGTGTGACACTTCTGGATGCGAAAGAGATGCTCCGACGCGAATATGAGATGATTCAGAAACGCGAGGTGAAGGAGCAAGCATTCAAGGCGACGGTGAGTGATAATGGTGGAAGGTTCCAGAATGGGCGTGGAGGCCGACGTGGACGAAATGCCAAGAGACACGGACGCAAAGGGCATAATGGTGGTGACAAGAAGGAGTTCAAGGGCCGATGCTATGAATGCCACGAAGCTGGCCACAAGAAACAAGATTGCCCGAGGCTGAAGGGCAATGCCGGTGGTTCGGAGTTCGCGTTCTCCGCTATGACCGCTGGTGGTGAGCGATCGTCCACCTGGCTCCTTGATAGTGGAGCCAGCTCGCATATGACTACGGATCGGAATGATTTTTCGGAATACCGCCCGCTTACAGAACCAATCGAGATCATGGTGGCAAATGGCCAGCGAGTTGCCGCCATAGGTATGGGTACCGTGCGAGTTAACTTTACCGGAGGCGTGCGGGTGAAGTTGACGGATGTTCTCCACGTTCAGAAATTGGACCGAAAGCTACTGTCGGTTCCTGCACTCATGTCCAAGAATCTCGCTGTGCAATTCGACAAGACCGGTGCCTCCATTTTGCAGAATGGCCGTGTTGTTGTTCGAGTCCCTCGGATTGGGAAACTGTACGCGTGTGAACTAAAGTACAGAACGGAAGGCAACGCGTATACGGCATTTGATGGTGAGTCAATGATAAAGCCTACGAAGTCATTCACGCGCGCCTGGGGCACGTCTCCGATACCAAGCTAAAGCTAGTTGCTAGCGCGTGCGATGGTATCCCCCCTATGGCTTTGTCTCAATCGGATGGTGGTGTCTGCGGTGGCTGTGCGCAAGGAAAAATGACCACAAGCTCGTACGCGCACCAATCGGGTAGCGAGATAAAGACAGGTCGCCCATTCGAGATTGTGCACACGGATGTGATGGGGCCAATAAAACCGAAGTCCAAGGGTGGTGCGGTATACATCGTGGTCTTCGTGGACGACTTCAGCCGAGAAGTGTTCGTCAACTTCATCAAGCAGAAGTCTGAAGTGTTCGATTGCTTCAAGGCATTCTGCACTCAGGTTAAGGTGCAACACGGCTGCAAGGTGATGTGTGTTCGTAGTGACAACGGTGGTGAATATGTGAGCAAGCGCTTCGGCAAGTTCTGTGCGTCCAAAGGGATCATTCACCAGACGAGTGCGCCATACAGCCCCCAGCAAAATGGGACCGCTGAGCGTATGAACCGGACACTAGCTGACATGGCCCGGTCGATGCTACACTACATGCGAGTGGACCGTGTGTGGTGGGCTGAAGCGTTTCGGACTGCAGCTTACATCGTCAACCGTATCCCGAATACTGCGCGACCGGATCAGAGCCCCCTCGAAGTATTAACCGGAAAGCGCCAGTCACTCGAAGACCTTCGTGTATTTGGTGCTCGTGGCTACGTACATGTTGACAAGCCAAACGTAGGCAAACTTGATCCTCGAGCTCACCGTTGCCTCTTCCTTGGATACGCTGATGGTTCGAAAGCGTATCGTGTGTGGGATTACGACGACGAGCGCATCGTGATTTCGCGATCGGTGCATCTGAATGAGCGACCACCAGACACGTTCCAAGCCGTCAGTGATGACTCAAGTTGCTTTCCTTGGGTGGTTAGCATCAATGATCACGATTCCGTGAGTTATATTCCGCCACCGCGACCAGTGAATGAGAACGACCATGATGCAACTGCGGATGTCGACGATGCCGCCGACGTTGAAATGGAAGAAGTGCCCCCTACCGATGCTCAAATCTCACCCGTTCCTACTGATGCTTTGGACAGGGGGAGTAACAGCCAGATGCAAGTTGTCCAGCGCATCAGTCCTTCCACTGCTACCGAAGATCAGCAGATGCAGCTCGCCCAGCGTCCTGATTGCGATATCGTCCCGCACTCACAACATCTAAGTCGGTCGATCGATCGCCCCGCCATCGTCCAGCATCTCAACCCGAGCCTTGACCTCGTCCGTGCTGCCGGATGTGATCCGTGCGCACCGTCAGCAATAATCCCTCATGGTGAAGGTGTTGGCGTCGGCTTCGATGCATCAGAGAATCGCATAGTGTTCAGTGGTGGTTCCATTCGCCCTCGATCGATCACGTATGAACAACCGCGTCTACTGACTGATGGAGATATGCCTTTGCATCTTGGTGGCGCTGAAAATGACGATGAGCCAGAACCAGAAAGCAAGCGACCACGCCTGGATGAGTACGAAATTGCGTTGGCGGTGTCTGAGCTGCCTACATCATACGCTGAAGCAATGGCGGCCCCTGACGCTCCACAATGGAAGGAAGCTATACGTGCTGAGATTCGGTCGCATGTGCGGAGCCACACGTGGGACATGGTGCGACGACCTCAAGGAAACAAGGTGATCGGATGCAAATGGGTATTCGCGAAGAAGTACGACGAGAATGGAGCGGTTAAGCGATACAAGGCACGTCTAGTCGCTCGAGGTTTCCTCCAGACTCGCGGCATAGACTATACCCACACATACTCACCAGTGGCAAGCATGAACACGATCCGGGTCTTTCTCGCATTGTGCTGCTCTCGACGCCTCATGATTCGCCAGTTTGACATTGAGACCGCATTTCTAAATGGAAAGCTTGACGAAACAGTGTTTATGAATCCCCCTGAAGGAGTGAATGTGGCGCCGGAATTGGTTTGCAGACTCCGCCGCAGCCTCTATGGACTCAAGCAAGCTGCAGCTGTGTGGCACCGTACCATCCGCGACGTGTTCAAGCGTCTCGGTTTCAAACAGTGTCGAGCTGATCCTTGTCTCTTCGTTCGACGAGATGACAGTGACCCAGCGGCCGCGGTTTTTGTGGTGCTCTACGTAGACGATCTACTTGTTGGCTGCAAAACAGAGGAACAAGCGCGATCCGTGTGTACTGGTCTCGCGTCGCACTTCACGGTCAAATCACTCGGTGATGCTCGTTTCGTTCTCGGGATGGAAGTACTTCACGATCGGAAACGTGGTGAAATGGTGGTGAAGCAATCTCAGTTTATAACCAAGTTGCTCGAGCGTTTTGGTCAAGTATCTGCTCATGGTGTCCGCAACCCAATGGTAATTGGTCAAGATCTCAGCCCATCCGACAAGCACGGTGTATGCACAGACAAAAATAAGTACCGCGAACTAATCGGATCAATGCTGTACGTTGCCAATGCCACACGTCCCGACATTGGCTACGTGCTGTCGATACTCTCTCAGTACCTCGATACGCCGCGTGAGATGCATTGGAATGCTGCGCTACGTGTACTTCGCTACCTCAAGGCCACTCTTTCGATCGGCATCCACTACACGGCAAAGGGCAAGAATATCGTGACATACTGCGACGCGAACTGGGGTGGTGATAAGGAGACGCGACGCTCGACGTCTGGTGTGATGGTGAAGATGGCTGACGGTCCGGTCATCTACAAGAGCAAGCGTCAAGCGACCGTCGCATTATCAACTGCTGAAGCCGAGTACATGGCTCTCGCACTTACCGCTCAAGAAGTACTGTGGCTGCGTTTCCTCCTCACAGAGATGGGTGTAAACGTGTCGAGTGCGTCGACGATCTACATGGACAACCAGTCGGCGATTAGTATGGCAACTAACCACGGATACACCCCACGCGCCAAGCACATCGACCTCCGAGCTCACTTCGTCCGTGACTACGTCGAGAAGGGCACCATCAAGGTGGAGTACGTACCATCGGAGTCTCAGCTAGCGGATATGTTAACGAAGGCCATTCCGACGCCGCGCTTTGTGGAGCTTCGTGACGCATGCGGACTTGTGGACTGTCAAGTTGAGGGGGAGTGTAACGGCCTCTAATTGGGTGTCCCACAGTATGTGCCAACTTGACATATAAGAGAAATAGTACATTCTAGAATATCGAGACAGAAGAACACGTGGCTACAAGTGAGTAAGAGCCTATAGTTTTCTTTATTCCTATGAATTTACTTTCCATTTTGCACTGCGACAATCACATTGTTATAGGTTATGAGCCCAATAACGAACCCGAACGAGATCCTCAGCGACGACAACTACTTCCTGTGGGAGTTTAACGCCCGCATGGCATTGGCCAGGAAGGACCTCCTCGACCATCTCGAGGTGAAGCCAGAAGACGCAGTGAACGCCCCCGCCCAATGGAAAGCCGCCGATGTGAAGGCGCTGGCTGTGGTGTCGAAGCTGTTGAGTCCAACGTACCAGATGATGGTGAGGGAAGCCAATTCTGCATGGGAAGCATGGCAAATTCTGCGTGCATTTTTCATGAAGCAGAGTCTGCACAACCGTGTGCAGCTGCGCAAGCAACTCCACGAGTTCGCGATGGCCAGTGGTGGGAGTCTCATGGAGCATCTGGTGCAGTTCGATGAATTGTGTGCGAAGTTGGCTGCGGTTGGTGACGCTCTGCCTGAAGAGGAGAAGCTGGTGATCCTCCTTGGTAGTGTGCCAAGTGAGTACGACGCGATGGTGCGGCTCATCGAAGTGCGCGACCGTGTGACACTTCTGGATGCGAAAGAGATGCTCCGACGCGAATATGAGATGATTCAGAAACGCGAGGTGAAGGAGCAAGCATTCAAGGCGACGGTGAGTGATAATGGTGGAAGGTTCCAGAATGGGCGTGGAGGCCGACGTGGACGAAATGCCAAGAGACACGGACGCAAAGGGCATAATGGTGGTGACAAGAAGGAGTTCAAGGGCCGATGCTATGAATGCCACGAAGCTGGCCACAAGAAACAAGATTGCCCGAGGCTGAAGGGCAATGCCGGTGGTTCGGAGTTCGCGTTCTCCGCTATGACCGCTGGTGGTGAGCGATCGTCCACCTGGCTCCTTGATAGTGGAGCCAGCTCGCATATGACTACGGATCGGAATGATTTTTCGGAATACCGCCCGCTTACAGAACCAATCGAGATCATGGTGGCAAATGGCCAGCGAGTTGCCGCCATAGGTATGGGTACCGTGCGAGTTAACTTTACCGGAGGCGTGCGGGTGAAGTTGACGGATGTTCTCCACGTTCAGAAATTGGACCGAAAGCTACTGTCGGTTCCTGCACTCATGTCCAAGAATCTCGCTGTGCAATTCGACAAGACCGGTGCCTCCATTTTGCAGAATGGCCGTGTTGTTGTTCGAGTCCCTCGGATTGGGAAACTGTACGCGTGTGAACTAAAGTACAGAACGGAAGGCAACGCGTATACGGCATTTGATGGTGAGTCAAGTGATAAAGCCTACGAAGTCATTCACGCGCGCCTGGGGCACGTCTCCGATACCAAGCTAAAGCTAGTTGCTAGCGCGTGCGATGGTATCCCCCCTATGGCTTTGTCTCAATCGGATGGTGGTGTCTGCGGTGGCTGTGCGCAAGGAAAAATGACCACAAGCTCGTACGCGCACCAATCGGGTAGCGAGATAAAGACAGGTCGCCCATTCGAGATTGTGCACACGGATGTGATGGGGCCAATAAAACCGAAGTCCAAGGGTGGTGCGGTATACATCGTGGTCTTCGTGGACGACTTCAGCCGAGTAGTGTTCGTCAACTTCATCAAGCAGAAGTCTCAAGTGTTCGATTGCTTCAAGGCATTCTGCACTCAGGTTAAGGTGCAACACGGCTGCAAGGTGATGTGTGTTCGTAGTGACAACGGTGGTGAATATGTGAGCAAGCGCTTCGGCAAGTTCTGTGCGTCCAAAGGGATCATTCACCAGACGAGTGCGCCATACAGCCCCCAGCAAAATGGGACCGCTGAGCGTATGAACCGGACACTAGCTGACATGGCCCGGTCGATGCTACACTACATGCGAGTGGACCGTGTGTGGTGGGCTGAAGCGTTTCGGACTGCAGCTTACATCGTCAACCGTATCCCGAATACTGCGCGACCGGATCAGAGCCCCCTCGAAGTATTAACCGGAAAGCGCCAGTCACTCGAAGACCTTCGTGTATTTGGTGCTCGTGGCTACGTACATGTTGACAAGCCAAACGTAGGCAAACTTGATCCTCGAGCTCACCGTTGCCTCTTCCTTGGATACGCTGATGGTTCGAAAGCGTATCGTGTGTGGGATTACGACGACGAGCGCATCGTGATTTCGCGATCGGTGCATCTGAATGAGCGACCACCAGACACGTTCCAAGCCGTCAGTGATGACTCAAGTTGCTTTCCTTGGGTGGTTAGCATCAATGATCACGATTCCGTGAGTTATATTCCGCCACCGCGACCAGTGAATGAGAACGACCATGATGCAACTGCGGATGTCGACGATGCCGCCGACGTTGAAATGGAAGAAGTGCCCCCTACCGATGCTCAAATCTCACCCGTTCCTACTGATGCTTTGGACAGGGGGAGTAACAGCCAGATGCAAGTTGTCCAGCGCATCAGTCCTTCCACTGCTACCGAAGATCAGCAGATGCAGCTCGCCCAGCGTCCTGATTGCGATATCGTCCCGCACTCACAACATCTAAGTCGGTCGATCGATCGCCCCGCCATCGTCCAGCATCTCAACCCGAGCCTTGACCTCGTCCGTGCTGCCGGATGTGATCCGTGCGCACCGTCAGCAATAATCCCTCATGGTGAAGGTGTTGGCGTCGGCTTCGATGCATCAGAGAATCGCATAGTGTTCAGTGGTGGTTCCATTCGCCCTCGATCGATCACGTATGAACAACCGCGTCTACTGACTGATGGAGATATGCCTTTGCATCTTGGTGGCGCTGAAAATGACGATGAGCCAGAACCAGAAAGCAAGCGACCACGCCTGGATGAGTACGAAATTGCGTTGGCGGTGTCTGAGCTGCCTACATCATACGCTGAAGCAATGGCGGCCCCTGACGCTCCACAATGGAAGGAAGCTATACGTGCTGAGATTCGGTCGCATGTGCGGAGCCACACGTGGGACATGGTGCGACGACCTCAAGGAAACAAGGTGATCGGATGCAAATGGGTATTCGCGAAGAAGTACGACGAGAATGGAGCGGTTAAGCGATACAAGGCACGTCTAGTCGCTCGAGGTTTCCTCCAGACTCGCGGCATAGACTATACCCACACATACTCACCAGTGGCAAGCATGAACACGATCCGGGTCTTTCTCGCATTGTGCTGCTCTCGACGCCTCATGATTCGCCAGTTTGACATTGAGACCGCATTTCTAAATGGAAAGCTTGACGAAACAGTGTTTATGAATCCCCCTGAAGGAGTGAATGTGGCGCCGGAATTGGTTTGCAGACTCCGCCGCAGCCTCTATGGACTCAAGCAAGCTGCAGCTGTGTGGCACCGTACCATCCGCGACGTGTTCAAGCGTCTCGGTTTCAAACAGTGTCGAGCTGATCCTTGTCTCTTCGTTCGACGAGATGACAGTGACCCAGCGGCCGCGGTTTTTGTGGTGCTCTACGTAGACGATCTACTTGTTGGCTGCAAAACAGAGGAACAAGCGCGATCCGTGTGTACTGGTCTCGCGTCGCACTTCACGGTCAAATCACTCGGTGATGCTCGTTTCGTTCTCGGGATGGAAGTACTTCACGATCGGAAACGTGGTGAAATGGTGGTGAAGCAATCTCAGTTTATAACCAAGTTGCTCGAGCGTTTTGGTCAAGTATCTGCTCATGGTGTCCGCAACCCAATGGTAATTGGTCAAGATCTCAGCCCATCCGACAAGCACGGTGTATGCACAGACAAAAATAAGTACCGCGAACTAATCGGATCAATGCTGTACGTTGCCAATGCCACACGTCCCGACATTGGCTACGTGCTGTCGATACTCTCTCAGTACCTCGATACGCCGCGTGAGATGCATTGGAATGCTGCGCTACGTGTACTTCGCTACCTCAAGGCCACTCTTTCGATCGGCATCCACTACACGGCAAAGGGCAAGAATATCGTGACATACTGCGACGCGAACTGGGGTGGTGATAAGGAGACGCGACGCTCGACGTCTGGTGTGATGGTGAAGATGGCTGACGGTCCGGTCATCTACAAGAGCAAGCGTCAAGCGACCGTCGCATTATCAACTGCTGAAGCCGAGTACATGGCTCTCGCACTTACCGCTCAAGAAGTACTGTGGCTGCGTTTCCTCCTCACAGAGATGGGTGTAAACGTGTCGAGTGCGTCGACGATCTACATGGACAACCAGTCGGCGATTAGTATGGCAACTAACCACGGATACACCCCACGCGCCAAGCACATCGACCTCCGAGCTCACTTCGTCCGTGACTACGTCGAGAAGGGCACCATCAAGGTGGAGTACGTACCATCGGAGTCTCAGCTAGCGGATATGTTAACGAAGGCCATTCCGACGCCGCGCTTTGTGGAGCTTCGTGACGCATGCGGACTTGTGGACTGTCAAGTTGAGGGGAGTGTAACGGCCTCTAATTGGGTGTCCCACAGTATGTGCCAACTTGACATATAAGAGAAATAGTAACATTCTAGAATATCGAGACAGAAGAACACGTGGCTACAAGTGAGTAAGAGCCTATAGTTTTCTTTATTCCTATGAATTTACTTTCCATTTTGCACTGCGACGCGTATACGGCATTTGATGGTGAGTCAAGTGATAAAGCCTACGAAGTCATTCACGCGCGCCTGGGGCACGTCTCCGATACCAAGCTAAAGCTAGTTGCTAGCGCGTGCGATGGTATCCCCCCTATGGCTTTGTCTCAATCGGATGGTGGTGTCTGCGGTGGCTGTGCGCAAGGAAAAATGACCACAAGCTCGTACGCGCACCAATCGGGTAGCGAGATAAAGACAGGTCGCCCATTCGAGATTGTGCACACGGATGTGATGGGGCCAATAAAACCGAAGTCCAAGGGTGGTGCGGTATACA
Source organism: Plasmopara viticola (assembly GCA_001695595.3). NCBI lineage: Eukaryota > Oomycota > Peronosporomycetes > Peronosporales > Peronosporaceae > Plasmopara > Plasmopara viticola. Next base: position 933,381 of record MBPM02000017.1, read on the forward strand.
TCGTGGTCTTCGTGGACGACTTCAGCCGAGTAGTGTTCGTCAACTTCATCAAGCAGAAGTCTCAAGTGTTCGATTGCTTCAAGGCATTCTGCACTCAGGTTAAGGTGCAACACGGCTGCAAGGTGATGTGTGTTCGTAGTGACAACGGTGGTGAATATGTGAGCAAGCGCTTCGGCAAGTTCTGTGCGTCCAAAGGGATCATTCACCAGACGAGTGCGCCATACAGCCCCCAGCAAAATGGGACCGCTGAGCGTATGAACCGGACACTAGCTGACATGGCCCGGTCGATGCTACACTACATGCGAGTGGACCGTGTGTGGTGGGCTGAAGCGTTTCGGACTGCAGCTTACATCGTCAACCGTATCCCGAATACTGCGCGACCGGATCAGAGCCCCCTCGAAGTATTAACCGGAAAGCGCCAGTCACTCGAAGACCTTCGTGTATTTGGTGCTCGTGGCTACGTACATGTTGACAAGCCAAACGTAGGCAAACTTGATCCTCGAGCTCACCGTTGCCTCTTCCTTGGATACGCTGATGGTTCGAAAGCGTATCGTGTGTGGGATTACGACGACGAGCGCATCGTGATTTCGCGATCGGTGCATCTGAATGAGCGACCACCAGACACGTTCCAAGCCGTCAGTGATGACTCAAGTTGCTTTCCTTGGGTGGTTAGCATCAATGATCACGATTCCGTGAGTTATATTCCGCCACCGCGACCAGTGAATGAGAACGACCATGATGCAACTGCGGATGTCGACGATGCCGCCGACGTTGAAATGGAAGAAGTGCCCCCTACCGATGCTCAAATCTCACCCGTTCCTACTGATGCTTTGGACAGGGGGAGTAACAGCCAGATGCAAGTTGTCCAGCGCATCAGTCCTTCCACTGCTACCGAAGATCAGCAGATGCAGCTCGCCCAGCGTCCTGATTGCGATATCGTCCCGCACTCACAACATCTAAGTCGGTCGATCGATCGCCCCGCCATCGTCCAGCATCTCAACCCGAGCCTTGACCTCGTCCGTGCTGCCGGATGTGATCCGTGCGCACCGTCAGCAATAATCCCTCATGGTGAAGGTGTTGGCGTCGGCTTCGATGCATCAGAGAATCGCATAGTGTTCAGTGGTGGTTCCATTCGCCCTCGATCGATCACGTATGAACAACCGCGTCTACTGACTGATGGAGATATGCCTTTGCATCTTGATGGCGCTGAAAATGACGATGAGCCAGAACCAGAAAGCAAGCGACCACGCCTGGATGAGTACGAAATTGCGTTGGCGGTGTCTGAGCTGCCTACATCATACGCTGAAGCAATGGCGGCCCCTGACGCTCCACAATGGAAGGAAGCTATTCGTGCTGAGATTCGGTCGCATGTGCGGAGCCACACGTGGGACATGGTGCGACGACCTCAAGGAAACAAGGTGATCGGATGCAAATGGGTATTCGCGAAGAAGTACGACGAGAATGGAGCGGTTAAGCGATACAAGGCACGTCTAGTCGCTCGAGGTTTCCTCCAGACTCGCGGCATAGACTATACCCACACATACTCACCAGTGGCAAGCATGAACACGATCCGGGTCTTTCTCGCATTGTGCTGCTCTCGACGCCTCATGATTCGCCAGTTTGACATTGAGACCGCATTTCTAAATGGAAAGCTTGACGAAACAGTGTTTATGAATCCCCCTGAAGGAGTGAATGTGGCGCCGGAATTGGTTTGCAGACTCCGCCGCAGCCTCTATGGACTCAAGCAAGCTGCAGCTGTGTGGCACCGTACCATCCGCGACGTGTTCAAGCGTCTAGGTTTCAAACAGTGTCGAGCTGATCCTTGTCTCTTCGTTCGACGAGATGACAGTGACCCAGCGGCCGCGGTTTTAGTGGTGCTCTACGTAGACGATCTACTTGTTGGCTGCAAAACAGAGGAACAAGCGCGATCCGTGTGTACTGGTCTCGCGTCGCACTTCACGGTCAAATCACTCGGTGATGCTCGTTTCGTTCTCGGGATGGAAGTACTTCACGATCGGAAACGTGGTGAAATGGTGGTGAAGCAATCTCAGTTTATAACCAAGTTGCTCGAGCGTTTTGGTCAAGTATCTGCTCATGGTGTCCGCAACCCAATGGTAATTGGTCAAGATCTCAGCCCATCCGACAAGCACGGTGTATGCACAGACAAAAATAAGTACCGCGAACTAATCGGATCAATGCTGTACGTTGCCAATGCCACACGTCCCGACATTGGCTACGTGCTGTCGATACTCTCTCAGTACCTCGATACGCCGCGTGAGATGCATTGGAATGCTGCGCTACGTGTACTTCGCTACCTCAAGGCCACTCTTTCGATCGGCATCCACTACACGGCAAAGGGCAAGAATATCGTGACATACTGCGACGCGAACTGGGGTGGTGATAAGGAGACGCGACGCTCGACGTCTGGTGTGATGGTGAAGATGGCTGACGGTCCGGTCATCTACAAGTGCAGCGTCAAGCGACCGTCGCATTATCAACTGCTGAAGCCGAGTACATGGCTCTCGCACTTACCGCTCAAGAAGTACTGTGGCTGCGTTTCCTCCTCACAGAGATGGGTGTAAACGTGTCGAGTGCGTCGACGATCTACATGGACAACCAGTCGGCGATTAGTATGGCAACTAACCACGGATACACCCCACGCGCCAAGCACATCGACCTCCGAGCTCACTTCGTCCGTGACTACGTCGAGAAGGGCACCATCAAGGTGGAGTACGTACCATCGGAGTCTCAGCTAGCGGATATGTTAACGAAGGCCATTCCGACGCCGCGCTTTGTGGAGCTTCGTGACGCATGCGGACTTGTGGACTGTCAAGTTGAGGGGGAGTGTAACGGCCTCTAATTGGGTGTCCCACAGTATGTGCCAACTTGACATATAAGAGAAATAGTAACATTCTAGAATATCGAGACAGAAGAACACGTGGCTACAAGTGAGTAAGAGCCTATAGTTTGCTTTATTCCTATGAATTTACTTTCCATTTTGCACTGCGACAATCACATTGTTATAGGTTATGAGCCCAATAACGAACCCGAACGAGATCCTCAGCGACGACAACTACTTCCTGTGGGAGTTTAACGCCCGCATGGCATTGGCCAGGAAGGACCTCCTCGACCATCTCGAGGTGAGGCCAGAAGACGCAGTGAACGCCCCCGCCCAATGGAAAGCCGCCGATGTGAAGGCGCTGGCTGTGGTGTCGAAGCTGTTGAGTCCAACGTACCAGATGATGGTGAGAGAAGCCAATTCTGCATGGGAAGCATGGCAAATTCTGCGTGCATTTTTCATGAAGCAGAGTCTGCACAACCGTGTGCAGCTGCGCAAGCAACTCCACGAATTCGCGATGGCCAGTGGTGGGAGTCTCATGGAGCATCTGGTGCAGTTCGATGAATTGTGTGCGAAGTTGGCTGCGGTTGGTGACGCTCTGCCTGAAAAGGAGAAGCTGGTGATCCTCCTTGGTAGTGTGCCAAGTGAGTACGACGCGATGGTGCGGCTCATCGAAGCGCGCGACCGTGTGACACTGCTGGATGCGAAAGAGATGCTCCGACGCGAGTATGAGATGATTCCGAAACGCGAGGTGAAGGAGCAAGCATTCAAGGCGACGGTGAGTGATAATGGTGGAAGGTTCCAGAATGGGCGTGGAGGCCGACGTGGACGAAATGCCAAGAGACACGGACGCAAAGGGCATAATGGTGGTGACAAGAAGGAGTAACAGCCAGATGCAAGTTGTCCAGCGCATCAGTCCTTCCACTGCTACCGAAGATCAGCAGATGCAGCTCGCCCAGCGTCCTGATTGCGATATCGTCCCGCACTCACAACATCTAAGTCGGTCGATCGATCGCCCCGCCATCGTCCAGCATCTCAACCCGAGCCTTGACCTCGTCCGTGCTGCCGGATGTGATCCGTGCGCACCGTCAGCAATAATCCCTCATGGTGAAGGTGTTGGCGTCGGCTTCGATGCATCAGAGAATCGCATAGTGTTCAGTGGTGGTTCCATTCGCCCTCGATCGATCACGTATGAACAACCGCGTCTACTGACTGATGGAGATATGCCTTTGCATCTTGGTGGCGCTGAAAATGACGATGAGCCAGAACCAGAAAGCAAGCGACCACGCCTGGATGAGTACGAAATTGCGTTGGCGGTGTCTGAGCTGCCTACATCATACGCTGAAGCAATGGCGGCCCCTGACGCTCCACAATGGAAGGAAGCTATACGTGCTGAGATTCGGTCGCATGTGCGGAGCCACACGTGGGACATGGTGCGACGACCTCAAGGAAACAAGGTGATCGGATGCAAATGGGTATTCGCGAAGAAGTACGACGAGAATGGAGCGGTTAAGCGATACAAGGCACGTCTAGTCGCTCGAGGTTTCCTCCAGACTCGCGGCATAGACTATACCCACACATACTCACCAGTGGCAAGCATGAACACGATCCGGGTCTTTCTCGCATTGTGCTGCTCTCGACGCCTCATGATTCGCCAGTTTGACATTGAGACCGCATTTCTAAATGGAAAGCTTGACGAAACAGTGTTTATGAATCCCCCTGAAGGAGTGAATGTGGCGCCGGAATTGGTTTGCAGACTCCGCCGCAGCCTCTATGGACTCAAGCAAGCTGCAGCTGTGTGGCACCGTACCATCCGCGACGTGTTCAAGCGTCTCGGTTTCAAACAGTGTCGAGCTGATCCTTGTCTCTTCGTTCGACGAGATGACAGTGACCCAGCGGCCGCGGTTTTTGTGGTGCTCTACGTAGACGATCTACTTGTTGGCTGCAAAACAGAGGAACAAGCGCGATCCGTGTGTACTGGTCTCGCGTCGCACTTCACGGTCAAATCTCTCGGTGATGCTCGTTTCGTTCTCGGGATGGAAGTACTTCACGATCGGAAACGTGGTGAAATGGTGGTGAAGCAATCTCAGTTTATAACCAAGTTGCTCGAGCGTTTTGGTCAAGTATCTGCTCATGGTGTCCGCAACCCAATGGTAATTGGTCAAGATCTCAGCCCATCCGACAAGCACGGTGTATGCACAGACAAAAATAAGTACCGCGAACTAATCGGATCAATGCTGTACGTTGCCAATGCCACACGTCCCGACATTGGCTACGTGCTGTCGATACTCTCTCAGTACCTCGATACGCCGCGTGAGATGCATTGGAATGCTGCGCTACGTGTACTTCGCTACCTCAAGGCCACTCTTTCGATCGGCATCCACTACACGGCAAAGGGCAAGAATATCGTGACATACTGCGACGCGAACTGGGGTGGTGATAAGGAGACGCGACGCTCGACGTCTGGTGTGATGGTGAAGATGGCTGACGGTCCGGTCATCTACAAGAGCAAGCGTCAAGCGACCGTCGCATTATCAACTGCTGAAGCCGAGTACATGGCTCTCGCACTTACCGCTCAAGAAGTACTGTGGCTGCGTTTCCTCCTCACAGAGATGGGTGTAAACGTGTCGAGTGCGTCGACGATCTACATGGACAACCAGTCGGCGATTAGTATGGCAACTAACCACGGATACACCCCACGCGCCAAGCACATCGACCTCCGAGCTCACTTCGTCCGTGACTACGTCGAGAAGGGCACCATCAAGGTGGAGTACGTACCATCGGAGTCTCAGCTAGCGGATATGTTAACGAAGGCCATTCCGACGCCGCGCTTTGTGGAGCTTCGTGACGCATGCGGACTTGTGGACTGTCAAGTTGAGGGGGAGTGTAACGGCCTCTAATTGGGTGTCCCACAGTATGTGCCAACTTGACATATAAGAGAAATAGTCACATTCTAGAATATCGAGACAGAAGAACACGTGGCTACAAGTGAGTAAGAGCCTATAGTTTGCTTTATTCCTATGAATTTACTTTCCATTTTGCACTGCGACAATCACATTGTTATAAACGGTTCGAGGCTCAAATCGCAAACTTGTTCTTCGTAGGACGAGATATAAGGTGAGGATAGATAGGCTATCATTCTCGGCTCAAACATAACTTTGAGCAACATGATTTAAGAATGCAATGCGAGCTTATTCAATAAGATGTGAATTATTTTGCCTTCAACTTTGTATAAGAAGTTCAACGCACATGACAATGGCAGAGTCGGAGCAATAGTTGCGCAGGCTGTCAAAGACACAAACACGCGTATCTTCGGACTTCTCTTGAAGGACCTACTGCTACAACAGTTGGTCGACGGCATGATTGTTCAAGTATGTTAATGAAATATGCAAAATTTTCTGCATGGGCGATGATCCTGTAATTTGTGAGTTGAAGAAAGTTCAGAAAATTCAGTAACTCCTTTTGCGATGCGTAAAATATCGCACCGAGATGTTTTTCTTACGAAATTAACCCCGAAAAAAAAAACTCTATCTCGCCGATCGAGATACAGTATTTGTCGACATATACCGAAAGCGATGCTATGTACTTTACAACTAACACTTTTTAAACAGATGTGTGATCTAGTCGTCGAGCTTAAGCTTTCATAAGAAATTTACCGGCTGATAAGAATCGTTTCTTTTGCGCTACCCTTTTGTACGAAATTAATGACGGCTTGAGTTATGTCGACAACTATTTTGAAATTTCCAATCACGAAGGATGTTCTTCGATGCAATAAGACGACAAGTTTTGGCTAACTTTTGACGAGAAACCACGAAGTGGAAAGTTAAAAATGTGCGGTGCTAGACTCCACCAACAAAACAAACAAACACATGGCGCTGATCACGAACGATAAGGCCTTCTCCTTACAAATCGTCATAGGTTTTCTTAACAAACGACGACGACCATCCGCGTTGCGCTCGTGAACGCCGCTTCAGCACCCCTGTGGTTCGCTTTGTCTAGGTCGTAGAATATCTCTAAAACGGTTGATTGATAAGCTCGGAGCTGAGCCCGCCTCTATAATCACTGCGCGACCCGCTTGACAACGAGCTAATTATCCACATAAAAGTACAATGTTCAATCCCGTAGCTTTTATTGACGGTGCACAAATCTTTCGCCAATGTAGAATGTAGAAACTGTGCTACTAACGCTCTTTCTTTAATTGTGCGGAGCCTGCCATATTGAAAAGAAGGAAATATACAAAATACTACAAGAAAACGCTGCCCATCATCCATTTGCTGCGAAAAAAAACAGAGAATGGATCACAATCGATCGGCTTGGAGTCAAATTTATCGCCAAGTCGTTTGATCGACGGGATCGAATCCTGAGACCGTCGTGCGGATTAGCGTAATCAAGAGGCGACTTTATGCGTGTTGAGGACCAACTCAGCATGATGCAAACAATTGCGAGCGCGCGGAGGCAAGTAAAAGAAGAAATCCATATACAATGCGTCAATTACAGTAAAACATTCCGAAGCCGGGCGCCCGAATTTGGAAGTTCTGTTTTTAAATAATTTTGGCGTCACAGATTAAGGTGAATGGGCCATAGATGCGCGGTAATGCTACTTACAGAGAAGGGGTTATTAATAATGTAGCCGGGTGTGGACGCGACGTCCCCCGCACACTTGCGTCGCGGCAGAGTACAATGATAACATTGTAGAGATCGTTTGATTGTTTTGGTCAAATTTCCTTATGATCCGATCCTTTCGAGACTAGATCGATTGTCGCATCAGAGATCAACAAATCAGCCCGTTTCTTTGTACCGAGAGAAGGGCGCAATTTGTGTCTTATCAATATCCCGTCATTCTTCATTTTACCTTCCAGTTACCAAGTCGACAAAACTTCTGGTCCCTATGCGTCTACGGTGCGTCGTGACGCTGACTATGCTCACTCTGCTAGTGCTCTGCAAAGCGGCCAAGGTGGCGGCAAGAGTCTCTGGAGCTAAGGAGCTTCAAATTCACGGCGTCGACACGCTGCCTCGAACCAATCATTTTCGTGTGCGGCGATGGCCTGCACGTCTCTTGGCGACGGGTCCAATCACATCATTTCTCAATTTTCTGAAACGTACGGCAGCGGGAGAGTGGGTCGACCCCGTGATTTATTTGAAACGCGCTTCCGATCGGAAGGATGCTGTGACTTTTCTTTTTAATCATCACAAGCTTGGAAGCGTTGATATAAATACTTTTTTTTTGAGTACGAAATTCCGGACGTGGGAACGGCAAGTCACGGAAGCTTATGGAGCCGAGGCGGACCAATTGATGTTGGCATCAATTAGAGAGGGGTTTAGATATAACGGTAAAGGCAGAGTTGAAGCAATCATTGCGCAGGCTATTGAAAACAACAATGCGCGTGACGTGGCTTTTCGCTTTGAAAACGAGCTGCTACAAAACTTGGTCGAAGGCATGAAAGCAGAACGGTTTCCACAAGAAATGGATTTCGTGCGGTATGCACTCTATCGTGGTGCCGATCGAGGCGATGTGATTTCGAAAATGCAAAGATTGATGGACATAGAGATGAATCAGCAAGAGTGGTTTTCGAATCTCGAAAAACGGTTCCTTCCCGAGAAGGAGTCTCAGTTTGAACAACTAAGGTCGTACTTCATCATGGTCAGTGGCGGAAGGACGATAACGTTCACTTTCAAAACGCTGGGTGCTCTAGAAGGGTTCAACAACGATGCCTTTATGTTGAGTTTGCTCTATAATAAGGCAACTGACAAAGACGTACAAGTGGACTTTGTCGAGTTCATGTTTCATGCACTGGACCACGAAAATTTGAGTATAGCTAAAATATCTGATATTCTTCTAAAGCTCAAAAGCCAAAAGCTTCCGTATGATTTGCATGCAAAGCTGCTGAATCCGATGTCCGAGGCGATATAAAAATCAAGCCGTTGCCGACTGGTCAAGCGTTACGGTCCAACGATGAGGACGCATCGGTTCGTATGCGAATACTTTCCCATGACGTTCGATCTCTCGCGTTGACAACATTTGTTGCTCATGCGTTCGTAGGAGTTCTGCCGTGAAGAAGTTGTTGGAGAAGATTTTGTGTCAGTAGACGAGTAATTTTGCCTCGTGCTGATTGAGAGAACGACGCTTGGGACTTGGCTTGCCATGGTAGGAAAAGTGCCACCTGAGCACAAGATTTGCATGTCAACGATTTGCGTTTTGAGGCATAAATATGATTTGATAACTTTTAGCTACACTTGCGTCACGTACTAGGATAAAGATGACGCTTCAATGTACATGAACTTGGTCCTAAAGTGTATTCTTTGTGCGTTTTGATTTTGCATGATCTACTTCTATCCAGGCCGGGCATCGCTCTTCACGCGTCTTGACGATGCGATATTTTAAGACGGCTCATGGGTAAGCCTGGAGCTTGGAGCTGGAACCGCTCATGAACATTCTGCGCAATTTTTGTAATGTAATGTGTAATGTATTACGTTATCGCGTTGCCAAGTTATGCACGTGCTAGGCTCAGTCTGGCTAGTCCACGGCATAGAGTGGTGTCCGCATACGTCGGGTCTCGTTCGGCGGGCAGTGCATCCAGCACCGAGGTCGTGAGGGTCTTCCATTATATTGTTTAACTCTGACTTGGTAAGAGCCCAGGTGGCCTGGTGCTGGAGACCGTCGCGTCGAGGGTGAGAATCGTTAGAGACCTGCAGATGCCCGAGAGCACCTGCCCGAAGCGCGCGAGCATTTAACCCCGCGCTTGGAAGGAGGGCGTCACCCCAACCTTTTCCGAGCTACGACCAGATTTATTGTTCAAATTCGTAAATCAGCACGAACATCTGTGCCAAGATCGTGCCAAGCACCATGTGCCTACCCATATCCCGTCATTCTCAAATTTGCCTGCGCGACAAATCTCATGGTCTCTGGGCGTCAACAGTTTGTCGTGACGCTGGCAGTGTTTGCTCTGCTAACACTTTGTAAGACTACTCAAGTATCGGCGAGAGTCTCTGATGGTGCGGAGCCCCAAACCCATGGCTTGGACACGCTGCCATCGACCAAGCAATTTTGTCCACGTCGGCGATGGCCTGCGCGTCTCTTGATGTCGTTTGCAAATTTGCCAATCATTGCAAAACTCACACGTACACAATTCGGAATGTGGCTTTTTCCGATCCAATTTTTGATACACGCCAGCGATCGGCTGCGGGCTGTGACGCTACTTTTTAACTTTTACAAGATTAATAGGGTGAACGCAAGTCGTTTTCTCGTGAGTAAGCGATTCAAGACGTGGGTAGACCAAGTTAGGAAAGCATATGGAGACAAGCCTGAAGAGTTGATGTTTGGAACAATGCGAGAGGAGTTAAGGTTAAACAGCAACGGTGCAGTCGAAGCAATGATTGCGCAGGCTATAAAAACAATAACGCGAAAGAATTGGCACTCCGCTTTGAGAATGTGCTGTTACGAAGATTGGTCGATGGTCTTGACGAAGGAGACTATTTTGCTGAAATGGATTTTGTGCGTTATGTGCTCCCTCGTGGTTCCGACCGAAACGCCGTGATCTCGACAATGCAGGATATGCTGGACTCCGAACATACCCCCACGTGGTTTCCGAATCTCGAACAAACGTTTCTTCCCCATTTTAAATCTCCGTTTGGACAACTCGAGACTTACTTTATGATGCTCAGTCATGGAAATTATATACGTTCCGCATTCGAGCAGCTGCGTTCTGTCAAGGGGTTCAACAACAATGTTTTTTTGCTGAATTTGCTATATGAATAGGCGACGGACGAAAGCGTAAAGGTGGACTTTGTTAGATTCATGTTATCTACACTGCATGGTGCGGGTTTGATAGACGCTTCAATCATCGAAGCTCTTATCGAGCTCCAGAAACAAGAACTTCCGTATGGCCTACAAAAAATGGTGGTGAAACCCATGTCTGATGCGCTGATAACACCCAAGCCGTTGGCACCTGGTCAAGCGTAACGATACAACGATGAGGCCGCACAGGTACGTAAGCGTATGTCCCATGACGTACGATCCCTCATGTTGACATATTGTGTTGGTCATGTGTTTGTATGGTTTCTGTTGTGAAAACATCATTACAGAAGCTCTCGTGTCAGTCGCAGCGTAGTATCAACTCGTGCTGAATGGAAGAGAGACGCTCGATATTTAGTTCGCCAGGGTAGTATACGAGCACAAGATTTGCATGTCAAGGATTCACGAATCGAGGCATTTAAATGATAAATTACATATGAAATCATTTGCATTGCGTTCTTAGATCATGTTGGATAAGATTCTCGCTCGGTAATGTAATTTCGTATTTGCTATTTTTTTACAGGTTGTCACAGGTTTTCTTCTTCTGAGACCTTATTTATCAACTCATGAGTGATCAAAACGTGTACCAGGATTTTGGCACAAGAAAAAGTGTTATGATAGTTATTTAATTTTAATCTAGTCGCGAAAAGATGGGGCCGCTCACAAAACGATGACCAGCCGCGCTGCTTCGCTTTGCCCACGTCTTAACGATTCGATATCTTCAGGCGATTCATGAATAAGCTTGCAGCCAGGTGGTCCTGCTTCGAGTCTCTCAATATCGGGGCTTTGGTATCGCGGTGTTTAATTCCACCATGGCTCTCAAGGAAGAGCAACATGACCATACTTTATGCGTTGACAAGCTGTGTTACTACCGCACTTTCTTTATTGTGTGGGGCCTGTACACGTGAAAGTATTTGTATAGGAAAACAAACAATGAAGAGAATGATACAAGTAGAACGAGAACGTTATTTTCTGGTGTTAAGTCGTCAAGATATTAAGACGTTCCAAGGTCAAGCTGCTAACTTGTATATATGTAAAATTCCGTCTCTCTATTTCCAAGAAGCGAGCTAATATGGTGGTGCGCGAGACAATTATTTTGACAAAAAATAGTTAGCAATCATGTAGCAAGAAACAAGTGATTTGTTGCCATTGTGACGCTAAAAGAAAAGCATGGGTACAACTATTCGTAATTAGAGCTCGTATTAAATGTGTTACTTGTATTGGAAAGATAGCGAATCGCGAAATGAACACTTCCTTGTGCAAACCAATTTGTATCTAATTTATACTGCCAGCTACGAATCCGACAAAGCGAATACGTGGCTTCAACGCACCTACAGTACGTCCTAACGCTGACGGTGTTCGCTCGTCTATCACAATGTAAGACTATCAAGGTGGCGGCATGAGCTTCTGGTGGTGCGGAGCCCCCAAACCGTAGCCATGACACGTTGCCTATTACTGATCATCTTCGTCCACGTTGGCATTGGCCTGCCCGATTCTCGACATCACTCACAGCTTTATCAATAGTAACTTCCCTTACACCCGGCATCGATAAGGTGACTTGTCCCCTAAAAATGACACGTGGAACAAACCACCAGACCTTTTCAACTTTTACAAAATCAAAGACGTAAGTGTTTACTTTTTCTTCTTTAAATTAGGCGGCTTCAGAAGTTGCGAATTCGAAGCGATAATTGCGCAGGCTGTAAAAGTCACAAACATGCATGCGTGCCTAAGGGCTCGGCTTTAACGTCTGCTGCTACAACAGCTGGTCAACGCCATGGTAAAAAGCACATTTTTTCCTTTTATCATGATTATCTATGTAGGTTAATACAAAAGGTGCTCCGGGGCAAAAGTTCCTGCATCAGAAAATGCAGTGGTGACATCTTTAATTTGTGAGCTGATTGTTTCGAACAATTTGTAAGGCTTCCTTATGTACGTTCATCCAGGATGAAAGGAATTAGCAGGGAACTGCTACCTGCAAAAGAATTCGACAACAATGCCTTTTAATTTTTTTTTTTAGAAAAAGCCGATCGGTTTCAAAGAAACGTAGATTTCGTCGAATTCATACTGACAACATTGCGTGAGGCAAATTGGTATGACAACGGTTTATTGAAACCCAATAGCTTGACCAAATGGCAACCTGGTCAAGCGTAACCATACAACGACGAGGATGCATCGGTGCGTTTGCGGATGGTTTACACACGTTGGAAGACCTCTCGCATTGGCAATATGTGTTCATACAGTTTGTGGACCAACGCGGGTGGAAACATGCTTAATGAAGTTCACACCGTAAAAAGCAGTGAAGACTCGAATGAGAAAGCCACGTTTGGTACAAACTTGGCTTGCCAGGTAATCATTTGAATTACAGGGCTTGCATGTCAACGATTCGGGTGAATTGATGTCTGTACACTCGCATTGCATTGTTTTATTGAAGTTTATGGGAACACCTTTAACTGAACAACTCCTGTTATGCTCAATTTGTACAATATCGTAATTTACGTTCGTCCTATACTCTTGATTGTAAATTTGTGCATCTAGCCGTTCTCACCGCTTCACGTGGTCCACTATCATTGTTATTGCCTATTTTGAGTATTTTATGTGCAGTTGCAAATAAATATTACGTGCAACGTTTCCCATTTCGCTGCACGACCTCGGCATGTCCATTAATCATCAGCGACCTTATCATCAGAGAATGTTTTTTTTGTGTCGCACGCGCCTGAGCTGCTACCCATAGAATCGACATACTCATAGATGTCGCCTGGCCGTTTAGTAAGGTGGTTCAAGTATCGAAAACGTTCTCTCTGTTCCGAATGTACGCTTCTACTTTTAACTGTCCATCCCACAAAAGATCTTGGCTGATGTTATGTGCACCGCCACGATATTGCCCACCGCAAATCTATGTGATTGAAAGTCACGCAGTAATTTTAGTCGTGAGCTCGGCGTCGAGCTCACCGATGAGCCGCTTGTTCGCTTGTTTTACTTTTAAAAATATCTACGCAAGCAAAGCGAGCCGCAAGGGCATCAATGTGGCATTTACAAGCGCATCGGGTCACTATGTAAAAAAAAATATGTCTTGTTTTGCAGGGCAATTCATATGAGATTATACATCGCACAACAAGCTTTTTTCTACACCAAGAGGTCAAGCTGCCAATTGTGGATAAAAAGGCAACTGGGTTCTAGTCCTCGCCTACGTGGCAATTTTCTCTTTTGCAACCCACACGCATTTGTCATTATAATGTCGGCCATAATCGTACGACAGCCAGTCGCAATTACATTCGCCAAGAAAGGACATTTGCTGATGTGTCCAACGGAGGCCTCGAGTTTGACGCCATTTTCATCGAATCTCTAGTAGCAAAGCTGCATGCTGACATTTATGATTTCTTCCACGAAAAGGTTTATCTCATGGAAGGTTTGGTTATCGAATCGTGAACTTAACAAGTCAATTCCTTGTGTTAAAAGAGTGGGACAAGTTGGATCTAATTAACGTCCCATTTTATCTGCCACGAGTGAAATCATAGTATTAATGCGTCTACGTTGTGTCGTGACGTTGACAGTGGCCGCTATCTTCGCACTCTGATAGACTGCCAATGTGATGGCGAAAGCGTCTGGTGCTGCGGAGCCCCACACCCATGATTTTGACACGTTGCCTCTTGGTTAAGGCCGTTAGTCAGTAGCAGAGAAGACTTGCCTAATGCCGAAAGAATCAACAACGCTTGGTGCTTGGCTTGCCTAAAGTGTCATTTTCAGTATCAGCGTTTAATGTTGCGATGCACGTAAATTTACTTGCGTTACGTTCTTAGATCAATATTAATGAAGAAATTCTTGAGGCCAAGAGTAGTTGTCTCTCCACTAGTCATTCTTTCGTCCTTCGAAGAACTCTTACCAAAGCAAAAAATAGCTCTTTTTCGCGGGCAAAGTATCATAAGACGCGTCTTGTCAATAGAGATACGAGACCTTGTGAATGTATTCTGCAAGCGCTTGAAAAGTAACACTGATAAATGTAGATGTCGACTTCGTTGGTGAATGAAGGACCTAGTAGCTAACGGGAAATGTCACTTGCTAGTTGAATGGTTTTAACGACCTAATGGCCTTCAAACATACGAGTTTATGACAGGCCGACAAATGATTGTGGCTAAATGGCATCTATCGATGCAATGGTCAAAATGAGAGAAAGAAGCTCATAGGTCTCTCGATCTCTTGAGACCAAAGTTTTTTGGGGTAGGCGATGTTTTCTCAATAAACACTTCCGTATGCAATGGCTTTCCACATTAAAGAAGTGCATTAGTAGCACAGCTTGTCAACATTTGACCAAGGTCATGTGCACGGTCTACAAGAGCCGTGGAACTAAACATCGCTAATTCATGTGACGCGAAAGTCTCGATGTCGAGACACGCAGAGTAGGGCCATGCAGTGCGGGTCCAGGTCCAAGCTCACCCACGAGCCGTCTCAAGATATTGAGTCCCAATGCGTCTATGGTGTGTCGTGACGCTGATAATTTTCGCTTTGTTAACACTGTAAGACTGCCAAAGTCGCGGCGAGCTCGTGGTGGTGCGGACTTCCAAAATCATGGCCTAGACACGCTGCCTATTACGGAGCAACTCCGTCCATGGCTTGGATAGCTCTTGAGGTCAGTCGCCACTTCGTCCATCATAGCGAATTTCACACATGCATCGCTGGGAAAGAGATTTGTTTCACCCCAATTCTTGCAAATCGACACGGTGCTGTGACCGACCTTTTCAAAATTCACGATGTCAAAGCCGTAGGTGTCCATTGGTTTGTTTGGAGTATGCAGTTTAAGAGGTGGGAAAAACAAGTCAAGGTAGCCTATGGAGACGACGCTGAATAGCTGATGCTACGGACAATGATTATTAAGCTCCAAATCAACGACAACACTGGAGTCCAATCAATCATTGCGCGGGCTTCCAAAAACACGGATAAATGGCCATGTCGCGGTACCAATGAAACGAGTATGATATCTATTATATAACCACCCAATTGAGCTAAATAACTCGCTAAAAACTAATCCATGACACTTGCATGATACTTCCCTTTAATCCTAGGAAACGCGTTGACGGAGCTATCAGAATACTGCTCAGTACGTACTTTTGTCACACATATATAAACGTGATCGTTTATTGTGCTCTTTGTGCATCTCGCAATTTTGCCAAAGAAAAAGTTCTTTGTGCAGGCAAATTATTCATGAGCCAGCACGTTTTGCTTGCGTAGATACTGCAACAGTAAAATCGGCGGCTAACTAATGTGCTCGGTGCCGGGCCTGTCACCAAAAGTAGTGCGTGGTTCTCGCGTAGAAACTATTAGATAGATATAAGGCTCCCAATCACATTAAGATACGGTGTTTATAACCGTGTCTCTCATTAAAGACGCACATAAGTTAGACCCATCATCGTTTGTGTGACGGACAGTAAAATGTAGAAGCTGTGCTACTAAAGTCAATGTGTGGAGCCTGTACATATGGCAATACTTAAGCAGAGAAAAGTCAAAGAGTACGAAAGCCAGCACAACAAACGACCAGGCGTAAACAATCGAACAGTCAACTTTATGCATGTTAAGGTCCAACTGTACATGACGCGAGCGCGTGTAGCGCTGCACGGGACGAGAAGATTATGCTTGAATGGAAAGAGCACCAGGGACAGATAGGGCGTGCAGCTAATTATATACTATCCAAGGGGCACAAGAAACGGTGTCGTCTTATCGGTTCCAATAACACAGAACTCAGTGCACCTCAGCCGCGGCTGCTACTGATTTCTGCTGTTTTGGCTATCTCATAGCTCAACAGGCTTCAATCGTGTTCTTTGGACTGCGGAGGCGACTTTTTTGGCGCAAAGCGAATCAAATGAGCCTTCTTTGGATCTACTGGTAATTTATACTAGCAAAACCTAACATTTAAGGGCACCCAAAATTTCGGGGTATGTATACCACTATCACTCGGGGAATTCATAAATAATAGCTTTTATCTATAAGAAACGAGCTCGACATGGGGGTGCGTGGAAATCATGATTAACAAAGCGAAGGCTAATTAGGTAGTCGGAATGCGAGCAATTGTGAGGCAACTTGTTTCATCGAGATGCGCAGAGAATAATGAGTAAAATTTGTGAAAGTTACACGGCGTTTAGCCCTAATTTCAAAAAAAAATCAATCCGTTAATTGTAGAATTGTGGAATGAACAAATCAGCAAACGTTTTCTTGTGCCGAGATGGGAGAGATTCTCATTCTCTATTTTCCCTGCCAACTTTGAAGTCGACAACGCTTATGGTTCCAATGCGTCTACAATGTGTCGTGTCGTTGATGGTGGTCGCTCTGTTGACACTCTGTATGACCGGCGAGGTGACGGCCAGAACCTCTGGTACCACGAATCTCCAAGCCAATGGCCTTGACGCGCTGCCTGTCACTCATCCACTCCGTCCACGTCGGCAATGGCCTGCACGTCTCTTAAAGTCAGCCGCAGGCATACAATTCATAGAAAAACTCGCACAATCAGGCCTCGGAAAAAGGCTTGCCCCACACCAATTTTTGAAACGCGCCAGCGATCGACAGAATGCTGTGACTCAACTCTTTTACTTTCACAATGTCGAAAGCGTAAATGTCGGTCGGTTTCTCTCTAGTGAGCGCTTCCAAACGTGGGAAAGCCAAGTAAAAAAGGCCTATGGAGTTGACGCTGAACGGTTGATGTTTGAAACGATGAAAACTGAGTTCCGTTTTCGCAAAAACGGTGGGATTGAAGCAATCATTGCGCAGGCTATTGGAAACAGAGCCACGGAAGAATTGGGACTCCGCTTTGAGGATATGCTATTACAAGAATTGGTCGGCGGCGTGAAAGCGGGAACTTTTCTTGATGAAAGAAATTTTGTGCGTTATGCGCTCTATCGTGGATCAGCGCAAGCTGTGATCTCGAAAATGCAGCAATTGCGAGATGAGCGTCTTAAACCTTCGTGGTTTCTTGATCTCGTACAAAAGCTTTTTTTCGATTCCAAAAATTCACATGACAATCTAAAGTACTTCTTCAAAACAATTAGCCGTGGAAGAGACGTTGAGGAAGTGTTGGAAGACTTACGTCCTGTTAAAGGGTTCAACAACAATGCCTTCATGTTGAGACTGCTCTATGATAAGGCGACGGACAAATCAGTGAACGTGTCCTTCGTCGAATTTGTGCTGTCTAGACTGCACGGTGCGAATAAAGAAGACGACACAATCCGCGAAATTATTGGCCGGTTTGATAAAGTAGAGATCCCGTACGATCTTCGTGATACTTTACTGAACCCAATGTCCGAGGCGTTAAAAAAGGCTAAGCCGCCGTCAATTGGTGAAGCGTGATTACGATGATGATGCGCCGGCAGGTTTGGAGATGGTCTATACATAGTATACGATCCTCGCGTTGACATTGTGTGTTGCTCATGTACTTGAATCTTTTCGGCAATTGGAGAAGACTAGACTCGCGTTAATTGAGCGAGTGATGCTTGGTGCTTTTATGGCTTGTCGAGATTTATAAGTGTTGTCTAAGCACGAGGCTTACGTGTTCACGATAAATATTTTAAGGCAGTAGAGTGACTCGCATTGCATTCTTGAGTTAAGTTGCACAATAAAATAATTTAGTACAGATACACTACCGGTAATAATATCGGTAAAGCCTTTTGTAGCCGATTGACTTTGGTTGGTGTTCATTTTTTACAATACTTGGCACTATCGTGATGACGATATGCGCTTAGATTTTCGCGGATATTTTTATTTACAAGACTATCTTCTCAAAAGAGATTTTACAGTTGTCGACCTTTGCGCTCCGCCTCCACCACTTTGTATTTTACGTGTTTGATGTGTTGACATCCCGGTTAATGCTACGCGTACGCTGAGGGACCATTGCGATATTTGGGATCGTTGCTTCCTCGGTGAATGTTATTGCACCTACCGAATAACCTTTGCTTGCTGCTCTATCATACAGATCAACCATGGCCGACATGTTTCACGACAAATACCTGTGGCCAATCAAAAATTTGCACTGTCAGGAGGACCTTTGTCGATGCAGCGCAGGCGAGGACTAAAAATCTGCAGCCCGTCTAGTTCATCCACAACTGCCAACCATTGACAAAATTCGACGAAAGTCTTACATAAAAGAAAACAGATGGTGCCAATCACCTTCAAAAACTTATGCCTGGTATCTTCCGTATAAATCGTCCCTAGTTCTTTTTCCCAACAAAAGTGACCAGCGCTAGTGGATGCTGCCCACGACAGCTGCCCATCGCAAAAGAGAAGAGTGGATTCTTTAATCAGATGTCGTCGCACTTTGACCCTTTGCCTGATTCAAGGGGATCAGGCCTCAGACCAGATGACCTTTCATTATGTCTCCCCGAAGAAGTCAAGGTGTCAAATCATAAGCAATAAATCAGCACGTATATCTGTGCCACGATGCTAAGGACCTCATTTATCTCCCCTTTCATTCCCCAATTTACCTGTCGCCTTCAAAGTCTACAAAATTCATGGTGTTCATTCGTCTACAATGTTTCGTGACGCTGACAGTGATCGCTCTGTCCTTGGCGGCGCGAGTCTCTGGTGCTGACAAACCTCAACCGCATGGCCTCGACACGCTGCTTTCTACCAATCAACTCCGTTCTCGGCGGCGATGGCCTGCGCGTCTCTTGGCGTCGGGCCCAAGTGCCCCACTATTAGAGAAACTCACACATGCACCAGTGGGTAAATGGATTTCGCAGCAAACGGGTCTTCTCCACGCTTCAACAACGGAGAATAGTGTGACTAGCTCTTTTCACTCTTTAAATATCAAAAAGGTGAATGCGGCCAAGTTTTTTGACGATCCAAAGGTTAAAGCGTGGCAAAAAAGTATCTCGTCAAAAAGTCAAACCGACTCTGATGCGTTAATATTTTCGACTCTATACGCAGAGCTCAAGGCAAGCGACAACGGCGGAGTCGAAGCCATTGTCGCGCAGGCTGTGAGGAACAAAGACACGCGTGCTATAGGACGCCGCTTTGAGGAGCTGTTGCTTGGAAAGCTGTCTGCCGGTGTGGCAAATGGCGACGCTGTTGAAACTGGTAATTACTTGCGGTATGTGCTCTATCGAAATGCGAAGCGTGATTCCGTGAATGAGGACATGAAGACGAAACTTGGCGAACCTTTCTTCACTGCGCAGATCAACAAATTCAAAGAGACGATTTATAAAAGTGAGCAAACCCCTTCTCAACATTTAGAGAATTACTTTACGATGCTCAGCGGTGGACGGAAGATAGCGGACGTTTTCAACGATTGGCGACCCGTGGAAGGTTTTGACAACAATATCTTTTTGTTTAACCAGCTTTTAGCAGAGAAGAATCGTCTCAATATAAACAAGACTTTCGCCGAATTCATGCTGGATACACTGCGTAAAGAAGATGGATTTTCTCTTGCGACTACCGCTTTGCATCTTAAGCAACTCCAGGAGCATAAAATCTCGGAAGGTCTCCGTAAATTTTTGGTGGATCCGCTATACAAGATGGTGTCGACGCAGTTGGCACGAAGTCATCCTTAAGAATACAGCAGTAATGCTGCAACGGTGCGTATGCACATGCTTTTAAGCATGATGTAAACGATCTCTCGCAATGACGCCATGTGTTATTTCCGTGTTTGTAGACTCTCTGAAGCCAAAGCGAATGGAAAAGTGACTGTAGAAGGTCCTGCTTCAGTGCCTGACTCGTGCTGATTGCGAGAAAGAAGCTTGGAATTCGGCTTGTGGAGTAGCAAGGGTGTTATTTGACCACAGGGCTTGCATGTCAATGATTCACATTTCAAGGCATCTAAATGAGGTGAATGCGTATACAATCACTTCTTAGGTCATATTATAATAAATGTAGAACGTTTATCCTTTCAAAGCGTCCTATGAACTCCGTAATGCCCTCTACCGCGTTGCTAAGGCTATCCGAAACTTGGTAAGGATGGAGTATTGTATATAATATACATGACTTATGCCCTACATTGTAAACTTTGTACAATTGAAGCTTTCTTGCTATCTAATTTATCGAAACAGAAAGTTTCAAGTGCTACAAGCTTTTCATACAGTGTTAAAGTTACCAACTCTTCAAAAAGTGCCTTGTCTTTTTTCTAATTCCATAAAGTGCGATGATTCACCTCTGCGGCTCTATTAGCTTTATAGATTCAGTCACAATTTGCTTGCCACTTTGGCAGTCTTACAGAAAGCAAGAAAGACTACTGTCAGTGTTAAGACGCATCTTAGACACACTGAAACCATGAGCTTTGCCGCCTTTAAGGCCGGCAAATAAAATTGTTGAGGATGAAAATTTTGGTAGAGATCACAATTCGACAATTTTGATGTTTTGAGAAAATGTTTAATGTACGAGACGATCTCTAATGAGCTCGAATTGTACCTACTAGTTTATATGCAACCAGTCGCCTAGTATTCGTCATATTTTCGCTGCTGAAGTGTGTTGACTCCACTCGTTAGTAGCACAACTTTTACGTGGAAAATGATTGTTTGCTCCGAGCCACACAATAAGTTATGTGCAATGTGAACATCGCATCTTAATGTAATTTAAAAAAAACAATATCGAGGCCCAGAAAGCAGGGCTGCACAGTATAATCGGAAGCGGTCCCAACGCTGGACTCACGTATGAGCCGTCCTGCGATACTCAATCGTTAAGACAAGAGCAAGAGAGTTTTTAAGCGGTGTCCACAAGCGCAGCGCAGCTGCTCAATTCATATGGAAAAATTCGTTTCCGTATGTGATAGGCCTCGTATGGTTTTTTTGCTGGTCTGGTGAGCACCATACGATTCAAGTTCTCCCGCGCACTCTCGAATACTCGAATACTAGTAGATTGGTAGTACAGCATTCCCAGGATATCGAATAGAGTCGGAGGATAACATCAATATGAATGAATTACGACGAAAGGGACTGCGATTCTAATTCAAGATGGGTTATATGTGTATTCAATCGTTAATATTCGAGCGATGCTACAATTGGGCTATCAATTACCTAGAGACATATATATATACTTGAGCAGAATGATTCGTACAAGCTGTATACTAACACGCCTTTTCCAAAAGTGTGGAGGCTGTACATGCGGAGATACTTAAGCAGAGAGAATATTCATAATACTGAAAAAGCGTTAATCGGTCCAGCAAATAGCCCAGACGACATGCGCCACGCCCCATCAGCCACTTGATGAAAAGAGATTGGGTTGAAGAGATTGACATCTAATCGGCTCTGAACTTCTCTTTCTAAGACTAAAAATCGTTTGATCCGAGAGAACCCTCACAGGTAAGCGTCAATAAAGTTATTGACTTAATGTGTGTTAAAAGCCATTTTAGCACGATGCAAACGAGCTAGGCGAAGCAAATGAGAAGGCTTCTTTCTGATGTACGGGTCCTCAATGTCTTTTAGGTCGTGCAATCATTTTAGAAATTGTTATATACGGTAGATATTTCTAACACAATATATTGCCGGCTTTTCGGAAACGGTCGGGGTGACGCCCTCCTTCCAAGCGCGGGGGCTAAATGCTCGCGCGCTTCGGGCAGGTGCTCTCGGGCATCTGCAGGTCATTAACGAGTCTCACCCTCGACGCGACGGTCTCCAGCACCAGGGCGCCACCTGGGCTCTTACCAAGTCAGAACTACACAAAATAATGGAAGACCCTCACGGCCTCGGTGCTGGCTGCACTGCCCGCCGAACGAGACCCGACGTATGCGGACACCACTCTATGCCGTGGACTAGCCATAGAGCCTAGCACGTGCATAAGTTGGCAACGCGATAACGTAATACAATACATACAATTGCCGGCTACCAGATGTTTTCAGCGAAGATGCATTTTACCAAACTTTCTGAGCTAAGGTAGCAGCAAAATAATAAGGGTAAGTGACCCCAATTTCTAGCCAGAATTGCCCAAATCATTCGAGGAAATAAGTCAACAGCGGCTTTTGGCATCGGTGACTTAATTTAGAAAGGAGGCCGAAAGCACGGGATTTCCAGCTCTCTCTGGAATGGTGTCGACCTTTGTCGTGGTAAATAAAAATAACGAGTAAACTTGAAAATGCGCGGGTGTTGCTGCGAGCGAGTAGCTCGTCATCCGCAGGCAACGCCATTGTGTCGCAGCAAATAAATGAGTACAGTCAACCGCATTAGAGGTCATTTTGTCAGCGGTACCCTTTTTTAAACTATTGCAATTCTAATTGAGAGCTCGAGACCAGGTCATCAAATCACGTTTTCATGTGCCAAGATTAAAGATAGACGAGCAATTTGTGGCCACCCATAAAATCTCATTCTCCATTTTACCTTACGCCTCCAACTAGCTTCAAAGTCAGCAAAACTCATGGTCTCGAAGCGTCTACGAAGTGTCTTGACGCTGACAGTGATCGCTCTGGTCACCTTCTGTAAGACTGCTACGGTGGCGGCGAAAACCTTGGGTGCAGAAGAATCCCATACGCATGACCTCGAGACGCTACCTATCACCAGTTCGCTTGGTTCACGGCGGCGATGGCCTGCACGTCTCTTAAAGTCAGTCGCTGCTTCAGAAGTCTTTTCGAACTTGGCAAACACACGGTTTGTAAAGTGGTTTTACAATCGAAAAGTCCCAAATAACGCCCCCATTGATCAGCAAAATAGGGTGGCGGACCTTTTCAACTCTCACAAAGTCAAAGGCGTGAACCCACAAGACTTTTTCAAGAGTGAGCAGTTCATAAAATGGAAAATCGACGTCAAGGCAATCGATGAAAAAGATGAGCCTGAAAAAATAATGCTTTCAACAATGTTGAAGGAGTTCAGTGATAATGTCAATGGCGGAGTTGACGCAATCATTGCGCGGGGTTTAAATGACCCGAAACGTATAGTTTGGCGCTTCGCTTTGAAAAACATCTGCTAAATACGATGGTCGATGGCCTACAAAACGAAAACTCTCTCGTTGAAAGCCAGTTCGTGCGTTATGTGCTCTATCGAGATTCGGACCGAGATACCGTGATACGAAAAATGCAGCATCTGCTGAAGAGGGATCCTCACCTTCCGTGGTTTTCTGCACTTGAAAAAAAGTTTTTTCCTGATTCAAAGCCCTATCCTGTGAAATTGAAATCTTACTTCGATATGATCAGCGGGGGCAAATTGGTGAAGGACGCAATTAAAAAGCTGGGTCCTGTCAATGGCTTCAACAACAATGCATTTATGTTAAAATTGCTCTATAATAAGGCGACTGAAGGACAACGATCCAACGAGGAATTCGTCAATTACATGCTGACTACACTGCGTAATCCGAAGTGGAGTAACAACAAATTTCTCTCATCTCTCCGCAAGCTCGTGGAAAACGATGTACCGTATGATCTTCGTACCAAGTTGCTGGAGCCAATGCTGACGACTGCGTTGAAACAGGTCAAAGCGTCGCGAAGTGATCATGCGTAATGGGATACACCGGTACGTACGTAGATGATTGTAAACAATTTCTCGCGGTGACGTTATGTGTTGCTTATGTGTTTGTACAGATTCTGTAGCCAAAGCGAAGTGAAACTTCGGGAGACTGGAGGAGGTCCTACG
Organism: Plasmopara viticola; assembly: GCA_001695595.3. Taxonomy (NCBI): domain Eukaryota; phylum Oomycota; class Peronosporomycetes; order Peronosporales; family Peronosporaceae; genus Plasmopara; species Plasmopara viticola. Next base: position 957,538 of record MBPM02000017.1, read on the forward strand.
TCAGTAGCAGAGAAGACTTGACTCGTGAGGATTGAGCAAGCGACGCTCGTTACTTGGCGGCAAGAGATTTTTCACAAGGCTTGCATGGCAACGATTTACATTTCGAACTTCAATGAGAATCATCCATATTTTACACTCGCATTGCATTCTTAGATCATGTTACTCAAAAGGCTGTTAGAGCTGAATAATGGTCCCCCTCTTAAGCAATTTCCTTGTATAAAGACAAATTGATCATTCAAGCGTCCGTAATGCCTTCTCCTCAGAGTCGTCTCTGTATCGTGCCTGCCTTTTTCACTAAGTTGTATACATTCACCTCTAAGAGGTACAAAGGTCATTCACAAATTGCTTTCGATACGATGGCGTGTTTAAATATTTGCGGGAAAAGCCTTCGACTCTTTGATGTATGTGCAAAGCTCGTTATGATCGATGCTTTGTGAGTGGCTTCAAGAGATGTGCACGCGACCGCCGTCGACGAAATTGAACGTCAGCGTCATTGGCTTCGGAATTCGCAGTCTCGCCGCCACATTAGCTGTCTTACAGAGTGTCAAAAGAGCGACTACCGTTTGCACTAAGATGCAACAAAGTCTTATTGAGACCATAAGCTTGCTCAGCGTGCTGAAATTCACAGTCACCGCGTGATACCGTGTTCTACTCGTTTCTTGCATATACGCAATTTGTATGGCCAACAAGGTAATTAGGCTGCAGAATTTGAATCCTCGCCTTGACAAACATTTCTTTAGCATCACGAAATTTGAATCAGCCACAGGCATTTGTCGACATGCTGTCGGTCGTACTCTTTTTGTATGACAGAGCAGCAAGCAAAGGGTCTACAGTCGTTTTAAATACCTCCACCGAGAACGCAACGATCTCAAGTATCGCATTGGTCTCTCATCGTTCGGGTCATCAATTTGGGTCTCAAGCTCGACAGCTACATCAAACACGTGTATATAAGTATTAGTGGCAAAGTGCACATCATCGCTCCATATATGAGGTGGACACATACAGGATACCTTTCGAATAGGTACAACATTGACTGTAAATATACAAGTTCACGTAGTCACCACAATAGTGCCAAGAATTATGATACATTTCATCCGGAAATTGTCTTCGAATAGGAAAAAAGGTCGGAAACGCGAGAGGGGCCAAAGGTTCTTTATAATGAGCAACTACCTGATAGCTCTAGCGATTCGACAAAGATCGTTTTGGAAGCTCAAATCGTAATCTAGTTCACCAAACGAGGAAAACTAGACTCAAGACAGAGAATAACCATTTCCGGCCTCAAAAGAAGGTCAAGTAAGATGATCTAAAAATGCAATGCGAGTGTATTCATATGTCATTACATCATTTCAATAAATCGTTAACATGCAAGTCTAATGTTCAGATGACTCCCTTGCCTGCACCAAGCGTTGCTCTCTTTTCCAGCACGAGTCGAGTCTTCTCGACTGTTAGCGCGGAACTTTTCCCAATCACATTTCTATCTGCTTTGAGTATTGCAATTGTACAAACAGATAACGTCAATGCAAGTTTTCGTATACGTCATGTGTAAACCATCTCCAAACGTATCGGTGGATACCGTTATTTAGGAGCTTTTGGCGGTGGTGGAGGCTTTGGTGCTGCCTCCAACATTGGGTCCACCAACTTTGAATTAAGATCATTCGGTAATTTCTTTGTATTGAGTAACTTGAGAGAATCGCGAATACTGCCGTCTTTCCACCCCGCCTTTTGCAAAAGTTTCACCATGTATACGGCGAAATTTCCTTCTGGCTTAATCTCCATCGCCTTCTTTCGAAGCAAATCTAACAAAAAAGCACTGTGTTCGAATCCTGTGCCCGATTTCAGACGAAAAAACACTTCATCAATCGGCTTGGAGTTATTAATAATCTCGAAGTATTCGCCTAGTTGTTCAGACGAGGTCTTTGATTCATGCAAAAACTGGTTTTCGAGTGAAGAAAACCACAATTTCTCGTCTTCTTTTTCCAGCACTTTCTGCATTCGCAATACCACATCATTTGACTGGCCACCTCGGTAATACACATAACGCAAAAAACTTCTTTCGGAGTCATGCCCTTTGGCGGCCATGCCATTGACCAACCTGGCTAGCAGTAGATTCTCAAAGCGCTGTGCCGTTCCAACAGTAGCCGGGTTATTGAAAGCTTTCGCAATAAATGCATCGACTTCGCCATTGACATTGTAACGAAACTTTTTAAACATAGTTTCAAACATCAACTTATCAGCATCTTCTCCGTACTTTTTCTTGACTTGTTTTTGCCAGCTTAAAAAGCGTTTACTCTTGAAAAAGTCTTCTGGTTTTGACTTTCTGAATTTGGGCATCTCGAAAAGGTCATCCACAACAGTTTGCGGATCTTTGGAGGGTTTATTTGGGACGTCTTGTCGGCCAAACAACTTTCCAGCCCGTAAACTCGACAAATTCAAAAAGCCTGCTGAAGCCGCGGCCTTTAAGAGACGTGCGGGCCATCGTCGCTGTGAACGAAGTGAATTGGCGTTAATCGGCTTATCTGGACCATACGTTTGAAGGTCCTCCACACCAGAGGTCCTCGCTGCTGCGTTGGTAGTCTTGCACAAGGTGAACACAGCGACCACTGTCAGCGTCACGACACACCGAAGACACATCGAGATCATGAAAGTTGTCGGCTTTCGAAATGGCAAGTGAAGGGAGGACGGGAAAATGGAAAATTAGGGAGTATAAGAGACCACAATTTGTTGCACTATCTCGGCACGAAGATACGTTGATATTACAATCCGTCGAGTTACCTAGTCTCAAACTCTCCCGCGGGATCGGTCTTTTGATCTGCAATGGCTACCAAAAGGACCTCAAACGTTTATTTATCTATTGTACCGATGATTTGCGAATTGCGTTGCCTCTTGAGGAACGAATTAGATGCTCTACACCCTGCCACCAGATTGTTAACTAGTTCTCTATGAATAAACCATCATTGCTGCGGTTTTGCTCGTTTTTTTGTATGCAATTTATGTAGCCCCTTGCCACGACAGTCTCTAATAGATGAATGCTGTACTATCGGCCTCCAATTTTTTATTTGTTTTAAAGCTCGCTTTTTGTCTTCTACTGACCTTGGAATGTTCAATTGTTTTGACGACCTGTACATTGGCATACCATTTTCTCATCAGCTCGCTCACACTCGTTCGTATCATGTTGAGCTCGCCCTTAACACGCATAAAGTCAACATTTCTATCGACGCTTACCTCTAAGATGAAGCAGTCTCGTGGCTGATTCTCGGGAGAGAAGTTCAAAGTCGAGCGGATGTCCATCCTACTCTTCATTTTTCGCAGCAAGTGGGTGATGGGGCTTGGTAGTGCATGTAGTCTGGCCGTCAACTGGACTGCTTTGCGCAATTTTTTAAATTACAGATGTTTTTTTTGCGTAAGTTTCTCCGTATGTACCGCCATCCAAAGAAAGTGCCGTTGTGCACGACCTCTACATTCTGCTTTCCATCACACAAAAAGTGATTGACTAGCTAGAGCCATGTGCACCGTCAACGGTAGTAAACACCGTATCTAAGGGAGTATCAGAGACCACAAATTGTTGCACTATTCTCGGCACGAAACACGTTCATATTACAATGTGACGATTTACATAGTCTCAAACGCTTCCGCGAAATCGGTCTTCCAATCTGCATTGGCGGGTACCGCTGCTACCAAAAGGACCTCGAATGCTTGTTAATATATTGTATCGATTATCCATGAATCGTCCACGCTGGCGCTACCTCTCAAGTGTGCGAATAACGAGCTACTTGCTCGCATCTCTACCCTGCCACCAGATTTTTAACTAGTTCTCTATGAATGAACCATCAGTACCAGGTTTTGCTCGTATTTTTGTATATACGCAATTTATGTGGCCCTTTGCCGCGACAATTTGAAGACAGCTGGGAGTGAATGCTGTACTATCGGCCTCCGGTTTTTAGTTTTTTAGAGCTCGCTGTGCGTCTTCCGCTGCGCTTTTACTAACAACATCTGGATACCGGCAATATTTTGTTTTGGGAATATATGTTTTCGCACATTAAAAATTGACAAAATCGAATGCACGAGCTTGGAATGTTTAAGTGTCATTGACGGCCTGTAGTCAATAATTTTACTGACGCTTACCTGTGAGGAATATCTACGATCAAACGAACCTATGACTCTCTCGAGATAAAAAAAATTAAGGTCGATTCGCAGCAAATGGGTGATGCGAAAAATAGATAGCTTGAAAAAGGTTGGGGTGACGCCCTCCTTCCAAGCGCGGGGGCTAGATGCTCGCGCACTTCGGGCAGGTGTTCTCGGGCATCTGCAGGTCTCTAACGAGTCTCACCCTCGACGCGACGGTCTCCAGCACCGGGCGCCACCTGGGCTCTTACCAAGTCAGAGATAAACAAACTAATGGAAGACCCTCGAGACCTCGGTGCTGGCTGCACTGCCCGCCGAACGAGACTCGACGTATGCGGACACCACTTTATGCCGTGGACTAGCCATAGAGCCTAGCACGTGCATAAATTGGCAACGTGATAACGTAATACATTACAAGTGGGTGATGGGGCTCGGTGCATATACTGGACTGATTAGCGCCTTCTCAATAATACACATGCTCTATAAAAAGAAGGTGCGGTTGTACACAGCTTTCACATTCTAGTATATATCGCACAAAAATAATCGAATACCGTATCCTGAATGTGATTTAAAGCCTCCCCAGAAAACAGAGACGCACAGAATTATCAAAGGCGGTCTCAGCGCCGAGCTCACGTATGAGCCGTCCCAAGATAATCAGTCGTAAAGACGCGGGAAAGGAGGTGCCGAAGCGTAATCTACAAACGCAGCGTAGCTGGTCATTTCGTACGGAAAGTTCGGTACTTACGCACTCTCAAATACTCGAATTCTGATAGGTGACTTGATTAGGAAGGAGGTTGATAGTACAGCATTCCCAGGAATTCGAACGATAGCGTCAATATAACTGACTATGAAAGGGACTTTGATTTTGAATTACTTAAAATAAGAGATGTTACAATTGAATTCAGTGCAACACTCTATACCCGAGAGACATATGATGTGGCATAGGTCAATTAGTCGTAGTACATGATGTCCTCACAAAAATCTGCGACGTGGTGAAAAAATGAGGTAATTACCAATAAAAACACATTTGGTGCTAACTACCCGCGAAAAAATCATGTCCGGGATATTTCTAATTAATCGTCTACGGTTTTTGTTGTGACTGGTCGCTGTGCTCGTTGGATGCATCTCCGTAGCTCGCTTTGTTCGCGACTTAACGATCAAAATATTCTTAACGTTTCATCGGCGAGCACAGTGTTGAGCCCGTTTTCGAAAGTAGTGCGCAGCCCTGTTCTGAGGCTCTCAAAATTAGCATGATACGAATGGGTGCAGGCAAAGCGAAAGAGAAGATTATTATCAATTTTGGCTCAGTTTTTGTACGCTATATAGATTCCTGACACAAAATATTGCCGGCAATTAAAAAGCCAAGCTAAAGCGAGCTCTAAATTTTAGGTTCAAACATACCATTTAAATTGATAAAAAGAATTAGAATCGGAACAGCATTCCCAACTCTCTTCAATTTGATGTCATAGCATAAGGCCACATTAATTGCGTTTATGCAAGAAGCGAGTAAAACAAGTTTGCACGCGGTAATGGTAGTTGATTTATAAAACACTAATCAGCAATGTGGTGACAAAGTGTGGATGCGAGCAGCATCCGCAGACTTCAGAGTCAACGCCAGTGTCATCGAAATTGCATCTATTTTAAATATCGCCTTAGTATTTTGGCGTACGCTTCGCATCAATAGGGACCCCAAGCTCGATACGTACTCTAAACACGTGAATAAAACGTGTTGGTGGCTCAGCGCACACCATCGCTTTCAGTAAGAAGTTGACAAACATAGGATCTCTTTTGAGAAGGCACAAGATTGACTGTGAATTTATCCGTGCATATTGTCATCACAATACTGGCGATGATAAAGTCAAAGTTCTCCGGTAAAGTGTATTCGGATAAAAAGAAGTCTACATTTCGAGCAACTATCTATTAGTCCCATCAAAGCGACTGAAGGCGTCACGAAAGCTCAAATTGATAATCGAGGATGCCAATTACAATAGAATCTCGACTAGAATGCAATGCGAGTGTATTCATATGCGATTACATAGTTTGAATGAATCGTTGACATGCAAATCTTGTGCTCACCCTTGCTACCGTGACAAACCAAGTACCAGTTGCCGCTCTGTTAACCAAGACGAGTAGAGTCTTCTCTGCTTCTGACGCAAAACCTTTTCCAGTCTTGTTTTTATCCGCATTGGAAGCACCTAAGTAGCACATAACGTCAACGCAAGAGTATCGTTTATATCATGCCCTGAACTACCGGTGATTTCCATCGTTGAATTGTACGCATAGGAACTTGGCGACGCTTTGTGCTATTGTAACACATTCAACATTGGGTTTACCGCCTTGAAAAAATCATACGGTAAACTTCTTTCTGTGTGTTCGTGAAGAAATGAACGAATTTGTTTGTTGCCCCACTTTGCCTTTTGCACTTTTTCTACCATGCATTTGGCGGATTTATCGAATGATTCGCCTTCTTGTGTAACGAATTTGATAAAAAGGCATTGTGGCCGACCCCTTCACCCTTGCTCAGACGATTGAATACTTCAAGCATCGACCCGAAGTGACCGATAACTAAAACATACTTGTCTGATCGTTCCAAATAGGTCTTTGGTTTGGACAAAGCCTCGTATTTAAAAATCAACCTAGAGTCTGCACTCTCAAAAACACATCATCTCGCGATGATTCGCATAACGCAAAAAATACCATTGAGAGACAGTATTTCCCCCGTCTATGCCAGCCGCCATCTCGTTTTACAGCAGATTCTCAAAGCGTTGTGCCGTTTCATAAGATGTCTTGCTTTTGAACCACTTGCACGAAGTGCATCGACTCCGCCATTGACATCGCTATGAAACTCGTTCAACAGTGTTGCGAGCATCAGCTCCTCAGATCCGTGCCCGAAGTCTCTCCAAACTTTTTCTTGCCACTTTATAAACAGCTTACTCTCAAATAACCTTCTGGTTTCCCGTCTTTGAGTCTGGAAGACATGAAAAACTTAGCTACACGATCATTTAGGGTCGTATTTCATGGCCAAACAACTTCCCAGCCCGTAAACTTGATAAATTTAGAAAGCCTGCTGAATCTTCGGTCATTGTCGTCGTGAACCATGTCAATTGATAATAGACGGCGTATATGAGCCACACGTTTGAGGTCCCTCAGCACCAAAGACTCTCACTACTGCGTTGGCAAGCTTACACAAGGTGAACACAGCAACTACTGTCAGCGTCACGACAGACCGAAGACGCATCGAGACCATGAGGTTTGCTGGCTTTGAAGTTGGCAAGTGAAGGGAGAAATAGAGTGAGGAAGTATCAGCGACCACAACTACTCCGCACGAAGACACGTGCTGATGTGTTTACATTACAATCTGAGCCTCGAACTCTTCCACGGGATCGGATCGGATTGCAATGGCTTAAGAAAGGGTACCGCTTCCAAAAGGATCGTAACTGTCTACTAATTGTACCTGCTCGTCCACACTAGCGTTGTCATTTAAGTCTGCGGATGACGAGTTTCTTTCTTGCATCCACAAACTGCCACCAGATTGCTAACTAGTGTCTTATACATCAACCATCATTACCACGTGTCACCATGTTTTAATCGTTCTTTTGCATACACGCACCTTTATGTGGCACCATGCCACGACAATCTTTGACACCATTCTCAAGAGGTTCAGCTGCCGTTTTCAACCAGCCATTATAAAAGCTCATGGTTGGTGTCAAAATTATATTTGTTCACTAGAGTTTACATCTCGCTTCGCGCGCTTTTACTGAAAACATCTGGATTCCTGCAATTTTTGTGTCATTTGCATCTAAAAAATTGACAAAGTTGAATGCACGGCCTTGAAATGTCCACGTCTTTGATGGCCTGTACACTAAAAATTATATTCTCATTGTGCTTTACGTTGCGCACTCTGAGATAACCCTAACGCGCATGAAGTTAACATTGCTATTGACGCTTATGTGTGACCTCGATTAAACGATTTTGAGGTCGATCAAATGTCCATGCCCGGGACGCACAATTGTATTTACAGTGCTGAGCTCCGTATGAGCTGTCTCAGGATAATCGTAAGGACGCGAGCAAGGGGCTGCCGAAGCGGCATCCACAAACGCAGCGCTGCTGGTTGATTCGTACGGGAAATTCCTTATCTCAGGTGATCAGTTTGTCTTGCACCGTAGAATTGATTTTTTTTCACGTACTCTCGAATGCTAATAAGTGACTTAGTGCCAATTAAGTCAAAGTTTGATGTCAATATAATTACTAGAGAAGGGTCTGCAGCTCAAACTTGATAGGAGTTATTTGCTTTTTCAATTTTGAATTTTTTAGTGATGCTACACTTGAATTCAATGCAGCATTCTATGACCTAAAGACATGAATATATGGCATTGCTCACAGCAAAGTAGACATGATGAGAGAATTCTATTTATTTGTAGCACATAATGTTGCAGGTAGAGCAGGTTGTCAAATGTTTCTAGTATGCAGTTAACGATGCTAAAAGCTCCTGAGTTATTGCTTAAATTTACCATTTCAGAAGAGAAAGTAATAAAAAAAGGGAATCGTTAAACTGCCGGTGGTACCCCTTGATATTAGCCAATGAGATTAAACTAAATTTACTAATGGAAGCAGTTTATCTCGGTTAATGAACACAGTGTTTTTTCAACTAGATACGCCGCCTATCACCAATCCACATGGTGCACGACAGCGATGGCCTGCGCGTTTTTTAAAATTCGCAGCTTCAGCAGGCATTCTGAATGTGCCAAGTCTGCTGGCTGGAAAGTTGTTTGGCCGTAAAAATGTCCCATTCATGACCCCCACTAATCATGTAGCTGAGTTATTCAAGTCTTGCAAACTCAAAAAAGTGAGACCGAAAGGATTTTTCGAGAGCAAGCAGTTTCTAAAGTGGGAAGGACAAGTCTGGGGAAATTACCAATTTGAAGCTGGAGAGCTGATGCTTACAACATTGAAAGGGAAGTTTCGTTACGATGTCAATGGCGGAGTCGATGCAATCCTTGCGAATGGTTTAAAAAATCCGAAAACGTCCCTGAAGGCACAACGCTTTGAGATACCCTGCTAAAAGAGTGGGCTGCCGGCATAGGCAAATGAGATAGATCCTTTGAAAGGCAATTTGTGCGTTATGCGCATTATCGAGGTGATCAGCGAGATGAGGTGGTAAAGAGAATGCAGATATCGATGAAGAATCAAGGTGACTCTAGGTGGTTTTCTACACTGGAAAATGAGCTTTTCTCTAGATCAGAGACTTATTCTAAACAGTTAGATGAGTACTTCAAAGCTATCGGTCAATTCGCATCGATTGAAGAAGTATTTGAATGTCTGAGGAGGGGTAAAGGGGTCGAGAACGATGTTTTTCTATTAAATTTGCTTGCGAGGAAGGCGATTGACATTGACCCAAAAGAGAAACTCGCCAAACACATCGTGGAAAGACTGAAGGGCTTAAGTGGAAGGACAAAAAAAATTCGCTCATCTCTCAACAACCTCAAGAAATTGGAGTCAAAGTATAACCTTCATTCAAACTTGGGTGAGCCAATGTTGAATGCATCAAACTAGACTCGTGTGGTCCTGTGTACAATTTAACAACGGAATGCACCGGTACGTTTCGAGATGCTTTACACATGACGTAAACGAATTCTTGCATTGACGTTTTGTGTCTATCCAATTGCTATACTTAGAGCGGATGGAAACATGACTGGAAAACGTTCTGCGTCAGTAGCCGAGAAGACTCGTTTCTTGTTTGATGAGAGAGCAACGCTTGATACCTGGCTGGCCACGGTAGCAAGGGTGTCATCTGAACACAAGACTTGCATGTCAACGATGCATTAGAATGATGTAACGACATATAAATACACTTGCATTGCATTCTAAGACCATGTAACTTGACATTCTTCTCAAGCCTTAACTAGTCACCTCTGTCTCAAGTCTAGTTCTAGTCGTTTGGGGAACTAGTCTACCATTCTGTTACTCAGCTGGGGCTATCGGGTAGTTGCTCAGTAAGTAGAACCTTTGTCCTATTCTAACATTCCTCGCATTCCAATGCCTTCGTCCTATTCAAGTACAAACTGCTTGTGTTTCTGCTCAACTTTGCAAATTACCGATAAAGTTTATTGTAATCCTTGGCACTAATGTGACGACTACATGCGCTTTTAATATTCACAGTCAGTGTTGTACCTATTCAAAAGGTATCCTAATTTGCCCACCTTATATATGAAGCAATGATGTACACTTCACTTTATATACACGTGTTTGATGTACATGTCGAGCTTGGGATCATATTGATGCCATGCGAACGCTGAGGGACCAATGCGACGTTGTATTGTTGGTAAAGAAAGTTGCAACGACTGAAGACCCTTTGTTTGCTGCTCTGTCATGCGAGGCGAGTTCATGTCGAAAGATGCCTGTGGCTGCTTTAAGTTTTGCAATGTTTGGAGGGTATTTGTCAAGACTGGGAACTTAAACAATTGCCTTGCCAACTTTTAACACAATATGACGACGTGGTGAATGTTTGATAGTCTGGTCCCCATTTGGTGCTAACTAAATTACCCTCAAGTCTGCGATTTTCCATACAAATCGTCATCGGATTTTCTTCGTATCCAGCCGCGCTTGTGAATGCATCCCCGTAGCTCACTTCGTCCGCGTCTTAAGAATTGAGCGATTCATTAATGAGCCCAGTGTTGAGCCCGTTTTCAAAAATAGTGCGCGGCCCTGCTCCGACATCGGGGCTTTGCAATCACATCAATATACCGTGTTTAATTTGTGGCTCTTGTTGACGGTGCACAAAACTTTTTTGAATGAGTGGAGCCTGTCTATACGGAGATACTGAAGCAGAGAGATAATGTATATTATTGAAAAGTTATCAGACGACATGCGTCACGCCCACTTGATGAGAAAAAAAGAGAACAAATTGAAGAGATAAGCATCCGACCGGCTCACTCCCAAATCGCCATAAAGACCAGCGTCGATAGAAATGTTGACTCTATGCGTGTTAAAGGCCATCTCAGCATGATGCGAGTGGGTACAAGGAAGCCAGGTAAAGCAAAACGAGAAGACTAGTCTCGGCATCAAAGATCTTTGGACATTCCGAGGTTGTACAATCCGTTCTAGAGATCGAAATGGTAATGCATCTATCCCTTGCACAAAAAATCGTCTTAATCGCAGCAGAAGCGCTTTCCAAATCCACCAATTTAGGCAAAAGTGGTGAGAGCGGGTAACGTTAAATTCCATACCACCCGAATTTTAGCAAAAATTTAGAATTTTATACGATTTCATTCAAGAAGATCATCAAGCAAAAACTTATTTTATAGTTGTGGTAGGTGAAAAGGAGGCCGATAATGCAGCATTCTTTGCCCTCTTCAGAATGGTATCAAAGGTTGTCGTGGTATATGCGCATTACGAGTGAAGTATGCGGCAAGTTAGTTTAATCATGGAGCGCTAGCTAGCAATCTTGGGGAAGTGAGATAGCAAGCAAGTCTTTCGTCCTTTGCATACTTGCAAATCGTTCCGCTGCCACGCCATTGTGGCGTAGAAGAGAATAGTGGATTCAAGTAGTGAAATAGAGGTTATTTTGTATATCGCAAAGCGCAAAACCTATTCAGAAATCTGCAATCATGGCTGATCCCACAGGAGGGTTCACGACCAGATTCATTGCCAAATCGTAGGATAAATAACCCAACACGTATCCCTGGGCCAAGATGCGAGTAGAGCTAGTGCCTATTTAATCTCCCTTCTATTCCCCAAGTTACCTGCCAACCCTCGAGTCAACAATGCTCTAGAACTCTATGCGTTTGCGGTGTGTCGTGACGCTAACAGTATATGCTCTTGTAATGTTGCGGCGAAAGCCTCTGATGCTGAGGGATTCTAGACGAATGGTGTACGGCGGCGATGGCGTGCACGTCTCATAAAGTCGGTTGAATCTTCATCAATCTTTTAAAACTTTGTACTTACACGAGCGAGAATATGGCTTTCGCGGCAAAAAATTATTTAATTTGCCTTCAAACCCGAGAACATCGTAACTTACGTTTTTCATTCAAAAAGGTGAATGCGCAAGATTTTTTCAAAGTGCATATGTCAAAAAGTGGGAAAGCGATGTCAAGTCAAAATTTAAAGACGACGCTGACGACTTGATGTTTTCAACGCTGGAAGGGGGGTAAATGGCAAGCGACAACGGCGGGATCGAAGCATACATCGCGCACGCGGTAAATAATGAAAATACGCGTTATTTGGGATTCCGATTAGAGCATCTGCTGCTTAAAAAGTTGGCCGATGGCGTGAAATATGGCAATGATCGCGATTCCAGTAGGTGCATGCGTTACAAACTCTATAGAGGGCCGGAGCAACATCATGCGCATTTGAGAACGGACCACCAGCTTCGCAACAAAATTCTTGAAACGCTGATCAAAGTATACAAAAAGTCGCTTTATCGATATAAAATGACTCCATACGATAATTTGGAGAAATACTTCACGGTCATCAGTGGTGGGAAGAAAAAACCGGACGTTTTCGACCAATTGGGGCCTGTTGCAGGTTTCGACAACAATGACTTTCCGTTTCGAAAGCTTTACGAAGAGGCAACAAATTACATCAAGAAAACTAATTACGCTTTCATACTGCGCTCACTGCGTAAAAAGGAAGGTTATACAAAACCAGAAATCACACAACGTCTTCTAAGCCTCCACGAATCGTCCATAACGGACGATCTTCGAACAAAGTTAGTGGGACCAACGTACCAACACCAAACTAAGAAGAAACTACCCGATCGTGCGCAAGGACATAACAACGAGGATGCACCGGTACGTATGCAAATGATATACTTAAAATGTCAACGATCTCTCGTGTAGACGTTGTGTGTTGCTCTTGTGTTTGTATCGTTAAGTAGCCAAAGCGAATGAATGCATGACTGGGAAAGGCCCAGCGTGTGTACGTGACTCGTGTTGATTGAGAATACGACGCTTGGTACTTGGCTCGCGAGGATAGCAACGGTGTCATGTGTTGCATGTCAACAATTCACGAACTAAGTCATTTATTGAGATAAATACATATGAGAGTACTCGCAATGCATTCTTAGATCGTGTTACTTATATTGCTAATTAGGCTGAACATCGTTTTCGTTTCTAAGCATCTTTCTCGTCCTTGGATGACCAAGTTTACAATCAGGAGCATCCAAAAGGTCCTTTACCGTTGATATTGCTTGCAGAAAATTGCTATTGTAGGAATGACGCTATACTTTACATAAGCTCGATCTCACATTGTTAAGCCTTTTTTTAGCCCGGATACAATTAGTCCTAGAAAAAGTTTCCGTAGGAAATATTTCACTTGCCTCGTCGGAACGTTGTCGACAACACGAAAGCGATGCTAGCAACTTGCATTCGCGAGCTTGAGATGCTCCATGTTGAGACGGCTCTTAACACAATTAAGTTAATCTATTCATTGACGCTAAGGGGTCTCATACTCCGATCGAATGTCCATCTCTTTCTCATTATTTTTCGCAGCAAGTGGGCGATGGAGCGTGACTAGCCGTTTCCAGCGCTGAAGCTCTTCCTTACCTTATTTAATGGCTTCCTCTGCCTATGCCTGAAAAAAACCCCACACATTTGGAGAGAGTGCACAGCTTTTACGTTTCACGGATCAGTTTTGCACCGTCAAATAGAGCCGTATGCAGTTGGACTGCGCACTACTTCTAAAAACGGACTCAACGCTATGCTCACCAATGAGCCATTTCAAGATTTGCTATCGTTTAGACGCGGACAAAGCGAGTCACAAGGATCCCGAGGCGGCCTATAAATGCGCTGCGCGGCTAATCTCGAAAAAAAACCAGTGACGACTTGTGAGTTTGCAGTACCATCTGTTTTTATTGTATTGTATTGTATTACGAATTCGCGTTGCCAAGTTATGCACGTGCTAGGCTCTATGGCTAGTCCACGGCATAGAGTGGTGTCCGCATACGTCGGGTCTCGTTCGGCGGGCAGTGCAGCCAGCACCGAGGTCGTGAGGGTCTTTTATTATTTTGTTTAGTTCTGACTTGGTAAGAGCCCAGGTGGCGCCCTGGTGCTGGAGACCGTCGCGTCGAGGGTGAGACTCGTTAGAGACCTGCAGATGCCCGAGAGCACCTGCCCGAAGCGCACGAGCATTTAGCCCCCGCGCTTGGAAGGAGGGCGTCACCCCATGTTCTTATCGGTCAGTCAAAAAAATCGTTTTTTGAGAGTTTCACCACGTCGTAGAAGTTTGTCAGTTGTGGAGAAACGGGCTGCAGAGTTTCTGTCTTCGCCATGACAATAACATTACAAATTATGAGATCAGCCACAACCCTTTGTTGACGTAATGTCAGCTGTAATTACTTCGTCTGACCGAGCAGCAATTACATATACTGAAAACGCAATGAACTCAAATATCGCATTTGTCTCTCATGCGAGCACAGGTGGGCCAAAACAAATAATTTAATCTCGGATGCCAGAGATAATCTGACATCGTGCAATCAGTTTTGTAGAATAATTGTATGGCAATACATTTATTTTTAACACAAAATATTGCGTGTTTTTCTGAGCGAGCTCTAAAAATTGAGTAGGATTGATTTTAACATATCATTTCAGTTGATGAAAGCATCAAATTATTTTTTTCGCCATAGTGGCTAACCAAATACATCATAACATTCCCTGCTCTTTTCAGAATGGTGCTAAACATTATCGTGGCAAAGAGCCACAGAGATTGCGTGTGCATGAAACGAATAAAATATGGTGGTGCGCGGTAATGATTGTAACAAAGCCCATATGTCACCGCCGGACGAGCAGTATAAATAATCACCATTAGAGGTGGCCGCGGTACCCTTTTTTTAAGGCATTGCACATTCAAGCGATCCCGTGGAAGAGTTTGAGTTGTCAAATCGTAAAACAGCACATCAGCACGTGGGCAAGATAGTGCAACAATTTGTGGTCATCGGACTCTAATCTCATTACTCATTTTTCCTTTCTTTCATCACTTGCCAATTTAAAAGTAATTAAAATACACGGTATCGATGCGTCTACAATGTGTCGTGACGCTGTCAGTGGTTGCTCTGTTCACATTATGCAAGAAGGCCAACGTGGCGGCGAGAGTCTCGAGTGCTGAGAAACCTCAAAATAATAGTTCACTACCGATTACCAATCCACTAGGCTCATGGCGGCGATGGCCTGCACGTCTTTTAAAGTCAGCCGCAGCTTCAGCAATCTTTTCGGACATCGCCCATATACGACCGGGGAATTGGCTTTCGAAGCGAATGGGTTTTCGCCATGACTTGAAAGAGGAGGAAACTGTAGTTCACCTTTCCCAACTCAAACAGGTGAATGCAAAAGGATTTTTTAGTAGTTCAACATTTAAAACGTGGAAAAAACAAGTCGAGTCGAAATATGGCCCTAACTCGGATGAAAAGATGTTTTCACTACTAGATAACGAGTTCAAGGCAAGCGACACCGGTGGAATTGAAGCAATCATCGCGCAGGCTTTAAAACATAGAGACACGCGTGAGTTGGGACTCCGCTTTGAAGACCTGCTGCTACAAAATTTGGCCGACGGCGTGAAAAAAGGCACCGCTGTTGATACCAATAGGTACGTGCGTTACGAGCTCTATCTGGGCTCGAAGTACGCTTCCGCGAATTTGAAAATGCAAAGACTTCTTGACGAGACAGCTCTCACTCCGCTGATCATGAATTACAAAAGGACGACTGGATATTATGAGCAATCCCTTACGGATCAAGGTTTAGAGGATTACTTTACGATGATCAGTGGTGGAAGGAAGATAGCGGATGTTTTCGCAAATCTGCGTCCCGTACAAGGTTTTGACAACAATGACTTTCTGTTTGAAAAGCTTTACGCAGAGGCGGCTCGTCACCGTGTGAAAAATAAGTTTGTCGACTTTGTGCTGGCTAGTGTGCGTAAGGAGAAAGATTACAAGGACGAGTCCAACGCTGACTACCTCAAAAAACTCCAGAAATTGCCCATTTCGAAGAATCTTCGTAATAGGTTGGTAAAACCAATGTATACGAAGGTGCTTGCGTCGATGAGAGAGAAGTGAAGAAGAAAACAGCAAATAGAATACATGGGTATGTTTGCAGACGATTTTCACATGAAAGAGGACCTCTCGCGCTGACATTATGTGGTGCGCATGTGTTGGTATAGTTTCCGCGGTGAAATCGTGAAGGAGATGGTCTTACGGCAGTAGAAGAGCTCTCGACTCGTTTTGAATGAAGATCGTCAGGGTAGCAACGATTTCATTTAGGCACAAGCTTTGCGTGTCAAAATTCACGGAGTGAGGCTTCAAAGTGAGAAAAGAAATTTTTCTTTGATCGGAACCTTTCATTTCTGTTAAAGCAAAGATCGGGTGTAGTATCTAAAGATGACGCTATTGAATACAAATGCTAAGTCCTAGATTGTAAACTTGGTCCAGCCTTGTATCTCTTGCGTCGTCAAGCTTCCTTCCTATCTGGATACGATTTGGCATAGAAGAAGCTCATGATGTTTTTCACTATTGTGATGACAATCTGCGCTTGTAGTATCGTAGGTAATTTTTGCATGAGACTTGCCTTGTCAAAAATGTCGACTTTATACTTGAAGCGATGCTGCGCGCTTAGCTTCTACTACTTTGTGTGCACCTGTTCGATCAAAGTGTTGAGCTTGAGGCCCCCGTTGATGTTGAGCGTGTGCCAAGGGACCGATGGGGTCGTTGCCTTCTCGGTGGATGTAATCGCATGAACTGAACAGCCTTTTCGGTCATACGAATCAATTACGGCCGACATTATGTGGACCAATGCATGCGGCTGAGTTGACTTTTGCAAAAGAGACGAGTGGAATTTGATGCAACGTAGGCGAACATTAGAACTCTATACCGCGTTCAGCAGCAAACGGACCAACAAGAAAATGTATATGCCGATCACTACTAGATGTCAGAACATTTCTTGAAAAAATTGTCCATAATTTTCTTTACAAAGGATAGTGACCAATTTTTGGATCACTTCGTGGTCTGCTTTTTCCGCGTCTTCACGTCGAATATATAAATTGAGCGGCTCAATGATGAGCTCAGTGGTGAGCCCGCTTCGCCCCCATAAGAGCTTTGTGGGCTTATATACCGGGCTTAGAATCACAAAGAAATACAGTGCTTAATTCGGTGGCCTTTATTTTTAATGCAGGAAGCGAATAGAAATAAGAACGAAGCACACACACAAACTGCTGACTAGCTCAATAATGCGCGAGGCGGCAGCGTCCGAACTGTCGGCTTCATGCGTAATAGGACGAGTGCTAGTGCGCGCGAAGGTACTCAAATGAAAAGATGCAGTATGCTTCAAATAGATGTATAATTTCCGAAACCGTACCGCGAATTTTGTAGACTTTCAAAGGCGAATAAGTCAACGAGAATCATTAATTTGCAACACATATTGCTGCCAATTTGCCGGATGCAGCGCAGCACAATAAGGTTCTTTAGCTACCAAGCTTGACAGCAGAAACGGTATCTTAAGTTACTGAATTAGGCAAATTGAGGTCCAGGTCAAGCAGCAATTTATAAATTATCTTTGTACTAGTAGATGAATGGATGTAAAAGATTTTGCAGCATGGATAGTCGTTTGCCATATATGCAAGAATCGAGCAAATCATATCAGTGCGAAAAAATTAGGTTTTTAGAACAAAGGCTGGTTTGCAAGTCGGTGGCAAGGATGTAATAGGTACCATTTTTGTGAAATGAAAAAGGATTACTTTTCGAAAAAAAGCCATTTTAACCGATCCTCAAAGAGTTCGAGACCAGATTAATTGTCACATCATGGAATCAGCACGTACTTTCGTGCCCAGATAGAGACACAGTATTTGGTCAATCAAATTTTCTCACTCTTCAAATTCCCTTCCGCCACCTGCCAACTTTTAAGTCAACAAAATTTATGGCTGCAATGCGCCTACGATGTGTCGTGATGCTGACAGTGCTCGCTGTGCTAACTCTATGTAAAATTACCAATGTAGCGGCCAGAGGTGATGATACTGAAGAACCGCAACTCCATGGCCTGGATACGTCGCTTATCACCAATCAACTTCGTCCACGGCGACGATGGCCGGCGCGTCTTTTAAAGTCAGCAGCAGCTTCAAACCTTCTGCATTTGCCGAAATCACGGTTTGCAACGTTGTTGACCCCACAAAAAATCACAAACAATCCCCCCATCAATCGGGCAAAAGTTGTGGCTGACCTTTTCGATAAGCACAGTGTCAAAGATGTGAATCCACAAAACTTTTTCAAAAGTGAGCAATTTTTAAGTTGGGCAGACAACGTCAAGGCAGAGTATGGAGTCGCCTCTGAAAGACTGATGCTTTCCACATTGTTGAAAAAGCTTCGTGGTTCTTCTCACGGCGGAGTCGAAGCAATTATTGCGCAGGCTTTTAAAAGCGACGACACGCGTGCTATTGCAATCCGATTTGAGCGTTTGCTGCTAGAAAAGTTGCTTGATGGCGTGAGGCAAATTCGTTATATTGCCTTGACTGATTTAATGCGTTATGCGCTCTATCGTGAAGAGATGCAAGCGGTCGTGCATACGAGGATGCAGGATAAATTGGGCAAAGAAACCCCTCTCTTTGTGCGGCTTTCTAACGTCCAAAGCCACCTTACTCCCGATAAAAATGATCCTTTTGACAATTTAGAGCGGTATTTCAAAATGATTAGTCATGAAAAAGAACTGTCGGAAGTTTTCAAGAATCTGCAACATATCGACGGGTTCAACAACAATGCCTTCCTGTTGAATTTGCTTTACGAAGAGGCGATGGCTAAAACGGTAAATTTTGCCAGATTCATGCTGACTAAGTTGCTTAAGGCGAAGTGGACTAAAGACGAAATCTTTAAAGTTCTCCACGTTCTCGAAGGTCAAGACATTCCGTATAATCTTCGCGACAGATTGCTTGATCCCATGTCTACTGCGCTAGAAGAGGATAAGTTGTTGATACAGCGATGGGGTGGACGGGTACGTATGCGTATAACGTACATAGGGCATACGATCTCTCGCGCTGACGTTATGTGGTCTTCATGTGTTTGTATAGTTTCTGTAGTGGTACCACAATCGGAGAGAATCCTTTGTCAAGACTAGGCTTGTGTTGGTTGAAAGATCGACGCTTGGTATATGACCTTGCCAAGGTGACAAGAATATCATCTGATTACTGGGCACGTTAGGCATTAGCTTAGTACATGGGGATAAATTGTACTACAATTCTATCCATCAATCTTGTATCGATATTGGTACTGGTAATTCGTTTTGTAGTTTAATTTAATTCAGGGAAAGTTACAAAATGTGATACAAATCGAAAGTTCTCGCAAAAAGTGATACAAATGTTTGAAAGCTCGGAAAAGGTTGGGGTGGCGCCCTCCTTCCAAGCGCGGGGGATAAATGCTCGCGCGCTTCGGGCAGGTGCTCTCGGACATCTGCAGGTCTCTAACGAGTCTCACCCTCGACGCGACGGTCTCCAGCACCAGGCCACCTGGGCTCTTACCAAGTCAGAGCTAAAAAAACGGAAGACTCTCACGACCTCGGTGCTGGATGCACTGCCCGCCGAACGAGACCCGACGTATGCGGACACCACTCTATGCCGTCTACTAGCCAGACTTAGCCTAGCAGTGCATAACTTGGCAACGCGATAACGTAATACACAAATGTTTAAAACAATTCTGAAAATTCAGCAGTGTCTGATCCCACATGTAAAATACGAGTTTTGGCTCACATGGCTGCAAAGTGAGAGCTACAAAGAGTGTCTAGCTCACAGTTGATACAGCCGGTGCCCCTAGAACTGTGAAAGCGACCAGCCGGCTTTCAGTGTGACCAGATTGACCACCAGTATGCTAAGTACTAGAAGTCGGGTGCCCTTCTGATAGCGGTTCGATGAGTGCACTGACGTGTCAGTGCATTGTGTCCACAAATTGATATCACAGCGGCCCAGGCATACTTAGGTATGTCGTAAACAGAGTAAAATTGAACTTGTTTATTGTGAGTCTGCTTGATTGTACGACTCCACGAGTCATGGAGAGTGCGCACAACATGTTGTCTTGTTGTGTCCGTCTGCCTTACCGCATCTAGTATATTTGTAGAGTCTGCGTCCTAACCTCTCATTTTGAGACCGAATGCGTCTCTTCTTTGGACGCCCAGCCTGTCGAACAAAACCTGCAGGTAGGACACCAGAATCTGGGTGCAGAGCTCGGTCCTCGGGAATTCCGAGAGTCCCCATCCCTGACTGGTAGCAGATCACCGTGTAATATGCTCCCATTGGAGACAATGTAGCCTTGGCTGCCGCCCAAGCAGCATATAGATGTCGACACGGTATCTTCAGTTGCTTCCACGTCTCACACGAGCAGTATGGGGCCTCAATGTTGACACGTCGCTGCGTCATTGGACTCGTCACGTGCGCCACGAAGGCAATCACATCCGAGCTTATTACAACGGTATACTCAGCGGCAAGCTTCAGTTACGTGTTGAACTTTTTCTCCGCCCCAGGCGTCACCGAACGGCCTTGCCTCGCCCATTCTTCGTACAGTTGCTGGCGGGTGCGACGTTCCCCCACCAGTATCGTGGAAATTGCTTTGGAAAACTCGAACGGGAGCATCATTCTGGGCTCGAGTTTCAAACTCCGTGCCTGCTCGCTCTTCACAAAGTTAGTTGTTCGCCATCCGAAGAGCGGTGTAAACCCGTAGTGTGGGTGAAGAGTCCACCCTGAGTTGACCTTATTCGGGCCGTCCAGTGCTCGCTCGAACTCTTTTACAGAAGTTGCAGAGTTTGCTTGCCACACAAATTTCTCTTGGCTGACAGCAAGCCGCACCTTCTTGTCTGCTCGCACGTTCCCTTCGATATGATCACAATAAACAGAACGTTTGCAAGTGAGACAATTACACAGCACCGACATGCATGCGATGCCATACCTTTGATGTGCCGCACGCAGAATATGCTGAATCCGCCATGTTGATCGGCGGCCAACATGAAGCCCTGGTTACGGTCACTGAACACCGGGCTGGTGCGCAGAGGAAATCCGTGGTTGATCGCGTTGGTAAAGAACCAGTGGTAATTGTCATAGTCTTCTACGGGAGCTAGTGCCACAGCTGCGACTTAATTGCAGAGGTTCTATCACGGGTAACCAGAACGATTTGAAACCCGTTGTACTTCCGGTGCTTCATGTGAGCTGCGTCAATCCCGTACACGCCTTGTCCACGCACAAATCATCGTGGGCCTAGAACGATTATGGCTCGGCGAAATCGCCCGGTCTCGTACCACTGGAAGTCTGTTTTCAGGCCGGGGTTCAGTCGCGCCAGCTCTGCCAAGAAGCTTGGGAGTAGCCGAACAGTTGACGGATCTTTTGCGAACAGGCGCTGTTTCACAGTCTCCTTTGCGCGATACACAACGTGCTAATATGCAACCACACCAGACTGGTGACGGAGTCGTACGACTAGATCTTGCGTTGCTAGTGTTGGTGTTGCTGCGACAGCAGCCTGCGCGACAGGGTGATTGGCTAGCTGCTTGTGTGATGGCTTGGCGATGCTTGTACAGTTCTGGTACTCGAGGATGGCGTCCGTCACGTGCCACTCTCTCGGCCCTTCGCTGCTCCTGAGCATTGCGAGCGTGACGAACCACGCACACCCAGTTCCGTCGCTCAGACACTTCAAACGCCTAAAAGTACCGCCCCTAGTTGCGACATATGCCCTCCTCCCTTCTTCAAACGTGATGCCCTTGATGGCGTCTACTGCACTTTTTCCAGTATCCCAGCGCTGCGCCTTCAAGGCATCGACTTCTCCGTGTTCGCTCATCACAGAGACTGCGATAATCGAGTGATTGTTGGATTTGTGTGATATAAATTACCTTTCCACATACGTTACATGAGGGATCAGACACTGCTGAATTTTTTAAACTGCTTTAATCATTTGTATCACCCTATGCGAGAACTTTCGATTTGTATCACATTTTGCAATTTCCCGTGTGCACATAAACTGTATTGGTTGGTTGCATCGCTTATGTATAAGGTAGCACAGTATAGCAGCTCAAAGCAAGTCTCATTCGATATTTCTTATAATTTAAACATATAGCTAACAATGCAGGACCGGACCAGGCTTGTATGAATTATAACGCTTACAATACTACAAAATAAGTAATTTTTTGGTTGCTCGGTAGAGACGCTTGTCATGTAAAAATAGAGAAATTTTTCGACTCAATCCAGTTTAAAGTATTATGGCAATGCGGGTGGATTTACGTGTAAGTAAGATTGTCATCTGAGCACGAAAATTGCATGCTAACGCTTCGCATTTCGAGGCATTCAAATGAAATGAGTACATCTGAATCCGTCTGCATTGGCCTATAATTTTAAATTCAATTGAAGTCGGCAAATTCTTACGTCTCCTCATATCTCGTCCTATAATAACCGAAGTTATTATTTGGACGCCATTACCGCATTGATGAAGCGCATTGATGGGGCGGTAAAATTGCTTACTATGTATTGTTGTAAGGTCAATATACATAATCTTGGTCTCAAATTGTAACCTTGTACATTTCAAGCCTTATTCCTATCTGATTACACTTTGCCTAAAAAACCTCATTATACTTCGCCCTATCGCGTCATATGCGTCGGTATTTTACTGCGATAAGTCTTGCCCTTGTCAGAAAGAATGTCATCTTTCACGCTAACAAATAATACATTCTATATACATATTTAATGTACGTGTCGAGCTTGAGAATGAATTTTTTCAATAAAAATTACCACATACAAAGCGGAATACCGGAATTGATTTCAATACTATATACATTGCTCTAACAGAAATTTATGTTACACGATCTAAGAATGCAGTGCGAGTGTGTTCATATGTATCCCTCACTCAAAATATATATCGTCAACGCAAACCGTGTACCATTTGAAGTACCAAACGTCGCTCTTCTAAGCAACACAAGCCAAGTCTTGACGAAGAACCCTGTCCGATCGTGGTTCCACTACAAAACTATTTAAACACATGCATACCACACGACATCAACACGAGAGATCGTTCATAATGTCCCATTGCTGACGTTATATCAAATCTACTACAGCGCCTTCAGCGTCGTTTTTGGTCATGTGTATCCCTATTTCTTGTTTTGATGGGTGTTTTTCGCAATTGCCTCCCACCTTGTGCTCCTCCATCTTTACCAACCGTGTATCAATACTTCGTTGCCATTTAAATCATAAGCACACTTATCGTTGGCATAACCTAAAACATGCACTCAAAGCTCTCTGCCCCGAGCTTTGTCCTCTTCACATGGTCAATGTATGCATATCCACAAGACCTAGACACTCGAAGGTGGTCCATCTTAGGCTTTGGATTGAATTCTAACTCACACGGGTTGATATTGAGATACACTGTGCTGGGTGAGCGGTTGATAAGGTAGACTTAAGTGCTGATAACCTCTGCCCACCAACACATTGGGGCATATTTGACGTGTAGCCTTTTTTGTGCACTTTCGATCGTGTGGCTCATTTGTTCTGACATCCTGTCTGTTATAGATTGTGTAGTAAAGTACGGTGATGCACGATGCCGTTCCTCGGACATGAGTCTGTAACTGTCTTGATAACAAACTTTGTTCCGTTAACTGAGCCCAATCACTTGATGCGAGCTCTTTATTGATTTTCATACAGCGTTTTGATCATATTCGTCTTGTCGGCGACTTTACTCTTCCTCAACAGAAAATATACCACTACCGATTTCAAACGATCATCCACAAATGTCAAAATGTACATGACGCCTCCTTCTGAGAACATTTTCACGATTTCTTTGTTTTCGTATAACCAGCGTAAAGTCTTTGTCACAGAGTGTTTCGGAAACGTTTTGGTTGTCTGCTTGCTCTTTATGCACCCACCCCACAAGGTCTTGATGCCTTGTTTAGCGCAGGCATACCATTTTTGAAACGCAAAGTCTTCATCAAAACATGCTCAATTATATAGCCCACAGGTTCGTGTCATGGCTACCATTGATCCTCAGCTTCCGAGTATTGCACCGATCGTCCCCCTTCTAGCTGACAATTCAGCGTGTAAGCTTTTCCGTTTCTTCACCCAGTTGCCAAAGCCCAGTTCTTGTAGTAACGCACGTCAAAATTTCACACTTGATCCACGTTGCACCGACATTTATAGTTTATCACGTCCGGTATTTAGTTGTACCTTCATCATGACTATGAGGCCTTTTTCGAAGCTAATAAGCTTCGAATTTCGGTTTCTCTAACGCTAATTTTCTTACTGTTTGCAATCGTAGCTTCCATGCTAACTTCTAGACACTTGCAATTGACCAATTCACCTCGGTGAGGGGTCATGTGCGACGTCGCGCCACCATCATCCTCACACACAGCAAAAACTACATCACTACCGCTTGAACGGTTTGTGGATCGGCTCAGCAGGACAGTCCCGCTTCAAGCGACCAATCTGATCACGGATCGTCTGCCAACCTTTCACATCGCGTAGCTCTTACGACTGCTTCTCCGTACACCCTTGACCTGTCCGTAATTTACAGTAGCGCAAAACGCTTCTGAGCGATTTTCTATGTCTGTAGCCTCTCCGACTTCTGCAACAGCTTCTCCTTGATTACATCAGCGACACGTCTTCGGCGTTTATCACGGTAAGATTAATGAGCTTACTTTCCGACGGTAGGCTGCTCAGATAGCCAGTAGTTGTCGTGATTCATTTACTCGCTCTCCCGTCGCGTGGCGTCCAACGACTAATTTGTCAAACGCGTCCAATTTCATAAGACAACGCGTCATTGTGACACAGTCGTGCAAAGTAGAGAATTGTAGAAATTGTGAAGCGCTCCCCAAACTTCCAAAGCGCAAGTTGCGGACGCAATCTTGGCCTAATGCTGGATTTTGATGCACTGGGCAATGATGCCCATGCCTTGACGTCTTTCAGGAGCTAGTTCCCGTTACTACCATCTCATATTTTGCGGCCGTAACGAGCCTCAGCAGCCTTTTTTCCGGCGACGGCCACATTCAAGTTAAACTCCCACCATCTTCCAGGAGGACTTCGGTGCGCTTGGTAGTCATGGCGTTGAAATGTGTCGATACGAAAGAACGCTTGGTTGCGACTGTTAACTTATTGATGCAAAAATCGAATTAAATATATTTAGGATCCTAACTTTTCTACTCTGTACTACCTCTAAGCCTGACCTCTTTAAGGAATCTTAATGATTTTTAACTAATCCAACCAACAAAGAACTACATCTACGTCTGTACCCATGGCACTTACCGTAATGTTTATAATAAAGTTTTTGACGTCATCAGTTTTCTCCTACAAGCATTTAGTGTTCGATGGCCAGTGGCCTTTTTATTTAGTTTTTGAAACAGAATGCGTTTTTTCGGAGCCTGATACGAATCCCATATCTTTGAAAATGAGCGCTATGAATATTTACAAGTTCATTTTTGACGGGATGGATGTGAGTTTTCTTATCACCGCCAATTAGACTAAATGACATTCTGAAATGCAAAATCTAAAAATCTACTGGAAATGAATGATTTGAGAAAAAAAAATTGATCGCCCAGACTGCTCTTTTATATGCATAGGCTCTCGCTTCAATAAATGAGAGCGCATAACGCATATACTTCTTTGTTTTAGCAAAATTGTAGTTTTTCACGTCACCGAACAATCCTAGCAGCAGCTAATCCTCAGAACGGAGTCCTAAAGCTCGCGTGTCTTTCTCTTTCACCGTTGCTTCAATTCACCGTTGTCGCGTGAATTATATTTAGCAATCTCTAAGAGCAAGCTCCGAGTATTGTCTTAATTTTCATCACCCACTTCTAATTCACAGTCGTTTTTAAAAATATGGCATTAACGTCCCGCGAATAAATGTTTCTCTCATCAAATTATCACCACGAAAATTATACCAACATTTTGTGTTACGCTGCGAGGGGGATAGATGTTCAAGCTACCGGAACTCATGCGCTAGGACTAAGCTATTTCTATCGGCTATCCGAGCCATATTGGGACCGGGTTCCAATTTCGCGTCCAGCCCACCCAAATCTTTTTTACCCAATCGGGCGCGAGTGGGTAGGGCAGCCTCGCACTTGCTCGTCCACTTTAGTGACCTACCTCCGGCTGCGTTAATTCGGACAGGTACTGGGTCGAGTGCGAGCTACAGAGTCGGTTTGGCTAGGGCGATAGTGCGTGGCGCATGCTGTCTGGTCATTTACTGCACTGGTTGGCATTTTTTTTTATTACATCTACATATAGAGATGCGTGCTCTGACTCCCCTGTTTTTGGAAGGTGTTCTACTGCTACAATAGTATTTTTGTAGCAGTAGAACACCCAATAATACTGTTTACTAGTATTTTCAGCTAACACTGCTTTCCTGTCAGAAGATTTTACGAGGCTTATCTTGTCGAGGAGATTCAATAATTGTTGACTTTATACTAGAAGCGATGGGTGTGCGCTTAGCCACCGACACTTAAGACAATCATTTTAATGAATGTGTCGAGCTTGAGGCCCTTGTTGATGCTGAGCGTACGCTAAGGGACCAACGCAATAATTGGTCTCGGTATATGTAATTGGAACGCCTGACTTGCTTTTTGCTTGTTGCTCTGGCTGGAGAAGTAATTACAATTGACAATATATTTGCAAATGCATGTGGCTGATCTAAAATTTGCAATGTTAGGAAGACATTAGTCAAAGCGAGAAATTAAAATTTGCAGTTTGTTCATCCACAACTGCCAGCTCTTGACATCTTTCTTCATAGTGGTGAAAGTCTTAAAGCACGAATTTCTTTCACCGACCAATATAACAGGTGGTGCTACATAACTGTCTGGGATTTTCCTTAAAAACTTTCGTGATTGGCCGAGCGCGGCTTGTACATGCCGCTTCGGGATCTCCGACGCTCGCTTCGTTCGCTTTTTAACGATTGCGAATCTTGAGATGGCTCACTGGCGAGCATAGCGGTAACCCCGTTTTTAAAAATAGTGGACAGCTCGATTTGTCTTGATGTTGGGGTTAGTCAAACAAAAAAGGCCACCAGTCTCATCAAGTGATGTTTGCAACGAATTCACGGCGAGTGACAGCGGTGGCATCGAAGCGATAGTCGCTCCGGCTGTTAGAAAGTATAGGCACGCGTCAGTTGAATCTCCGCTTTAAGAAGCAACTGTGACCGACGGTGTGAGAAAAGGCGAGGCTGCTGCTGCAAATAGGCACGTGTTTGTTATATATAGCTGAATTCGAATCAAGTTTTTAGGGATTAAAAATTGCAGAAATTCTTGGTGCATACAAGACCCACTTTGCTGATCGATAATTACAAACATCTGGTTTATCAAAGTGGTAGACTTTCTACTTATGAACATTTAGAGAACTTCATTACGAATACCAGTGGTGGAAGAAGGATAGCGGATGATCACATAGCTCTGCTTCCCGTTCAAGGTTTTGACAACAATGACTTTATGTTTGGAAAGCCTTACGCAGAGGCGGCTCGTTACCGTGTGTAAAATAAGTTCGTCGATTTTGTGCTGGCTACTGTGCGTAAGAACAACGGAAATATCTTTAAATAGTCAAAACATTGCTTGTCTCGATGGAGTTATGTAAAAAGTTGGTGGACTTAATTCATAAGAAGGTGGTTGCTTCGATGAAGGTAGCAGAGAAGAAATCAGAAAATAGAGGATATGGGACGTATTTTGATGATTACACATGATGTTCGACCTCTTGCGCAGACATTCTATGTTGCTCATGTGTTCGTATAGACTTCGCGGTAAAAAGATGGCTGATAATGGCTCTGCGCCAGTGGCAGCGAAGATTTTGACTCGTGTTGGATGAGAGAGCGGCATTCAGTTTTTGGTCTGCCAAAGTAGAAAGGTTATTATCTAAACATGTTGCTAGTACCAGTGTTTTTTAGCTTCCATTGAGGTTTGCATGCCGTAATGTACGACTTGCATTAGAATGAGGTAAATACATATGAATCCACCCGCATTGCATTCTTAGATCATGTACAAAATTTACATTGTTCACTTCTGTCGCTCTTATAGACAATGCACATAACTTTAGCTATCCATCTTTTGTGCAACACACAATTAAATGCAAAAAACGCTGCGGCTTAGGAAATCGGCCAGACGACATGCGCCATGCCCTCTTGCCGGGAAAAGAAATGAGCACGATTTAAGAGATTTTTGTTCGATCGACTTGAACTTTCCTCTTTCAAAGCGATCATAAACTCGTTTGTTCCTCACACGATAGCGTCAACAAAAAGGTTGAGTATATGCGTGTTAAAAGCCTACTCAGCATGATGCGAGCGAGCGCATGTAAAGTAATTCGAGAACATGATTCTTTGATGTAAAGGTCGTCAACGATATTTGGACAGGTCGAGGTCGTGAAATCGAATTTGGCGATTACACGAATGGTAGAAAAAACATCTGTTTGCACAATTGTCGATAACGCTACTCCGTCAGATGTTCCAGCAAAAATGTAGCGAAAGCACTTTCCAACGCTAAGCAGTAATGAATGTGAGTTTCGTTAAACGACCTCCAAACTATTATAGACATTCCATTTCAGAAGAATGCCAAAGACTCAATGGTTAAGGGCCACATAAATTACGTATGTGCAAGAAACGAGTGAGTATGGTGGTGCGCGACGATAATAGTATAATTAAAACAGACACTGGTTGGCAATCATGTGCAAGGTGTGGATACGAGCGTGGAACTTGGCATCCGCAGCCTGGTAACATAACAGCTCTTTTGTAAGTGGTATTTCTCTTTATAACATTGAAGAGGTTTTCAACCGACCCCTTGTGAGTTTATTGTCTAATCGTGAACAGGACCGGCATTCCCTCATTCTCCATTCTTCATTCTACCTTTCACCACCTGCCACCATCAACGTCGACGAAACACAAGGCTTTAATGCGTTCAAGGTGTGTAGTGGCGCTGACAGTGGTCGCTGTGTTTACCTTTTGTAAGGCTGCCAACGGGGCGGCGAGAGTCTCTGGTGCCGAGGAACCTCAAGCGTATGGCCTGCCTATCACCACTCCACTTGGTTCGCGGCGGCAATGGCCTACACGTCTCTTGAAGTCAGTTGCAGCTTCAGGATTCTCATCTTACTTTGAACGTATACCAGGGGGAAAGTGGCTATCGAAAAAAATGGGTTTTCGCCACAAATTCGCAGAAGAGGGAAGTGCGACTAACCTTTTTCACGCTACCAATCTCGAAAGCGTGAATGCCAAAGGTTTTTTTAAGAGTCGGGAGTTCGAACAGTGGGAAAAAAAAGTCAAGCTCAAGCATAAAGGCGACGCTGATGGGCAGATGTTCTTAACACTGGATGAGCAGTTCAAGGCAGAAAAGAACGGTGGAGTCGAACCAATCATCGCGCTGGCTTTAAACGACAAAAGCACGCGTGATGTAGGACTTCGGTTTGAAAATGAACTGCTACGAACGCTGGCTGCCGGCATGAAAGAAGGCGATGAGGTTGCTACAAATAGGTACGTGCGTTACGGTCTTTACCGAAATCCAAAGCACGGTTCCTTGGATGATAAAATGCAGAGATATCTTGGCGGTACACCTCCTGCTCAGCTGATCAAAAGTTACAAAAAGTCGGCTACCCATAGTGGTGAAGTGTCAACTTTTGAGTATCTAGAAAACTACTTTGCGATGATCAGTGGTGGAGAAAGAGTGAAAGATATTTACTTAGATCTGCTACCCACCAAAGGTTTTGACAACAATAACTTTCTGTTTCAAAGGCTTTACGAAGAGGCAGCTCGTAAAGGTCTGAAAAAAGATGGCTTCGCCGATTTCATGCTAGCTACTCTCCGTAAGGAGAACGGATTTACGAACGTTGAGAACGCTAACTACCTACTCAGACTTAAGGAATCGAAAATCTCGAAGGATCTTCGTAAAAAGGTGGTGAACCCATTGTTTAGAAAAGTAGTTGCATCGCTGCCAAAGGAGATGAGAAATCGATACAAGATGAAATCATTGGTACGTACGCAGATGATTTATAGATTCCGTAACGACCTCTCGCGCTAAGTGTTGCTCATGTGCTGGTGTAGATTTTGTGGTTTAAAAAGGTCCTGCGTCAGTAGCAGAGAAGATTTTAACTCGCGGTGGATGAGAGCGCAACACTCGGTACTTGATTTGCCAGGATAGCAAGGGTGTCATCTGAGCACAAGGCTTGCATGTCAATATTTTACGTATCGACGCATAAAAATGGAGTAAATGCATAAATACTCTAGCATTGTCGTGGGTGCAACTAGATTTTTGTTGGAGTCGAGAATAGGTTCCTCGTTTGTAGTAATATGAATGACGCTACAATACACAGTGCTTGGTCTTGAATCTTAATTTTCAAATGCCTTGCGTCCTTAAGCTTTCTTCCGATCCGAACACAATTTATCAAGAAAGAAACTCATACTACTTGGCATTATAGTCATGACAATGTGTGCTTGTATTTTCGTAGGCACCATTTCATAAGGCTTACCTTGTCAAGCAATGTCGACTCCATACCGTAAGCAATGCTGTGCGCTTGGCAACTAACACTTATCATTTACCGTTTTGATGAATGTGATAAGCTTGAGGTTCCCATTGGTGCCAAGCGTACCAATGCAATATTTGGGATCATCGCTCTCTCGGTGGATGACTTCGCAACGTCTAATAGCTTTGCTTGCTGCTTTGTCAAACAGATCAAGGGTGGCCGAATTTACGTCGACAAATGCCTGTGGCTAAACTAATTTCTGCAATGTAGACAGATACTTTCGATGCAACATAGGCGAACTGGAGCGCGTTCATCAGCATGGAGAAAAAATCAAAAGGACGGACCAACTTACGACTATGGGTGATTTTTTTCATATAAATTTCTTTCACATAGGAAAGTGACCAATTTTTAAATCAATTCTCAGTTCGCTTTGCCCGCGTCTCAATATTTTATTTTTTGTACGAGTGAAATGAGCGGCTCAACGGCGAACTCGGTGCTGCTTTGGGGACGTATCCATCGGGGCTCTGAACTACAAACAAATACAATGCTTAGTTGGGTGGCTATTTTAAAGTGAAGCGTGTAGAAACAAATATATATTAAGCGCACGAAAATTGCTGATCAGTTTACAAAACGGCGAGGCGGCGTCATTCGAAATGACAATTTGTACGTATGACGAGTGCCAGCGCGCATGGCGTAAGATTCCTGATTGCTTCCGAATGGAAAGAAGCATATCATTACAAATATGGAAATCGTACCGCAATTTTTGTAAAATTTTAAAGGCAAAAAACCTGACAGATGACGCCAGTTCGCCAGATTCAGCTGAGGAGAAGTTGTTTTCGTAGCTTTTGAATTGGGCAGCAGTAAGAATTATGAACCCACGTCAAGCGCGTTTCGAAGCACCCAAATTTTAGGTCAAGCTGCAATTTATTATATAAAAACCTGCACCCCTGTAATGGTAGGTGACTTTATGGAAAAAGATAGTGCAGCAAGGCAAAACACGGGCATACATGGTAGTGCGTGGATCTTATCCTTTTGAACAAATGTTGGCAAGCAATTCAGTGGCACGGTGTCATTCAAGACGAATAGTATTAATTTTCGAGAGACAGAAAAGGGTTGCTTTTTGATCGATCCTCAAGGAGAGTTCGAGACAAGATAAATGATCGCACCGCATCAGAATGAGAGCACTAGTACGTGTATTCGTGTCAGGATAAAGACACGGTTCATGGTTGCAAATATTTTCTCGCTCTCGAATGTCCCTTCCGCCACCTGCCAACTTGAAAGTCAACAACATTTAAGGTGTGTTGTGGCGCTGACAAAACTTGCTGTGTTAGCTCTTTACAAGACAGTAAATGTAGCCGACAGAGCCTCTGGTGCTAAGGAAATCCAACTTCATGGCGTATATATGCCGCTTCTTAGTAATTAAATTCGCCCACGGCGACGATGGCCTGCTCGTCTTTTGATGTCTGTCGCAGCTCTTAAGTTATCAAATTGTCAATAACATGGTTGGGAAAGTGGTGGTTCTCAAAAAATGCCAAATAAATCCCACTTCGATGAAAATGAACTTATTTTTCAGTCACTTATAATGCCGAAGACGTGAATCCTTAAAACATCTTTAGGGCGAGCAGTCTAAAATGGGCAACCGACGTGAAGGGATAGTGTGGAGCCACCTCTGAAGAACTGATCCTTTCCACAATGTTGGAGGAGTTTCGTGGCAATTTCGACGACGGAGTCGAAGGAATTACTGCGCAGGCTTTCAGAAGCGATGACACGCGTGATATGGCGTACCACTTGAGAATCTGCTGATGGAAAAGCTGCTCGGTGGCGTGAGATGAAATCTCTATATTGCCTTAACTGCCTTATGCATTATGCGCTCTAATGTGCAACGATGCACGCGATAGTGCATACAAAAGTGACAGAATAGGCAATAATAATTCGCACAGTCGAAAGCTCACCAGCTCTCGACCAACATGATCATGCTAAAGATTAAAAGCGATATTATGATATGATTGAAAAAAAATTGTCGGAAGTTTTCAATAATCTGTAATGTGTCGACGAATTCAACAATAATGCCTTTTTGTTAAATATGCTATACGAAAAGGCCATGACTTCTGAAAAAAGGTGAGTAACGCCACTTTCATGCTGACTAAACTGCGCAAAGCGAATCGGACTGAAGACGACATCTCCAGACTTCTTCACGATCTTGAAGGCCAAAACGTTCCGTATAATCTTCACAACAGATTTCTGAAATCGATGTCAGCTGTTTAAAAAAATAAAAGTTGTTGACATCGCGTCGAACGTTGCGATATGCGATGGAGAGCGCGGGTTCGAGTGCGTATTATTAATCAGGACGTACGATTTATTGTATTTGGTGTTTGTATAGGATAGGTAAGCCATGATCAAAAAAGGTCCCTTAACAAGACCTGAGTTGTGTTGGTGGCAAGATCGACGCTTGATTTTCGGTCTGCCATGCAGTAAAAATTGTGTTATTTGACTACAGGGCTAGCATCTTAACGATAGGCATTGGAATGAGGTTAGTACGTATAGATACACTCGCGTTGCATTTTAAGATTGTGTGACAAACATCTCTATTCAAGCTAATTTAAGTATAAATACAGTATCTCTTCAGACAACTTCATGAAATGTTTCTTAGGCGCATATCGTTACCACTAAGCCAGATTATATAAATGTAATGAGCTAACACTTAACTTTTAAGCTTTTATATATCAAAACGTCAATCTCCCAATGCTGCATAATTAATCGTTGTCTGATAGCTCCGTCAATGCAGTAGAGCGCCTGACAATCAATTTAGGCTTCCATTAAAATTTCAAGTGGCAATGCGGGTGGATTCACATGGAAGTAAGATTGTCATCTGAGCACAATACTTGCACGTCAAGTGTTTGCATTTTCGAGATACTTGAATGAGAATGATGATACCTATCAGCTTATCCGCATTTGCACGTGAGTTAAAATGGATTGAAGCCGACAATGATTACATCCTTCAATTTTTTGCCCTATGAAGCACGAGTAGATCATTTAAACGGTCTTGGCCGCATTTATGAGGCGGCAAAGTGCTCAAGATGTAGTATTGTAAAAACGACGTAGCAATATGCTTGAGTTTGGTCACAAATTGAAGTTTTTGTACACTTCAATCAATTTTTTTCCTATATGGATACAAATTGCCAAAGAACAACCTGTCATACTTGGCTCTAACGTGATGACGATATGCGTCGACATTTTCGTAAGATATACCTTCAAAGATGCTTGACTTGTCAAAAGAGTACCATCTTTGATGGCTTCACACCAGCGAATTACATGTTTGATGTACGTGTCACCGTGGCAGTCCTACTACCAAGTGTCGCTCTCTCAACCAACACAAGTCAGGTCTTTATAATGTACCCCCCCCAACCATGGTTCCATTACAGACACTATACAAAAGACATGCGAACCCCAAAGCGTCAACGCGAATGGTCGTACATCATATGCATACGCACCTGTGACACAGTCGCGGAGGGAGAAGGTCATTTGTTCAATGAGGCTTAGGCGCCGAGCGGGGCGAAGGAGGAGCATTTGCTGCTTGGGAGCAAACTCAGAGGTGACATTAAGAAAGAACTTTTGCATTTCTTGCTACAGCTTAACTGATTGCCTTTAGCCACCTCGTACTACCTCCTGAAGTCTACCATTTTCCTATACTTTATCTGACTTCTTGCGCACTTTAGTATATTTTTAAAAAATGACGTCCGTTGACTTTTGTTATTTATATGAAATCGGATTCGGCTTCGGATCTAAAACTATGTAACCGAAACTTCCTATGGATAGTACCAATGCATATATACTTTAAGCAATGCAGTTTTATGGCGCCATGGCCGTCATCGGCAATCCCACCGGTGATGACGTTTGCGTCTAATGACGTCTTTTTTTATTTGCAATTGGGATCGATGAGTCTGGAATCTTTTTCAGATCATCCAAGGGCTCCCGACTAGCTTTCTTGTTGGCTTCACCAAGTTATCAAATCTTGTAATGCAGGTTTACTTTATAGTCGATGATGGCTTCAACGAGCTGTTTCTTCAAATTGTCGATCAAGATGGCCTTATTCACCTTTTGCCGACAATTACGATTCCTGTGATACGGCTCCGGCAGTTAAAAGTGTAATATAGAATTCAGCAATATTCCTTTAGATGATTTTAATGTATAGGAATCTCACGTAACTTTCTTTGCGATCGGGAATGTGCTAATACATCTCAGCGCTTTATTTGAGTGGGCATATCTTTCTGACGCACATACTATATTCGCTGTTTAAAGACACTATACTGCACACTTAAAGTCTTGGACGACAGTGAAATTACTTCTTGCACTCTTTTGCTTCGCTCATCTGGTCCTGTGAAATCCTTGATAGATAGTGAAAAAAATATATCAGTACGATAAGCACCTTAACGAGGTAGCAACTTTTGTGCTGTTTTTTATTTGTAGTGTTTTGGATCGGAAGCCGAATCATCCGGCATATAAGGAGCATGACCACGATCCGCTCCGAACAATGAAGTCCCAACTGTAGAGTGTACGCGTCAATTATAGGCTGTATTAGCCAGAAGTACAGTCATCCTCATCACTATGTGCTTGGTTGACGACACCGTCGAAGACCCACAAAGCAGTCGATCCATCCCGTTTGTCCATCCGTTTGTGGCCAAAAAGATCCAAATTGTGCTGCATTCTGATCGCCACCACGATCTCGCGATTTTAAACCACTTTCGGTAGCTCTTACAGCAAACTCGGGCAGATTTCATCCCAAAATCCGAATTCTGTGACAATGCATCAGCCACGGTCTTAGTTTCACCAATAATCAGATCGAACAATGGCGGGAATTTGGCCGCTATATTGAACCGTCGAGCCAACCTGCGATTTGTAGTCTCTGCGTCAGGACAATCTTCTTACTTTTGAGATCCGTTTTGACCGTAAATGGTTGATCAAGAAATATATATACGCCATACAACCAGTGCATGAATGATTGCAAGTAGTTTCATTCACAGGCAGGTTAATTCAGCTCAGCCGGCTTCGTCTTTTAGCTAAAAAAAGCAATATGATGCTCTCGCTCTAATTCTTTTCAAACAAGACACCTCCGATCGCAAAGCTCGTGAAGTTCATTCGAATACTAAATGGTTTCAAAAAGTCCAGAAGTATCACAACTGGTGGAAGCGTCAAGCAACGATGACTTAGTAAATCAGCGTAACCGATCGTTCGGAATTGCAATCAGTTCGTAAGGGCATTTACTTCAATGCTATCATGGAGTGGCCCTGTCAAAGTAATTACATTTTTTGCATAGTCTATATAAATTTTACAGACGGGTTAGTAAAATTGCAACTTTATGACTGTATTTACAAAACTCAAATTTACATTGGAAGAAATGATTGATCTACTAATCGATAATTTCATGCGTATTTGAATAATAATCACCTATAGCGCGACCGATACACGATACTGAGTATTGCAGGGGTGCTAGATTTGAAGCGATTGCCTCTTCAAATTTGAGACAACAAAAATTAAAAAGCATCACATCTTTATTGGATCTTTAAGGTTGCTCCGCATTTGTTGATCGTCCTTAAAGATCCTTAGGACATACACTGTAGTGCCTAAGGTGCACTTCATTTGATTTTTTGTTCCGGACACAAACTATTTGTAATATTTATAACCTTGTCGGTGCCCATTTGTGACGTCTTTTTGTCCGATAAAGCCCTCTAGGTATGGGCTCACATCCACGCAGAACTGGCACTTTGCTTGCTTAATGCCGTGATGTGGTTTAATTAAAAACGTAGAAGTGGCCAAAGAAGATTTTCTTAAACCCTTAAGTCTCTGCATAAGCCGGTTCCATATACCCGGTCTTTGCTTAAGTCTCATAGGAAAGATAGCTTACTTAAACAGACCATCTGGGGTGAAAAGGCTTCTAATCTCACATTTTAATGTCATAGTTCCCCAAGCAGGTCCATGCACGATAAGCAACGACTTCAAGACATGGCGTAAAAGCTGTCTGCCTCACACAGCAGCGGCGTCGCTTGCAACACATAGTTGCCAGAATTAGCTGGCGATAGTCGTACAAAATGCGCCCGCCAGCAGACTTCTTGACACAAAGCGCACTTGGCCGAATAATGTCCGCTTTCACCATCTTTTCATTCCATACCTGAAATTTCCTCAGCTTTCCAGGATTCTGGTTTTACTTTTCTACGGATATTAAGCTTAAGCAAAATTTTGTGCTCGATTCGTCTGGTATGGAGGTGTCTCGCGAGAAGGTTGTATTTCAAAACTTATGTCCGTCTGTTTGCGTAACGACTCGAAGCTGACTTGTCTATAAGTAATTCTATTTTTTTATTTTAAAGCCTAAAGCCATCTTGATACTATGCGGGCTGACGGCGAATACAGCTTCATGTCTTTGTGGTGACGCAAAATATTAAGATTTGGTGAAAAGAAATATGTTGCGCCATTCCTTGACGGATACAGTGGCCTTGTTGCTGGTAATAGCTATAAATCTCATGGGTCTAATTCGTACGAGCCTTGCGCTGTCCAGCGATCCGTCTGGACAGACACAACCGATTTGGAATATAAGCTGAACTGCTTTGTGTTCCTCCGCGTTGATGCGGAGTGTCACACGCCCTGTAGCTTGGTCGATATCTAAATGTAGCTTTATAGCCACATCGTGCCGATGAAAGTATCTTATTTTCAGGAAGAGTCATAGTGTAGCATGGAACGCTTCTGATGCTAAAGGGAGAACAAAGTGTAATCAATTAATGTACACACTTCGTCGGGGGCGGTGAACAGCTTTTTCGAAACAGAGGCCGACTTATACCATCTCACTCTTGGACACTTCGAGCTCAAGTTGCTTTCCCAAGTCTTTGAAATACCTGCGAATACTACATCCATCGTCGATGAAGGCAATGATAGGTCTCTTTTGACGAACGTCTTTGAAAGCATAAGTTTTTGCTTCAAAAATAGCTTGCAGTGCAGCAATAATCTCTTACGTTTCTTGGAGTGGTAAATTGAGGAGTTATGTGGCCGCCACCGCCACATTTGTTGCAAGTTGCCGATAAACTAAAGATCGCTAAACTAACCGAAGGTCCAGAATGGGCTTGTACACTTGTCCCGTCGTCGTTTTCGGCCCTCGTGTTTTCGAAAACGAGGGCTGATGTTGTTACTTGTTCACTTCCACACAAAAAACCAACTTCTAGGCGTCGTCTTGAGCGATTAGGCTGATCCAAAACTTGGACAACCCGATAATGGGAGAACTTGAAGCTGGAGGATATTCTAATGGTCTCTTGAAGATGATTTGGACTTTTGCTTTTGTCTGCTTCGTGTCCTTATCCCGTAATCCATCTTTAAAGAATCTTTTTGAGTCCACTGATCTTTACATCAGTGCATGGCGCAAAGGTTCAGAATTGAAAGTCGTTTGCGAAAACGAATTTTCATTTGTTTTAGGTGAGAAGATCCGATTTCGAAGACCACTTTTGACATTTTTAAGCTCAAACTTCGTGCAAAGTTAAGTAGTAAGCGGTCCTTATCTTTTGTGCGTGTTCATATGCTTGGAGTGGGTCATAAAGGCACAGTATTAGCACGGACTTGCTCCAAATTATCGAGATGAGTGCCACAAAGTCTGATCACCCAAGTGGCGCTTAGTGATGTAGTATTATTACTTTGCGAATATTATCTTTGACAAACCTGCCTATAGAATGTTCCCTCTTCTGCTTGTCTCTTGATGCATTACTAAAAGCTCTCGAAAGCCTGATGCACGTGGGCTTGCTTCGTCATCTGAGCCCGATATAGCTGTTGCTGCTAGGTTATATAGGGCAGTAGCTGCAGCATGGACAGTGTGTCTATACCGATCGCTATAAAAGGAATCAAAGTAGCCTGAGCGGTTGGCATTGATTGGCTATTGCATCTGACGGAATCGGATCTTGTAAGTTAAAGCGCAACCTTGGCCATAAAGTTTCATTGTCGTCGATAGCGTTTTTTCTGCTCTATTGACGAGATCTTAGTTTTGGAGGTGGAAGCTTAGCTGTACGCTTCTGTGGACGACCATACTTGCCAAGCCTTTTGTATATTCTATTCGACCTAAAAACCTTAAGGATAAAACAAGAATGAAATTTCCAGAATATACGCCATTTATAAAAACGGACAAAGTAGGCTTAATAAAATAAAAAAATGGTTTGCAGAGTACGACACTTTAGAGCTTAAGTGTTAACGTGGTGCCTGAGTCTTCTATGATCCGGAACCTAGTTTTGCGTGGGTTGTATAAGCTTCAGCTGTTTCACCGTTTTTAAATACATGCCCTTTCGAAGCTTAAAGAGCTCTCCATCAAAAGCTCATTGGTGGGCTATTAAGCTCACGAGTCTTTCGTTTTCCCTATCAACGAAGCCGAAGAGAACAGCTGAGTTTTAATAAGTGTAGATCAAGCAAAGCCAACTGAGCGACTAACTGCAAATTGCTCCTCATTACCTAAGCTATGTGACAGGGATTCAATAGCAGGCAAAAGCACTGAGCCATGGACCAACGTAAGGAGCTAGCATTAAAAACCCACTAGTGTAGAAACACTAATGTTAAGTTAG
Source organism: Plasmopara viticola (assembly GCA_001695595.3). Classification (NCBI taxonomy): domain Eukaryota; phylum Oomycota; class Peronosporomycetes; order Peronosporales; family Peronosporaceae; genus Plasmopara; species Plasmopara viticola. The sequence goes on from MBPM02000017.1 coordinate 996,645, forward strand.
CCCCTTTGAATGCAAATTTTGGGCGGGAAAGATCACTCTTTGTAATTGAGTCTTCCCACTACGTGGCTCGTTCCAATAGTTCGGATATAATTGCCTCCCACTATGTGGTGACGAGCGTCCTTGCCTTGAATATTTGAACTCGACATGAAAAGTGGTACTATGTAGCGCAGTCGTGAAGAAATCTTTTTGAAGGTCACCTGTTGACAAAGGGTTGGTCGACGAGCGAGGAGAAGTAGGCGAGGGAAAATTGTTAGTTGCGTCAATTGCGAAGTAAAATCTTATCACAAATTCTTTTGTGTTCTTGTCTTGCTATAGCCTAGTTCTCAGCCATCGACTAACTGATTGGCTACTATCGATACACCGACACTTACTGTGTCTATCGAATGAGTATATAAATACACGACTCTGACCTCGTATTTTCGAAAACAATGAGAGGAACTCTAGTAATATGATCGTAAAATGCGATTTAAGTGTGGAACTCGAAACTTTAATCGTTGACAAGCAGGCCTTGTGCTCAGGTAACACCCTTGCTCTTCTGGCAAGCCAAGGACCAAAAGTCGTTTTCTTAATCGGCAAAACTCAATCATTCTGTGCTACCGACATAGGAACTCTAGTCTTGTTACCATTCGCTTTGGCTACAAGTACGTAGGCAACACATAACGTTGACGCGCATGATGCGAATGAGTGCGAGCGAAAGATTATCTTTGACGTAGGTTTTTCGGTAAAAGCACAGCGGCAGTGCTTAATAAGTAAGCAATTAATTGTAATTTATGGCAGGTGACTTGTTATCAAAAGAATCTCGATAATACGATTACAGTTATTGATTATCAGAGTTCTTTTGTTGAGCGAAATATCAACTTTCTAAGGATTGTAATTGTCGAGTAAAAAACGATCTCTACCACTCCTTGCACTGTATTGAAAATCCATCCCTTGTCACTAGAAACCTCTTCTTAGATAACTTCCTTTTAATCTCAAACAAAATTGTCTTCGATCTCAGCAGTATCGGTAGTAATACTAGTACTTTGGGCTTTAGCTAGCTGTCGTTTTAAAGTACATAAGACTTGACTTCATACTGAAAGCGATGCTGTGCGCTTAGCAACTGTAACTTTTCATCCACATGTCTGAAGCAGGTGTTGAGCTTGAGGCCGTTGATGCTGCGCGTAAAGGATCGATGATATCTTTGGGATCATTGTTTCTCAGTAAATGTGATTGCAACGACTAGATGGGCTTTGCAGGCTACTCTGTCGGACAAATCAATTACAGCCAACTTCAGATGAGGCTGCATGTGATTTTTTCGATGAAGGTGGCTATTTGTCGATATACATAGGCGAGAGCTAAAATTCTGTTCCGCAACTCAAGTCAAAATTCTACGACGCGAATATTAAGGTATAAGACGGACGAATTAGAAAAATATGTCTTAGAATACGGTATAAGACTAACCAAAAGCGTGCTGATTACCCACCCTGCAAATGTCGTAACCACAGGTTTTCTTTCACAATGGATTTTCAGTGACCAGCTGCGCTGCGCTTGCATCACTCTGTCTAATTCCGGTGCTCTTATCGATCGTGCACGTAAGTAAAACTTATAACTTTACACTAAGACTGTTCACTGATGTCTGGAGCCTGCCCATATGAAAGCACTTTAGCAGAATATTTACCAGCGTAGAAAACATGCGCTAAGCCCCCAGATGCAAGAGATGGACATCTGTATCGACCATGACATTGTTTGGTCTGAGAGATCCCAGACAAATTGATAGATCACTTTTTTACGCGTACTAAGCGCCATCTCAGCATTATGCAAACGGATGCAAGCGAGCTAGGTAATTTTGTGGAAGTTGTATTTGGTGAAAAAGGCTTTCATTTGCGACACATAATATTGCCTTCAACTTATAGCGCAGCTGAAGCGAACTCCGAAGATGAGAGTGAGTTGAGCTTTGAAGCACTCGGCAAAATTGCTCTAAACAATACATTTCAAGTGAGGAAGCAATCAAACAAATCACTATAACTTTAGCAAAAACTGGTTAAAAAATAAATGTCAATGAACCGAAATCATATATTTAAAGCTCTTAGGTAGGAGGCCGAATGTACAGCATTGTGAGCTCTCTTCTCACTAGTGGTGAATATTGTCGTGGCAAAGGGCTACATAAATTGCATACATGCCAAAAGCGCGTAAAAATGGTGGTACGCGGTAACCATTGCTTTATTAAAAAAACACTCGATAGAGCGAGCAAGTAATTTCTTATCCGCAGGCTTACGTGATTAATTAAGCCAGTGTGGAAATGCAGCGAATAAAAGGTACAATTACCAGCGGTTAGAGATGATATTGTTGGCGGTCCCCTATTGCAGATTTGATCGATCCCGTGGGAGGAGACCAGGTTAATTGTCAGATTGTGAAATCAACACATCCTCAGTGCAATATATTGAGACTCCTCATTTTCCATTTTATCTTCCTTCACTAACCCACTTCAAAGCCATTTCAACTTATGATCTCGATGCGTCGACGGTGTGTTATGATGATGACAGTAGTCATAGTGTTTGCACTTTGTAACACTTGCAAGGTGGCAGCTAGAACCGCGAATATTTCAACCAATCGACCCCGTCCACGGCAGCGATGGCCTGTACGCCTCTTGACTTCGGTCACGAATACGCCGGTCTTTACGAAGTTGTTGGGTACGTCATTAGGAAAGAGATTGTTCCCAATAACCTTCTTAAAGACAGCTAAAAATCAAGAGGAAGCTGCGACCGACCTTTTCAGGCTTTACAAAGTCAAAGACGCGAGTCATGAACAGAATCTCAACGGTAAAAATTTCGAGAAGTGGGCAAAAAGCGTCATGAAAGTCTACAAAGACAAGTATCCGTACATAGTGCCTTCAGTAACGGTGAAAGAGCTCCATCCAACAACGGCAACGTCGAGCGTTCATCGCGCTGGCCGTGAAAGCCCCAAACACGCATGATATGGGATTCCGCTTCGAAGACTTGCTGCTACAATTTTAGGCTAACAACAAGAAAAATATAGATTTTTTTACAATATATGGTCGTTAGTGCGGTCTGTGCACTATCGTGATCGAGAGCAACACATTGTGCATTCAAAAATTGAGCAAAAGCTGGGCGGTCTTTCTAAAAAGACTGGAAAAAGTTAAGCAGCGATTCCCCTTCAGACATTTAATTTTTTATTTAGAATAATAAGCGGTGATAGAGAGGTGGCGGACGATATCGAAGAGATGCGCTGTATTAAACGATTCAACAACAACACCTTCCTGGTCAAAAAGCTTTGCGATGAAGCGAGTGACCGTCATGTAGACATGAACTTTATGTTGACTACACTGCGTAAGCTGACGCCGAAATCTCTAAATTTGTTTTCTAGCTCATGAAACGAGAGACCTCGTCCGGTGTAGACTTGATAGTCGAGGCGATGGCTTAGTCATTGACATCTGGTCAAGCGTAACGATTCGACTGGAAGTATGTACCGGTAAGATTTTTACTTGACGTACGATCTCTTGTGTTGACTTGATATGTTGCTTGTGTGTTTGTACAGCGTCGAGTGATAGGGACTAGAAACAGTCCTGCGTCAGAAGCAGAAAACACTTGACCCGTGGTGATTGAAAGAGCGACGCTTAATACCATCTAGGCTTGCCAGGTGTTGTGGCTTGCATGTAAGCCATCAATAAAACGATTTGTCAAAACAGTACGCTCGAGGCTCTTGTATGGGAGGAATGAGCGGACGATGAGCGAACGAGAAGACTCTTCGAGATGCTCTTACAGCGTTTTCACTGTAAGTTCGGGCCCAAATGCACGTTAAGTCTGCCTTCCGGCCTAAAAGCTGCTTGATCAGTCGGGTCAAATTCTCGCATTAAAGTCACATCGAGCGTCTTACGAGGATGACCGTACTTGGATTGAAAAGCGGTTCGATGAAAGGGATTTTCCGGTCTCGGAGTCATTCTCTGCATTCGTCTATCACTAGCGCCACACGCTCGTCAGTACAAAATCTACACGGTGGAAAATCGAGCACATCCACCTTCACCCCTGGATTCAAATTTCGTCGTTATAATTTGCACCGTCTGTAAGGCCCCCTACGGCTTTCATCGGCCCAATGTGGCGAAAAAATTATTTATGCGCTATTCCAGGAAAATAAAATCTGGATGTTTTTATAATATAAATTACCCGGGCTTAGTGACATTGCATAAGAGCCACAAACCGATTGTTGTGCAGAAAGTAAAAACCGAAGTTAATATATTTATCTAGACCAATGAACGGCTACCATATGTAATTACTGTGACAAATACTGTGACGCCGTCCACCTGTAACATGCATTCAGCGGAGTAATCTCAACACTCCAACTCACCGCTAATGCTATGTGTGCTTTGTTGCTGACTTGGTCTTGATGCCGGAGGCTTCGCGCAGATACTTCAGCATTTTAATTCCAAGTGCCTTCGTCAGCATATCTGCAAGCTGATTCTTCGTGTCGATTTAATCGATCTTTAACAGTCTTTCTTGCACGTTCTCACGGAAATAGTGTTTCTTGATGTCCACATGCTTCGTCCTAGCATGGTATTAGGCGTTATTGGCCAACGCAATCGCACCTTGGTTGTCTTCCCAAACCTGTGTTCAATAAACTTGCTCGTGACGCATGTCCTTTAGCATTGACCGCGTCCAAAGAAGTTCTTGCGTGCATAAACCGAGAGCCGTATACTCAGCTTCCGCCGAGCTAAGCGCAACTGTCCGTTGGTTCGTCGACTTATATACCACTGGTGCGCTCGCAATCATGACTATAATTCCCGAGACCGAGCGTCTGTCATCCGTGTTGCTGCCCCAATTTGCACCTGAGGATTCTTTAACCGCAACTCTCCCACTTCCTCAGTAGACGATACCAATTTGACGCGTGGTCTTCAGATACCGTACTATTCGAATTGCTGGGTTCCAATGTTGTAGTCCTGGGTTCTCCAGAAAACGTGATAGCTGTGTCACCACGTAAGCAATATCAGGCCGAGTGCATGTCGTTATGTACAGCAAGCATCCAATCAAAGAGCGATAAGGCTTTGATCGTATTGTCGACCGTCTCTCTTCTGTTGTGGGTGACTGCTTTGACAACAGCTTCAATCCTGATACGCATGGGTTTTCAACACTCTTGGCATCTTGTTGACCGAATCGCTCGACTACGTCGTCGATGTAGCGAGTCTGTTTGATCATCAATATTCCAGCTGACCTGTCGTGATCAATTTCTATACCCAAAATAAATTCCGCCTGACCAAGCCCCTTCATCTTGAAAGCATTCTTGAGTACTCCCTTTACTTGATTTAATTCTTTGCTGCTTCTTGCTGCGATAATCATGTCATCCACATATAGTCCAACGTAAGCAAAACCTTCTTTAGTTCTCTTGACATAAACACATTGATTTGCTCCGCAACTCTTAAAGCCATTCCTGACGATGACACGATGTATTGTCTTGTTCCAGGCACTCGATGCTTGCTTCAGTCCGTAAATAGCCTTGTTTAGTTGACGTATGTACCCCTGAGCATTGTGCGGAACTTCCATAAAAGTGTTGTCCATCAACGCGCTATTGAGAAAAGCCGTGTCGACGTCCAGCTGTTCCATTTGATAGCCACATTTCGCACATACCGCGCGCATTATTCGGGTCGATTTCACGTTGGCAACTAAGGAATAAGTCTCGGAAAAGTCAGCGCCATACTTCTGCTTGAAACCTTTCGCGACCAGTCGTGCCTTGTATCGCAAATTAGCGCCATTATGATTACGCTTCTTGGCAAATACCCGTCGTGATCCAATTGTGCGTCTAATCTTCCTTCGTGGCTGCAATGTCCATGTTTTATTCTCTTCGTGAGAGCGAAGCTCAGCATCCATTGCTTCACGCCATTTCATTGCATCGTCGCTTGCCATTGCTTGAGTATAAGTAGTCGGTAAGTCCTAATCATTGTCACTATTCACGGCGCAGGCAAGAAAGGCTTCCGCAATTAATCCATCTTCGTCAATACTAGCACGCTTCGGAGTCTGTGGGCCCTCACTGCCTTCTGTCGACTCTTTGTCATCGGTGCCGTCTCTTTGCATTAGCACCGTCTCAAGTCGTATTATTGTTCGCACCACTTCAGGCCAAAACACCAAACGATCTTCTTGTTCAACTTGTGATAGTTGTTGATACTTCGTTAGCTCAAGTCTGTTTCGTACAGGGCTCTAAGAAGGCATTAACCGCTGTACAACAGCGCTTGGTGTACGATCTACATCTTCCATTTCGAAATCCGCGACTGTCTCTTCGACAGCACCCTAGGATCGTCCGAAACTGGCTGTCGACCCACTTGATGCTGAACATTGACTTCATCACCATCCATCATTACTTGAGCAATTTTTCCGCCATGAGCTCTTGCGTGTCGTAAATGCCGTCCACCTCACGCTAATTCAACTTTACAGAGCGGGTAACTTCAATCTTGGCATTCTCCAGGTCAAACACGCGACAGCCCTTGACATTCTCTGCATAGCCGAGAAACATACACTTAAAGCTCTTGTGTTTCAGTTTAATCAGTTTCACATCGTCAGAACGAGCGTAGCCTTGCGAACCAAATACGCGCAAGTGTTCCATTCGAGGCATCATCTTGAAAGCTAGCTCGCACGTCTTGATGTCAGGATGGACCGTATTGCTGGAGCGATCAATTAAACAAACCGCTGTACTTACCGCTTCCGCCCACCATTCCGCCGAAACGCTCTTGTAGTGTAACATGCTGCGAGCTTTCTCCGTGATAGTCTTGCTCATACGCTCCGCCACTCCGTTCTGCTGAGTGCTGTATAGAATGGAGCGCTGGTGTACAATGCTATTTTCTTGGCATATTCTAGCCATTTTCTTGTTTATAAACTCGGTTCCGTTGTCGGATCGAAACACCTTAGTCGTGCACCCCACTGGTTTTCGTATAACGTCAGGAAATCCTTGAATCTGCCATCCACTTCACTCTTGCTCTCGATCAGAAAATGCGCAAGATCTCGTGAAAAATCATCCCTAAACGTGAGAACGTACTTGGCACTACCCTACGAAGAAGTGCTCATTGGCCCCATGACATCGGTGCGAACACGCTCCAATACACGTGTCGTCTTTGTTATCGAACGAGACGGAAACACTTTGACCGTCTACTTGCCCTTCAAACATCCGGCACACATTATTTCCGAGATTTGCTTGATGATTGGGATGCCATTAGTCAAGCGCTGTGTCCTGATCAGCGCATCCTTGTTGGGGTGCCCCATGCGTGCATGCCAAAGCTCCCACTGATCGTCAGCCCCGGAATATTCAACAAGACATGCTTCTTCTTGCTCACAGTCAAGAAAATACGACTTTCCAACTTTTCTACCCGACGCAATTGCTTGTTTCTTGCCGAATGACAGCAATATTCTGTCGATCCGGGAAGGTCCAGAATTTCAACCATGCGAATCCCCATTCCGTCCAGACCAGTCAGTTCACCGTGCCAGCTCCTAAGACGAGCAACTCCTTCCCGTCTGCAATCGTAACTTCGATGCTAGCCTCTAAGCCCTTGTAATCGAACAAGTCCTCCCTGTGAGGGGTCATGTGGGAAAATGCTCCACTGCCCATCAGCCATCCTGATACCTTACCTTCACCAATCGCAGACACCGTGTTGTCGCTGTTGAATCTCTTACCGGCCGGGCAGTTTCGCTTCATGCGTCCAAGTTGGGCACAGTTAAAGCCCTTGCCCTTCACCGTTATTGCGTGGAGGACCACCCTTTCGTCCATTGTTTCGTCAATCTTTGAATCTTCTAGCAATTCCATTGATGTGAAGCGCTATCTCCGCAGCTTCGTTCCTCTGCTGCTGCTCTGATTCTTTAAGCAGCTTCTCCTTGACTTCAATCAATGAAATGTCCCTCGTATTCTCCAAAATCGACGAGATCAAGTCATACTCCAAAGGTAGACTGCTGAGAAGTACCATCAGCTGGCGCGAATCATCAAGTGTCTCTCCCGGAGTCTGAAGTCCCACCACTAGCTCGTCAAAAGAGTTCAGATGCTCTGCCACGCTTGTCCCACTTTCCATCTCGAGCTCGTGTAGTCGACGACTCATCACTACACGATTGTGAAGAGTCGAGCGATTATAGAAATCGGGGAGGGTTTGCCGCACCTCCATAGCACGCATAGCTGACCTAATCTTGGTCTGGTGCTGGATGTCAATACCTAGCGCCTTGACATCATTATCCAGCCACGCCTCTGTGACGTCACTCCCCCTTGACGGCCACGATGTGTCTCAGGAGACCCTTCCGCGCCAGGACCATCCTCATATTAAATTCCCAATGGTAATAGTTTCCACATCTTATGAGGACTTCGGTGCGCTTGTTCATAGTGGGAGAGGATGTTGCTCGAGAAGGAAAGCTTGTTGCGACCGTTAACTTGTTGAGTGGAAAGGAAAAACCGAAGTGAATATATATATCCAGACCAACAAAAGGCTACCATACGCAATTACTAATTGTGACGTACTTGTTGATACTGTGACGCCATTATTGTTGAGTCTACACCGCTGAATGCCTGTTCAACATGCATTCAGCGGTGTAATCTCAACAATAATGCATGATATATCAGCAGCAAACAAAGAAGGTTACTAAATTATGCACTGTAGGGATAAAAAACGGATGAGGCGTCATTAGCACTCGCTCTGGGTTTTTATGTCACTATTGGATCCTACATGTTCTCCTACCTATGATGTACCTTAGGCAAGTAAGTGTTTTTATCCAGAAGTAAACAAAAAAAAATCCATTCGAATTTTGTGGATTTTTGTAAAAAAAATAATTCGATAATAGAACTTTTACCGTCTCGCCAGAAAGCCCTGGCTAATTTAATTGAGTCATACCTTTTCACAGTAGCTGTGCTCGTTGTTGGGGTGAGCAGTGGAGGTGACTTACGAAAAGGAGGCCGATACTACACTGTTTAAAATGTCGTAAGTAGATAGCAAAACATGGCACTGCGTGAAAGAAATGCGTTGTACAAAAAATTTGCTCTGCGATGATGTAGGTGCGAGCAAGTAACTTGTCATTCGTGGTTTTGTCAGGCGACTAATCACTGCGTCATCGTAGCGCCTTAAAAAAAGTAAGTGCTTTTATTGTTAAGTAAGAAGCGTTCTAACATCGCATCTGTAGCAATCAAATCGATCTTTTCACATTCAATAGTAGTGAAGTGACTGTTGCGACACAAGTCGTTCAATTTTACCGTCTATCAGAAACAAATCTGTTTAAGTTTCTCAAGTGTGATTAAGTTAAACACGTGGATGCAGAAAGATTTATAGGAGTCCGCAATAAACAAATCGCAGTCGAAAAGTTCAGTAAAACTGGACACAACTTTTGAAAGTCGACATTTGCGACTCTGTAAGAGATGTTTGATGCTTAAGGACAACAGCGAAGTCGAAGCAATAATTGTGCACGCTATAAAAAAGATGAAGACACGCGTATCTGGGACTCCATTTTGAAGATCGACGGCTTAAACAGCTAGTAGACGGCGTGATAAGTTTTAAAGTTCTTGGTACGAGCAGGTGTAGGCGTTATGCACTCAATCTCGATCGGGAGCGAATTTCCGTGCTTTTAAAAGAGCAATTAGAGCTAGGATTTGTATTTACCGATGCGCTTATTCTTAATTATAAAGCGATCTTTAACGATATCGCCTGAATTTTATCTATCTATTTAAGCAGATGCACTACAGGGAGGATTATCGGTAAAGCATTCTGTCCCCAATCGACTTCTAATTAAGGAAGCCGGTATCGATACACACACACCCTAGGTATATCCACACTATAAGCCACAAACTCTCTTGTTTAAGCGCCACAACCATCGTAAAAACACACCCGTCGCAAATTGAATTCACATACCATACATCACACCTAAATCTGCAATCGTGCATGACGGTTGCCGATTAGATTGGTTGCTTTAAAAACGAAGAGGTCGTACTGACTTCAGAGTTTGTCATACGCTTAGAGCAACAGTATATATTTATGGGAGCCGGTAATGGACGAAAGTTTACACAAGTACGACGGGCTTGCCGTGCGTGCATACAATTTGGCAAGTTATTGATGCGAAAGAGAATTATTGGATCGACCACTTCCACCGTCACTGGTGGTTGCACCAATTCGTGACACCTAAGTTGCCTGGTGCGAAAAGTCGGGATTTTGGCAGTATCATTGCAGATCTGCAGGAACACTACGAGGACTTGCCAGGGCATCGACAACGACTCCTTCACGAAAACCTGTCTAAGCTTACTGCCAACACGAGTACAGCTGTGCAGGATCCATAAATTCTACGAGGACAAGGACGAGGACGTCCCCAAGGGTCTTCAAGCACAGTTAGAGATCCCTCGGAATTTGAGTACTTTGTTTCGCACTAAACGAGGCGAACAAGACGAATATGTGGATCATGTATCGAAGAGTGTCATAACAAACGCACTTCCCCATCGTCGCAACGGGTTACGCGCAGTGGGGTCCAATGAGGTGGCTCCTCGTTTTGTTTATATTTGTGTTATTCTTGTAAAATACAAATTTTGTACTTCTACAGATTTTAAGCAGGGTATGGGTGTGATGTATGGTATGCGTTTTCAATTCTAGCGACGGGTGTGGCGCTTATTCAAGAGAAATTGTGGCTTATACCTGTAGGGGGGGTGGCGATACCTAGGGGGGTTGTCGATACCGGCTCCCTTAATTAATAGTTGGCCTTGAAAAGAATACTCACCTTTTTTTCAAGTAGCTCTTCTACGGTATTGTACCCTTTTTTTTCGCAAATAGCTGCGCAGTATGAAGTATTGTATGAATAGCGTTGCAATATACACAAGCTTGGTCCTAAATTACAAGCTTTGTACATTCTAAGCTTTTTTCTCACCTAGGTGCAATTTGCCACCTATCATGGTGACGATATCAGTACGTAATTGAAAGTGATGAGCACCATATGTTATTTTAGCACCGTACTTCTAAATTAGAGCAATTGTAATGTAATGTATTACGTTATCGCGTTGCCAAGGTATGCACGTGCTAGGCTCAGTCTGGCTAGTCCACGGCATAGAGTGGTGTCCGCATACGTCGAGTCTCGTTCGGCGGGCGGTGCATCCAGCACCGAGGTCGTATGGGTCTTCCATTTCTTTCGGTCTTGTGCAAGGGTACGTACCACTTCGAGGTCTTGTGCTGTCCGGAGTCAAAAGCCGGAGCCACGGGAAACAAGATTGTGGTCGAGTGTCGAGGGGAGCGTGGTGCGGGGACGTCCGCGCCATTTTGCTGCGGTGAATAAGAAGTAGGCACGCATCTGGAGGTTAGCTGGAATGTCGGGATTGCGGCGAAGTACATGGCCAAACAGGCGCCAGCGAGCTTGTGTCAGTCGTAATCTCAGCGGCCGCTCATCACAGAGGTCGTTAAGTCTTGCATTCGAAATGGGTCGGGGGTAGCGATAGCCAAGAGCGTAGCGAAGCTGGCGGCGATGGAAACTCTCGAGGCCGTGGAGCTCTGACTTGGTAAGAGCCCAGTTGTACAGCAGAATCGGTAGAACGTAGGTGTTGTACAATCGAATGCGTGTCTTGGGTGAGATGAACGTGGGGCGGAGCCAGACGGACCAGAGGCGGTGGAGCGCGAGGGTGGCCAGGGACTTGCGTCGGGATAGATCTTTAATATCGCCGAAGAGTGTTCCGAGCTTCTTAGTGTGGTGCCAGGTTTCTTCTCGGGATCAGGCGTGTCGAGTGGCGCCCGACGGGTTGCAGTGGCGGCGGATTTCGGTGACTTCGGTCTTGGCTTCGTTTTTTTTTTCTTTTTTTCAGGGTTAGAAGGAAGTCATCAATGCGGTGCTCACCTCTATCGTAAATCTTGGTTTCTCGGAGGCCAAGGATATCGACGCGGTAGCGCCGGAGATCTTCGGGGAGTGTTACGTGCTTCTTGCGCTTCGAACCTAGAGAATTCACATTAAAGGAGCCAATTCGGATGCGGTTGGCGCGGTTAAGGGCGTGGAAGGGGGTTTGGCCTGGTGCTGGAGACCGTCGCGTCGAGGGTGAGACTCGTTAGAGACCTGCAGATGCCCGAGAGCACCTGCCCGAAGCGCGCAAGCATTAAGCCCCGCGCTTGGAAGGAGGGCGTCACCCCAACCTTTTCCGAAAATTAGAGCAATTGTTGCACGATATTCGTCTATACGACGAAGGCGAAACTTCAATCCTGCAGAGACTAAGAGAGCGACGCCTTAGCTTGCTAGAGTAGCAAAAGTCACAAGATACAATTGACAATTTATTATTTGTGGTTTCATGAAGGTAGATACATTTAAAGACTCTCGCATCGCATCCTTAAATCAAATTTTGATTAAAACAAGCTCAGCTTCTTTTCAGGTGTCACCTTATATTCTGCAAAGCTTTCGCTCGTCTTGCGCTTAAGTTCATCCAAGAAGGACTCGTCCAGGACGTAATTGTTTAATCGTTTCAGACAATAGAGTCATTTGATGAATTTTACCTGATAAATTATCACGCTTCTCACCTTAATGTCTGTTTTAAAGCTCGTGTGACTAGATTGGAAGCATCTTCATTGCTTAGGTCCACGCAGTGGTGAATCATACTTTGTCCATGTACTAGCTCATCGTGACCACAGGTTCGACACTCGCACCATCTAGCTCTGTAGTTAACTTTCTCTGATATTCGAGGCCTCGATAAGCTCGATCACCGATGGCAATCTTGGATCAACAATCTCAGCAAGGACCAACGCATCAACATGTGGTGATTTATTTCTCTCTATGACAACTCGTTTTTAACTACAGTCTTATTGCAATGTTCTTTGTTGCAAGCAAACTTACACTGCTCGCCGTTGCTCTTGGCAAAGTTACATATTATATTTGAATGAAGTTTATGTTCTTTTCTTTGAAATGATCTTCGGCTACTCATCTTTATGATGTCGTATTCAAGAGGAGTGCCTGCCCTTTGCACATAATCGTTCGGGTGTCGCCACAACTAGTGAATGTCAAGGGTGACCCAAACACCTACAAAACTTGTTAATTCGTGAATACTAGGAATTTGTTGCTGTCAAATACTGGCTCCTCTCGGTTGACTGAGCGTGCTCGCATCCTTTTAAAAGTAATGAGAAATAATGCTAGAACTCGTCTCTCAGTTGGAGAGTAAGACCCAACGACAAGACTGACTTACGTCACACACCAGCGTGGTCGTCTGCTATTTAGCATGGAAGCGAGCTTTAAAAAGCAGTAGCGTGAAGGGCTATTAGTCAGTACTTCTTTCAAAACGATGCCGACTTCAAATTGGCACCTTCACCGGGCTGCCACTGTGTATAGAAGAAGGTTACGACGAATAACATTAAGTATCCACCCTATGCCTCAAAATGGCAAAGAAACCCATATGTTAAGCGTTGCTGCCTTCACCGCCATGTATTTAAAATACACATGTGTCACTCGCGTGTACGCCTTTCTTTTAGATAAGATGCTACACCCTCGTCACTGCTAAGAGCCATAATAAAGACAATCAACCATGGTGGTCGTAACATACCTCGACACTGGTCAGACGGCGAGCACAGCGATGTCGCCTCGAAGTCTGGAAGACAGTCCTATTTAGCGTCGAGCCGAGTGATCTATACGAGTCAGCGTTGCCAAAGCAAAACAAACAATCAAAGACGTTCAAGCTTGTCTCCGGGTAATTGTGTGTCGCTCTGGGACGCAGCTCCGACCCCAAGTTTTCGCATTGCTGCTGAAAATCGAAAAGCACGCGACGGTTTTTTTCAACTTTACCGAAACATGTCTACATGGTCTCAAGTTGAAAAAAACCGTCGCGTGTTGCTGTCGTCCACCATGATAACAGTGATGTACCGTTCGAGACTAATGCAGCTCCAACGACGGAGTCTTCATCATTTTGTCACAATCAAGATAATTCAGTCATCCAAATTTCCAAGCTCATCATCTTATCGCAAGCAATAGCTGGGGACTGAAAACTGTGAATTCATTGATCCGGAAGGTATAGTTGTTGATCCTTCCAAGTGGGCAGAATTCTTTAAAATTTTCTTGCTATCTTCCACACATCATCACAGTTTATATTAATATGTTAAGAGTGAAAGAAGTGGCCTATGAAAGAGCTCGGCGCTAGGCTCGTACTGCACGGTCCTGCTTTGCGGAACTCGAAGTAAGGGCGACAGGCACAGTACTGGTAGTACAAGCTGTAGCCCCTATTAGATATGAAGTGACGAACAGGCCAAAGCATGCCACAATGAGCATGAGCTTGTTGTTCACGTGGTCATTCGGGTTGCGCTCTAGACACTTAACAAAGCGCTCAACAGAGTCATACAGATATTCGAGAAGAAAGTAAGATCATCATAACAAAGTGCGACAATATGTATAAGTCACTCATCACTTCTGTTTAAACGGACCCTGGACGGAATTAAAGAGATATTCAAGACACCAGCAAGCAAAGGCTGTCTAGTCGTTACCATTACGTTAATCGAGAGAGCAGCTCATGGGTCCCTTATGAATTAACGCGGGCCTCAAGCTCGGAACCTACACCCGCCATTTGTTGTGACGCCGCTAGAATAGGGGGAAATGATGGGTACAATCATTATGAAGTAGAGGTGACTTCGCAAATCGATGAGCCAGAAGGGTTTTAGACCAGATTTATTGTCAGATCGTGATAACAGCAGATCAGCACGATCCCCGAGCCAAGATAGTGCACAATTCGGGCTTGAACAATATTGACGCATTTTCCATTTTACCTGCCGACTTCGAAGTCAACAAAGCTCATGGTTCCATTGCGTTTGCGGTGTGTTATGACGCTGACAGCAGTCACTCTGTTAGCACTTTGTGAGACTGATAAAGTGACGGCAAGAGCCTCGGATGCTGCGAAGCCCCAAACCCAAGGCTTTGATTCATTGGCTATTTCGAACCAACTACGTTCACGACGGCGGTGGCCTGTACGTCTCTTGTTGTCGGCAGAACTTCATCGATCGTATCGGCCTTCACACATTCATCGGTGGGAAAAAAGTTGCTATTCTCGGATCTTCGCTTTAAAAAGAAGCAGAAAATTGTGACTGATCTGTTCAAGTCTCACGACGTCAAAAGTGCGAATGCCCAAAAAAATTTTAGAAGTCATCAGTACAAGAGTTGGGAAGCTGAAGTCAAGGCAAAATATGGAGAGCGCTCTGAAGAGTTGATGCTTTCAACAATGTATGAGCAGTACAACGCACGCGACAACGGCGGAGTCGAAGCAATAATTGCGCAGGCTATTAAAGTCTCAGACACGCAAGCTTTGGGACTCCGCTTTAAGGACCTGCTGCTAAAGAAGTTGGGCCCCGGCGTGAAAAAGGCGTTAATCAGTCGCAAGAAAAAGGTCGATATGACTGCCGTATGGACGTACATGCGTAATTCGTCCTATCGAGATTCGGAGGAAATGTCCGTGCATCAGAAAATGATACAAGAGGTGCACGACCCTTATTTTCCGGAGCGAATTCATTTGTACAAAGAAACTCTTAAAAAGGAATCAGCGACTTCATTTAAACATTTAGACCACACTTTCGAGACAATCAGTGGTGGCAGGAAGGTAGTTGACGTTTTCAAAGAATTGCAAGGATTCAACAACAATGCCTATCTGCTTCACAAGCTTTACGAAGAGGCGAATGACCGTACAATCGACGTAAATCCAGTCGAATATATGCTGACTAGACTGCATACGGCGCGATGGTCTAACGACGAAATTGCCAATCATCTTCTACCGATCAGGAAACAAGATTTTTCCCCTGATCTTCGTGACAAGTTGCTAGACCCGATGCTCGACAAGTTGGCTTCACTCTTGCCCTCTCGTCTTGACTTACAGCGCATTCATGAGGATCTACCGGTACGTATGCATGTGGTTTACACATGGCGTACGAGCTCTCGCGCTGACGTAGTGTTGCTTGTGTGTTTGTTTACTTTCTGTAGCCAACGTAAATATAAAGACGACTGGTGTGGGTTCCCGTCTGTAGTAGAGAAGACTTGACTAGTTTTGAGAGACTAATTTCTCGGTGTTTCAAGGGCAATTGTGTCGTTTGAACACGCGGCTTGCATGTCAACGATCCAAGCATTGAGTACATTTAATGTAATGTAATGTATTACGTTATCGCGTTGCCAAGGTATGCACGTGCTAGGCTCAGTCTGGCTAGTCCACGGCATAGAGTGGTGTCCGCATACGTCGAGTCTCGTTCGGCGGGCAGTGCATCCAGCACCGAGGTCGTATGGGTCTTCCATTTCTTTCGGTCTTGTGCAGGGGTACGTACCACTTCGAGGTCTTGTGCTGTCCGGAGTCGAAAGCCGGAGCCACAGGAAACAAGGTTGTGGTCGAGTGTCGAGGGAAGCGTGGTGCGGGGACGTCCGCGCCATTTTGCTGCGGTGGAGAAGAAGTAGGCACGCATCTGGAGGTTAGCTGGAATGTCGGGATTGCGGCGAAGTACATGGCCAAACAGGCGCCAGCGAGCTTGTGTCAGTCGTAGTCTCAGCGGCCGCTCATCACAGAGGTCGTAGAGTCTTGCATTCGAAATGGGTCGGGGGTAGCGATAGCCAAGAGCGTAGCGAAGCTGGCGGCGATGGAAACTCTCGAGGCCGTGGAGCTCTGACTTGGTAAGAGCCCAGTTGTACAGCAGAATCGGTAGAACGTAGGTGTTGTACAATCGAATGCGTGTCTTGGGTGAGATGAACGTGGGGCGGAGCCAGACGGACCAGAGGCGGTGGAGCGCGAGGGTGGCCAGGGACTTGCGTCGGGATAGATCTTTAATATCGCCGAGGAGTGTTCCGAGCTTCTTAGTGTGGTGCCAGGTTTCTTCTCGGATCGGGCGTGTCATGTGGCGCCCGACGGGTTGCAGTGGCGGCGGATTTCGGTGACTTCGGTCTTGGCTTCGTTTTTTTTTTTTTTCAGGGTTAGAAGGAAGTCATCAATGCGGTGCTCACCTCTATCGTAGATCTTGGTTTCTCGGAGGCCAAGGATATCGACGCGGTAGCGCCGGAGATCTTCGGGGAGTGTTACGTGCTTCTTGCGCTTCGAACCTAGAGAATTCACATTAAAGGAGCCAATCCGGATGCGGTTGGCGCGATTAAGGGCGTGGAAGGGGTTTGGCCTGGTGCTGGAGACCGTCGCGTCGAGGGTGAGACTCGTTAGAGACCTGCAGATGCCCGAGAGCACCTGCCCGAAGCGCGCGAGCACTAAGCCCCCGCGCTTGGAAGGAGGGCGTCACCCCAACCTTTTCCAAAAAAAAGCAGGCACAGTAATGTATAAATAAAAGATCGTTTTGGAAAAGGTATCCGTATTAGATCTCTCAAAGATTGTAAGACCAGATTAATTGTCTAATCGTGGAATCAACAAATGAGCACGTTTCCTTGTGCCAAGATGGTGATACAGTTTGGGCCCTAGCAGATATCCCCTCATTCTCCATTTTACCTCCTAACTTCGAAGTCGATAAAGCGCATACTCTTAAAGCGTCTACAATGTGTCGTGACGCTGACAGTGGTCACTTTTTTAACACTCTGTAAGACTGCCAAGGTGATAGCGAGAGCCTCTGGTGCCGCGGAGCCCCTAGCGCATGGCCTAGACTCGCTGCCTTTCACGAATCTTTCATCCGCGTCGGCTATGGCCTGCACGTCCCTTGGAGTCGTTTGCAACACTATTCATCCCAACAAATTGTACGCGTACGCCAGTGGTAAAGTGGGATCACTTACTATAGAGGAAGGGAAGGCCACGCCACGACCAATTCTTGGAACGCGCCATCGATCAGGAATGTGTCGTATTTGCCCTTCTTGACTCTTACGATGCCAAAACCGTCAATACGAATGTTTTTTTCCTTTATGTGAGCGGCTGAGGGGGTGGGTAAGGATAGTCAAAGCAGCTAACGGTGACGACGCTAAAGAGATAATGGATTTAATATTGTCCATGAGTCGGAAGCGTACGACGACGGAGTCGACGCATCAATAGCGCTGGCTGTGGATTGCACCGACTTGCGTGACCTGCTGCGCCAAGAGTTGGCCGGCAATACAATTCAATTCGATTTTTGGGATACAAGGACGTAAAACGTCACAGTTTTCTCTCGGTCGATGGCGTGTTCAAGAGTATTTTTGAAAATGCCTTCCCACTGGTGTACGTGGGATATATATGATTGATGAAATTGTAAACGATTTCAAGCGACGTGCAGGCCATCGCCGACGTGGACAAAGTTGATTCGTTATAGACGGCGTATCTAGGCCATGTGCTTGGGGTTCCGCAGCACCAGAGGCTCTTGCTGTCACCTTGGTAGTCTTACAGAGTGTTACAAGAGCGACTACCGTCAGCGTCACTACGCGCCGTAAACGCATCGAGACCGTAAACTTTGATCTTGCAGGCAAATTGAGAATGAGGGTACAAATTGCCGCTGATTTGTTGCTTTCAATGATATACAATTAATCTAGTTTTGACCTATAATTTCTAATATTTTTACATATAATTCTTGGTTGCGTCACAAGTCTGCAAATGATGAGTCACTTGCTCGCACCTGCAGCCTGCCACATGCTTATCAGTGTTCGGTTCATAAAAATGTAATAATCACGCACTATCTTGATTGCATATACGTGGCCTACCGCGACTATTTTCGATAGAGCTGTGAATGCTGTACGATTCTTTCTGTAATATGCCATAAAAATTGATTTTTTAGTTGAGATTTTAGTATGCTTATTGCCTTCACGTGCCACTACTGTTCAATGTATAATGTGCAAATGAAAGTTTTTCTCATTTAAATACAAAAGTCGCTGCACAAAAGTTTCATAAATAACTTTGACGACCTTTGCATTAGACTATAGTCTTTTCGTGCGCGCACGCACCGCTCGCATCGTGCTGAGTTGGCCCCTAACACGCATATAGTCGATGTTTTTATCAATGTCGTCAGGTGCT
Organism: Plasmopara viticola; assembly: GCA_001695595.3. Taxonomy (NCBI): domain Eukaryota; phylum Oomycota; class Peronosporomycetes; order Peronosporales; family Peronosporaceae; genus Plasmopara; species Plasmopara viticola. The sequence goes on from MBPM02000017.1 coordinate 1,015,509, forward strand.
GATTCGCGAATGTTTGAAGCAACAATCATACTTTTTCAGCTTAAGTATTTCCGCTAGTACAGGCTTCGCACGTGAGTAGCGCGGCTTCTAAAAACGAAGAAGATGATAATTATGTGTACCAAGCTACACTATACTCTTATGTCTCTAGATCATAAGATGTAGCATTGTCGCATTAGCTCGTTTTTTCAAGTTGAAATCACAAATAACTATTCTTAAATATGACAGCTTCAAAAGTGCAGTGTATTGCCCCATTCGTAGTGCACTAGTTGTAGAAGCTTCAGCTCGATCTTTTAGGATAGTGCTGGCCTCTTTTTAGTCACCAGTAAGCCCGCGCTGATAATCGTCTGCTTTCTCTACTTTGATCCTCTGACTGACTCGATC